>OZ018399.1:10250698-10776698 GCA_963969525.1 Ontholestes murinus | reverse complement strand
CATCCACATCTTCCTTCCTCTCTCCTCCGATCCACACCTCGCCCTCGCCACAATCACTCTATCTTCTCTACTCCATCCCCTCTCTATCAAATATTCCGGTACCCTTCCATATACCTGCCACCTCCCATACATATCATTATACTCGCTTCTCTCTATACACCCTTGTCTTTCCTGCCCTTCCACCTCCTTCCCTTTCTCCTCACCCACTCATCCACCTTCACCCCACTCATACATTTTCCTCCTCTCACCCCCACCCACGCTTGTCACCCATATATCCTTCACCAATCTCTCTTCCCCCAATTCCCACAATCTCCTCTCATACCTCACCACTCTCACCATTGCCTCGCACTCTAACCTCTCTCTATTCGTCTCCTGAAGCACTATGTAATTGGGCGTGGATCTTTCCACCCCCAACGTGCGCTTCAGGAACCACATCTGCTCCCTCTCTATACATTCATACCCTCTCGTCCCCCATACTTCCACTCCATACATCAGCATCGATCTCACACACGCATCCCATATCTTACACGCCACCCTCACATTATTCCTCAACCACTTCCCCCACTTCCCCCATGCCATCCCCCAAGCCTTCCTCGCCTTACTCTGCATCCACCTCACCTGCTCCTCATATCCTCCCGTCCCTAAAAATGGTGATGTGGCCATCATAGTATTTTCCCTATATTTTTCTCAAAAACTATGAGGTTTATGTAAACAGGTTATTCTTAAAAATTTGTTCAATTTTTAATTCTCTACAATAACTTGTAATACAAGTTTCATGTAACTCTAATGGTTAATTATCAATTGGCAAAAAATGTCAAAATTTTTAATTCTTATTATTTTTCTGGAAATTTAAGAATTTTATGAAAAAATGTTTAAACGAAACTTGTTCAGTTTATTATCCCCTTTAGCTTTTGTTTGAACCGTTTTTTAAAATTCTCTATATTTAGAAAAATATCATCAAAAAAACAAAAAAACGCCTCGAGTAAACATCCACTTCCGGTTTATGAATATTTACCAAAAGCTTTTCAGATCGAGTTTTTAACGATAAAAGTTTAAGTTTAAAGTTTCATCTCAATCGTATGGTTCGTTTTTGAGATACAGCGCCCACAGACATTTTCTCGCACGAAAACAATACTTCCCCTATATATACTATATAGGGAAAGTAATAAAACTTTTCACCCTCTCAATAATCCCCCCCTTCCATTCCAATTCTTCCACCTTTCCCTCCCTACCTTTATTCCTGAACCTCACCCATTTCGTTTTCTCCACATTCACACTCATTCCTCTCCTATCCATGAACCTCTCCGCCTTTTTTCAACATCTCTCTCATTCCCTAATACTCTTTCGCCATCAACACCATATCGTCCGCATACACCAGCATCCATACTTTACTCTTACCCATCACTACTCCCCCCGCCTGCCCTTTCCTCATCACCTCTTCCATCTCACTCATATATATATTGAACAACAATGGGCTCAGCGGGCACCCCTCCCACGTCCTGACACATTCCGACACCTTCGACCCCACGTTCGCCACCACCCATGTCTCCTCGTACACTCTCCTCACCCACTCAACCATCCCCTCACTCACCCCTCTCTACCATTCTTGCTAGGGTAAAGACTTGGTCCCTTGTCTCCCTCCCTCTTCTAAACCCCCCTACGACTCTGGTATTATCCCCTTCTCCTCCACCTCCATCTCCATACGATTTCTCACAACACAATCATCATTGCTATCTTGTACCCAATACTCATTATCGTCACTCCCCTGTAATTATTCACCTCCTTCTCATCCCCTCCTTTATATACCGGGCACATCATCCCCACCCTCCACGTCTCCGGCAACCTCACCTCCCCCCTCCACATCTTGTTCACTATCTCTCTGAATTTCTTCTTCCCCTTTTCCCCAATCTCCTTCCACATTTACGCCTTTATGCCATCCCTTCCTGCCACCTCCTCGAAAGCCCTCTCCACCTCTTCCTCTGTGAACTCTTCTCCTCTTTCACCACATCTGCCCTCTCCAATCCCTCCTGGTACTCCACATCCTTCCCCGCATTTCTTTGCCCATTCTTCCAGCGATACCCGTACTTGCCTCCTCATTTCCCCTCGCGTCAACACCCTCCACATTTCTGCCTCGTTCTTACATTCCCTCAATTCCTCGCTCGCTTTTTCCACTGCCTGCCGCTTCTTCTTCTCACATATACTTTCATATCTCCTTCTTAGTTCCGCCACTCTCCTCTCTCCCCCTCCGCCTGCTGCACACTCTCTCACTGCCTTCCTCAGATCCTTTTTTGCCTGGATGCATTCTTTATCACACCATGTGTTACCATCCCTTCTCTCCCCCTTTCTCTTTCTTCCGCACCCCACTATTATCTCCTCCATTTCTTCCATCGTACTGACATCCTCCCATTCAATCCTATCCAACTTTCTCCTCATCTCCTCCATTGCCTTTACACCTCACTTCAGCCCCTCGCTTTCCTGCCCCCTTTCACTCCCATGTCCCTCCTCCATCCACATTTCCACCTTTAACGGTAGGTGATCCGACTCCAACCTCTCTTCTACCTCCATACTCCGAATCTCTCCTCTTGCGATTCCCTTCACCACCCCATATGTACGTTTTCTTCCCCTCCCAATCTCCCTCCGTACATCCGTTTAATATCTCCCAACCTTCTTCCATCACCCACTCCCCCATCCTCCTTCCTTCCCCGTTCATGCATTTATCCTGTGACCTTCTTTCCCTCATTGAACCGTCCTCCTTAATCCCTCCCCCCGTTTCTCCTATTCTCGCATTAAAATCCCACCCCACTATCTAACTCCCTCCTTCCCTCGTTCTCTCATCAATCTCTTTCCTTATGTCCCCCTAATTTTTGTTTACATATACTACCCCCACATTCATCTGTCTTCTCCCTTGCTTGTATTTCAACCACACTAGCCCTTCGCACCCCTCCCTAAACTCTCCCTTGTCTCCTTTCCTGCCTTCTATACATCCCACAATCATTCCCCCCTTCGCCCTTCTTTTCTTCGCACATTTTGTTGCCTCCTTCATTTCCCATCTAAACCCTCCCGGTAGCCATCCTTTCACTTCTTCCCACTCTTTCTTTACCACCCATGTCTTCACTAACCCCACTATGTCCTTCCCCGCCACCCACTCCTCAAAGTCTCCCTTCCACTTTTCCTCCTTTCCCTTCGACCTTATCCCTGCCACATTCCAAAACCCTATATTTAACCCTTTCATGTCCTTTCCCATTTCCCTGTCATTTCTTACTTTTCTTTTCTTTTCAGTCTTTTTGTTTTGCCGCATTTTTGTTTTCCTCGTGTCCTTATTCGCTGCCATTGTCGTCTTTCTACCCATATTTTCTTCCATTATTGGTTTTTTGCTCTCTCATTCTGTTCTTTCTCTACTAGTCCCTTCTGTGTGTTGTCCCATATGCATTCCTTTCTGTTGAGCGACAATTTTTTGTATCCTACCTTGGCTCTACATCCTTTTTCTTTTTCTTCCCTTGCTCCCTTTGGATTTTTCTTTCTTCGAAAGTTAGATCGTTCTCAATGTATATTTGTGTATCTCTTAGCTTTTTCTTGGCCTCCATAATTGCTCTTTTTTGGTCGCTCGTAGCTATTTCCGTTATTATTAGTTCTTGCTTTTTGCCTTCATTTATTATTGCTGCATTTTTAACTTCTATTTTAGTTTCTAGTTTCTCTACGCAGCATTTCTGCACCGCCTCTTTTATTGGATATGATATTTTTAGTCCCATTATAGCTATATTGTTCTTCCTTTTTTGTCTTTCATCCCATTCATTCTTTTGTTCCAATCTTTCTATTCTCTCTATTAGTGATTCCTTTTCTCTCTCCCAATGTTCCTCTCTCCTTTCCATGTCTTTTTTCATATCTCTAATTTCCTTTGTTAATTCCTGTATGTTTTTATCTGTTTTGATAATCAGCTCCCTTATCATTTGTTTAAGTTCCTCCATTTGTTCTTCGTTTCTTATTTCTTCCTCTTCTATAGCAAATCCTTTGAATTCTTTGTTTCCTTCCTCTTTCTTTCTTTGTTCTGGAGATCTTAATATCTTTTTGCTCTTTCAGAAAATTTGTATGCCTTTGTCCCTTTCCTCATTCCTTTGCCCTTTGTTCATAATATCCGTTATTATTCCCTCTTATGCATTTATTTATCTGTCTTATGGAACAACTTTTCACTGTTACCCTCTGATTTATTAATATATTTGTTTTGTATATTTTCCTTGTTTTACGTTTTATTTGTTCGATCCGACAACGTCGCACTTTTGGCGCGCACAAACTATGGTCGTTTTTTTTTTGTCTTAACCTTCACTTTTCGTTTTGTTTGAATCGCTTAAAGCATTGAAACGTCTCTTCGATTTCGTCTGTTTTTGTACCCTCGTTGGGCCAAAATTGCAATTCCAAGCTATCCACAAAAGCGTTCCTTCCACGGATTACGAAGACATTTGTGAGCTTTTGATAATTTTAGTTTGTATTTAGTTACTTTTCCCAACGGTTATTTCAGTGCTCCTTCTGAATTTGAGTTTGATTCAGATCTGGGTTTATTTGGCGTCAGCGTATGCGCTATCATCTACGGCGGATACGATTCTTCTCTTTGCATTTATTGTGGAGATTTTAAGGGAGATCGCCCAAAAAGACATTTTTAACTACGAAAAATTCTTCAATGGCTTTCTTAATAGCCGCTGTGAAGATTTTTACACCTGTAAAGTGTAGTAGTATGTAGTTATTAAAGAGCTTTCATTACTTTCATGATTAAAAGAATAAAAATCTACATGATATATTAAAAATTATTTAGGAAATTCATCACAAGAACATGTTTTTTTGTACTTGAAGATAAAATTTTGGAGCAATATACATCCCCTGTGCAACTGCACTAAATCAATGAATAACAATAACGCGGCCCTTAATGCCTTAAATGGATAGTTAGAGTAAGCCGGGATCACAACCCCAGCTAGTTACTAATTTAAAACTGTTAGTCCAATTAGACGCTGCGGCCGCAGCAGCGATGAATCGCAAAATTATAGCGGCCATTAAGAATGATATTTTAATTAGAGCGGATAATTTGTCTTTATTTAGCCCGATATTTGGGCAATAGAAGGCCGGATGCAATAGGGCCGCCCCAGCACATCCCCGCAATAACGGGGCGTCCACTTTACGATGGCTTTTGCGTGTAGGACGTGTCCGAGGAATAATGATATATTTGCATTTTAACTGTAATTTAGTGGTAGATGACGAATTCGAGCCGCGGGTTTTTTTCCCTCTCCCCCATTGAAAATCCCCAGCGGCCACGTTCCATTCTGAATCCGCGTGTGATATTTCCTGCAAAAGCTCGTTCCAGATGAGCGGGTTAAAACATATGCAAAAATATTATAATATCTGAAAAGCTATTCCGCAAGTGGAACTAGACAAAACATTCCACTTCAATGACAACCAACCTTTCCAGTTCCTTTTTTAGCGGTTTTGTTACGAATGCGAAATATAACATAAGAAATAAAAATAGTACGCATATGGAATATTGATGTGCGATCGCTATACTAAGTTCTTAAACAAAATTAAGTTAAGCTGAATTAAGTTATTGAATAAATAATTTTGGTTTTTTGCAATAATGAAATCAATATCAATAAAAGGTATGAGGTGTGAATTAGAGCAGCAGTGGTTAAAGCAAATCCTTAATATCTTTGAAGAGTATGAAGCATATAGACATATAGCTAGAGAATACTTCAAAAAAAAAATATTTCTAAAAAAAAATTGCTCATAATTAATGGAAATCCCAAATATCTTTATTATTATTGTCCTTGATAAGTTAACATAATTTTAAAACAAATGAAACATTGAGCAGTATTAATCATCATTAAAAATTGGAAATATTAATTAGTCATGATTCGCTACAACACAATTTCAAATTGTCCAAATATTGACTAATTGCGAACATGTGCGGTTTAATATCCACCCAACTATAACAGTGATTTTATGCAGTTGACACAATATTGACGTATAAATACAATGTGTTAATTACAATATTACCGGCAGTTGTCATTTACGTTAATTAAAAACAAGCGGAATTAGTTAAAAAAAAAAACAAACACACCTTTGGCACACTGCGAACGTTGATTTATGATGGGTAACCACACCGCACATCATATTCATAAATCACACTCATTCAATTGATTAACAGCGCAAATGAACTAAATTATTGTTTCATTTCGTTTGATTATCGAAGAAGTTAAGTGCTTTTTATAAATTTCGCAGGGAACAACGGGCTTTATTAAAGATCACAAGAAAAACACAACCCCATCGATTGGAGGGCAAAAACTTAAGGGTCCATCGTTTCTAAATCATGTCGTTATTGATCCGGGCGCTTAATTAATGAGGATAAGAGTCGTCTTCGCGCCCCCGCCCCCAACGAAACAACAAAAAAAGCTCTAATTAACCTAACTCTATTAATGCAAACCCAGTTGTACAATAATCGCTGTAAGAAACACGTCCTTTATCTCAGTCTAAAAAGTAAAGGCTTTGAGAAAATTAAATTCCCATCATAATTACTACCGTCTTATTTAAATTTGTCGTTTCAATTAGAGCGCAAATTACGCGAAATTAAGTTAGCTTCTTTAGTTAACGGAATTACGGTGGGCACGCACTCCAAAAAAAAAAACTACACTCTTCTTGCGTCAAACTTTCCGCGGCGGCATCAAAACGCCATCTAGCTCGCCGGAAATTCGATATTAATTTCGCGGATTATTTTATTGGCGGGCAAAAACGCGCCACCACATCACACCGACATTTGTGCCGAATTAAACTGGGATTAAACGTAATCTTAAGTCGATAACGTGAGGATAGGTTTGCAATTAGTGATCCAGATTGCCGGAATACTTTCCCTTTCCGAAATTCAATTCCCGATTCCTCCTGACCAACTTCTGCTCAGCAAAGTTGCTGGGCGACTCAAGTTTTTGCCCTCGCTTATCGGCGCATAATCGTAAATAACAATTTCTTGGCCTGACTCCAATCCACTCGGAATGAACTATTTTTACGTCTTGTCATATAGTGCTAGAGATAATTTATGCGGGAATACTTAATTGTAAATCAGGACCACGGTTTTGTCGTGTTGTGTCTGTGGACAAATATTTACCGGTTTGGGTTTTTTTTTTGCGTGCGGCCAGGGACGCTTTGTGTTTTAATTGGTGGATGGCGGGGGTGCGAACGCCGGTGTTTATTGTTCCTTTTTACGATTATTATGTGGACGTTGATAAAACGTCAACTTTATTGATATAGATGCCCTCAAATGGTGGCCCGTAAATTTCTCATGTACTCGGATTGTTGGTAGTTATTCGCGGCTTTATGTATGAATGGGTGCTAAGATATAATTCGAACTGTAATTCACGTTAATCAGATCAGCCATTAATCATGGCGTGTGTATGGAATCATAGAATCACACAAGTAATATTAATTCGGCGTCCCTTTTAAATTTATCTAGGTCATTGGAGATATACAGTGGTTTCAATTGATCTGAAATTTCCCATCCGAATATAGCTACATGGTGATGTTGTGTAATGAATCTATCAATCCTTTGCACTCGTAATTATTCTTTAGACAGTTAGACAGTAACTCGGAATTTTTTTTTCACGTTCTGTCAAGATGAATTTTTTTGATGAAAATGTGTAAGTAGAAGGTTCACTATCCTTAAATAAGAAATTTCCAAATATAACCCCTGAATACACCCATTGATCTAGGATGAGGATGTGTTTTGAGAGGAGGAATGCTTTACGCACGTCTCTCCTAACAGAGGTGTGTGGGACTCCTCCTATTCCTTCTAAATAGGCCCTACCCACTAAACCTCCTCTCACTCTTGCTACCGGGTACCAGTGGTTCGCTCGCGCATTTCACACCTGGTACCCGGGCTGCCCGCTACTCATGTTGTGAATCTTCTGTCGTCGCCTTGCGTCTCGTGAAGAGCACCTCATTGGCGACTGCATCGCAACCCACTTATCCTCACTCTCCAGCATTATCCCACTACTGTGTCAGCACCGAGTGCTGCCACCAGAGCCTCCCTGTAAATCGACCACGCACTGCACTCCACAAGGGTGTGTTCGGTAGAGTCCAGTGATCGCACTAATGCATGGTTCCTTACCGATCCTATCTAGATACGACCCGCCCACCTGGCCTGCCAGTTAGCCAACGTTATGTCTCTCTGCTCCTTCCTGGCCCGAGACGTATCCGCAAAAACCCTAATCGCTCTGTAAGCGGAGGACCTGGAAACGATCTCCAGATCCGGTGGTGTTGTAGCTGCCAGAACTTCAGCCGCATCTGTCGATACCGTCCTGTAGGCTCTGGCCACTCTCAGCACACTAGGTCTAAGAGTGCTGCAGAGACGTTCAGCGTTATGTTTGGGGCCGGAGCGGCATAAAGGAGCCTTGATCTGGCCATCTCCATCAGAACTCTTTTTTTGTGTTCCGAGGGACCTCCAAAGTTTACCATAAGCCTGGCTACAGTCCTGCTAGCCTTCGCAGCGTCTTCGGCTGCTCTAATAACTTGGGAGCTGGAATATCTATTTGAGTCGATCATAACGCCGAGGTACTTTAGGTTTTGGGAGATCGGCACCTCGTGACCTAAGAGTCGGATCTTCTCGTCCTTGCTTCGTCCAGTCCTTCCAGTCTTGTGTGCCGCCACCTCCAGCCCCGCGCTTCTGAGCCAGGTAGCCACTTTTATGGTAGGTTCCTCGGCTGTAGCCTTAAGAGCATCAATATCGCACTCCCTAGTAATAAGGAGAAGATCGTCAGCGAAACCGATAAGCTGGGACTGATGCGGCAATTCCAGCCGAAGAACGTCATCATACGCGATATTCCATAGGAGTGGCCCCTTATGGAACACCTTAAGAAAGAGCGGTCTCCTCCTCGCCTCCACCCGGAGCGCTGCTGATAAGGACCCCTATCCGAAAGGTAGCTCGCCATTATCCCCATAAGTTGTACGGGGACCTCACGCCTAACCAAGGCTTCTAGAATTGTACGCCAGGGTAGAGTATTGAAGGCATTTTTAATGTCCAGCGCTACCCCCAGACAATGTCCAGTGTTGGCTTCGCTAGCTAGTCTCCCCAGCTTCATAAGAGCGTCTACAGTGGACCGGCCCTTCCTAAACCCGCATTGGTTGCTCGCCATCCCTCCGTACCTGTCCAGGTGCTCCGTTAAACGATTTGCCAGCAGCTTCTGAAGAACTTTTCCTTCTGCATTTTTAATGTCCAGCGCTACCTCCAGACAATGTCCAGTGTTGGCTTCGCCAGCAAGTCTCCCCAGCTTCATAAGAGCGTCTACAGTGGACCGGCCCTTCCTAAACCCGTATTGGTTGCTCGCCAGCCCTCCGTACCTGTCCAGGTGCTCTGTTGAACGATTTGCCAGCAGCTTCTCAAGAACTTTTCCTTCTGCATCGACTAGTTAATAACAACCCTGGGTTTGTTCACTTCTTGCAAATTTCCGCCAAGTTTCTGTTTATTGGCTGACTACCCGTAACATCCCAACTACTAACTGCAGTGACGACCCCTTTATCTTTCCAGGCCAATGTGTGTGTATCCAGTATTAGCATATGCCAATACATATATCCCGATTCCACACTTATTTGGGTTATAAGTCAAAAAACTTTGAATCCAACTACAGACTCATCCACTGAAATTTTTTCTTGGACTTTTTCTCAAAAAAATCTAAATAATGACCTTTTGCACCCGACTCCAAAGACTTTGATAGTTTGGATCTGTTTCATAAAAATGAAGCACTGAAGTTTTGGGACCAATATTTCTGCAGATGGCAAACCGTTGTATCCATATTTAGAATAACTCCTAAAAGGCCTCAAATTCTGCCACTGTAAGGACCACCCACGTATTTCAGGTGGATCGCTTTGATAAGCTTTTTTGTTTAATTTCTTCTAACAGGACACTGTAATCTAAGATCGCACTTGAATATATTGTGACTATATTCTATTTCAACCTGCAGAGGGTGTGAAGAGGAAACCGCCGAGCATGTGCTTCTAGACTGTCCGGGTCTATCCAACTTACGTGAATCCACACACAGTCATCAGGCATCCTAAGAGTCCCTCTTGCTGCTATCCTGGCGTTTGCCAATGCCTTGGATTGGCTAGACCATAGCAAGGAATGAGGACTCAGAAGAGAAGACGTACAAAGGGCCCACTGGGGCCTACGTGCAGCTGAACTCTCTGTCCTCCCATCGTACAAATTTAGATCCAGATCCAGAATCAGAGGAATCTGCTGCTTGTACTGGGCAAATGTAATGTCCGATTTGTTTTGGTAACTATAATGTCACTACCGCTAGTATCATTTTCTGCAGCTTCTTCCCTGCAGCCTTCGTTACTACTCTCAGGGCACTCTAATTCTCGAAGGAGGAAAAAGAAACTAAAATCGACGAGTGGCAGCGTGTTTTTCTCTCATGAATCAGCGGTAATATCCTCTATGACAATCAGAAACGCAAACAATTGGACATGTTAGTACACATCCGGCGGCTACTACACGGTGCAAAGGGGTACTACTTTACTAATTCCCTTGTATATCATTCTGCTACTGAGTTGCAAATTTAATTCAAACTCATACCAACCCAATATTAAAACACATTTTGTCGTGCCAAACTTTCGCACATGATAACGTAGTTATAATTAGCAATCGTCATGTTTTCAGGACGAACGCGAAAGTCTGACTGACTGACACACACCCTCAATAACCATAAAAATTTAAAACAAATTTCCTTTGAAGTGATATATTATATCCCCGGGTTCATTAATAACGCCCACAGAGAGATACGTTACTTTCTAAAATTCATATCGAAATGAACTTTTATAAACTCGATTATGAAAATCGTCGAACGCAATTACCTCCCGGGATTGATTTGTGCGCGCAAATAAGGCCGTCCGAGTGACAGCCATTAAGCAGCAGCGGCGAAAAAAAAAAGAAGTGTTTTCCACGAGGAGCGGAAAAGAAGAAAAGGAAAACGTCAATACGCGGAGCGTGCCCTTCTGAGGATGTACGAATATAAAAGAAATTAAATGTGTACGACTGTAGCCCAAACTTAACAAATCCGCGGTAGGAATTTTGTTAAACAATATGCCGGCAAACTTTTTTAATCTGAAACCGGATTTTTCTCACTGTCCCGGATACATTTCCGTTTTTTTTTCCCTCGTCGGGGGAAAGGGGCGAATTAAAACCCACTGAATCAATGGCAACTTCAAAAAATACAATCGACTCAGCTGATCAAAGGGATATTGAGTTACGCTCCTTCTCTTATTGTATCTATCACGCACTGGCAATAACAGCGCCATTGTGCTAAATGCATCACAAGCTCTTTCTAATTTGGCCCTCATCTTAAATAACGTTTATTGCAAACTATGTTTCGCCCATTACGCTTTATTTCGTTTCGTATCGAATTGATTGCCTTCCTTTGGTCATTTCTTAGCAATTTTTAACGATAAGGGTATGATATATTGTATAGAAATAGTGCACGCTCTCAAGCCGAGATGCTTTTGGAGTTTATTTCAAATATTTCTTTACATCCTTTGTCGCTGATTGTTTACGGTGGAAATACAGTACGAATAAAGTATAATAACATGGAAAATTACTTACTTAAAATTGATATGATTAAATCAATATTTAATTGCCTTAATTAAAAACCTTCTGTTTTAACAATCACTACAATGGTTATAAACCTTCAGAAGAGATAAGTCGTCTTGACACAAAAACACAATGAAGAAACGAAATGAATTTATTTGACATACATAAAGCGATGAAAACGGATGTGCGCATGCTTCAGTTAACATAGCGACATCCATTGAGTACACCACACATTGCTATCGTCTAGGTATACTCTGTCACTCCTGAATAGCTTGTAACACATTTATGTACGTCGCCGACACTCTTTTGCTCAAAATGAAACAAAAATAATTTAAGATATTCACAAAGCTTGTAATTTTATACACTGTGTTCGTTATGAATTACCACGTAGTAACGGTCACAACCATCATTATGATTCTTGTAATTTTAATCCATAATACTGAATCTTGTAAAAATTACTAAAGTTATTTTTAGATTTGAAATAAAAACTCTCTTTCAATTAACTATTTTAGTTCATTTAATAAAATGCTGTTTAATTATGCCGAAGCAAAATGCGTTATAAAAATTTACAGAAAATATAACTCCTCAAGGAACACGATCGATATAAATTATGACGTATGTGCAGAAAACGACTATATTTATATTGATTTATGGCATGCAATTATCTAACTATCGTATTATTAATTTTTCGATTGTTTTATATCAAGATCCTACACATTGTTGCGAATGTGGTAATTTTACGTTTTATTAATATAAATATCCATTATTCAGATTACGGACAGGCGAAAACACGGGCATTCAAGGCACGTAACTCTAACGGAGTTATATTCACTCGGTCGATGGCATAAAACACAACAATAGTGGAGCCCATGAGGATACGTTTGAACAATTATTAATTACAGAATAATAATAAGCTATTTATACAATAGCATTTACTTGCTACTAATTTATCTTTTATTTAGTTCCATTGAATCCATTGTTAAGCTTTGGTTTGTTTCTATTTAAGTTAGAAAAATCACACCTTCTACATACAGGGTCTATTACAAAAGTAATGCGCATTTTCTCGGAAGAATGTATTTATTAATCGTACCGGTTCAAATACTTAAATTTCTTCAAAATACAGTCCCCCAGCATTAATACACTTCGGGAAACGTGTCATGCCTGCAAAGCACCTCGACTAGCTTAAAACAAATAGATGAATCAATTTTACCTTTTCAAAAGTAAAAATATTAAAGTAAATTCAGAATATCTCATTTTAAAAGAATTCAAGTTATTTACAAAAATTTTCTCTAGAATTTTTCAAAAAGTACTAAAATTTTTAATGGGTTCAATTTTTCTTCCAGATTTTATACTTTTCAAAATTTTTTTGCTGTTTCCCAATTTGTCGCAATATTTTTCAACATTGTTTCAAGATTTCTATATTCTTCAGCATTTCTTACTTTATTCTATCAACACTTTCAGTTTTCGTGAATTTTTTGAAGTAATGTCTGTTTTTTGAAAAGTTTTTTTCCAAATATACTAAAATTTTCTAACAATTTTTCATCCAGATTTTTAGAACTTCTTGTTTTATTCTATCGAAAATAGTTTTTGTTTTCTTTTTAAGTATTCAAAATTTGTGCAGCATTTTCTTCAACATTTTTTGAGAATTCTAAATTTATCCATTAATTTTTTTACAATTATTTCACTTCTGGCTTCACACCATCAAAATTTTCCGATTATTTTTGTTTAATCTGATTTACAAAACTTTACTCTGATTTTCCAAAAAATTTCCAATTTGATGCAACTTTTCTTCGTGGGATCTAGAACTTTTCAACAATTGTTCTTTCAGATTTTTAAAATGTTTCAGCATTTCTTGTTTTATTCAAACATACTCAGCACTTTCTCTTCGAGTTTTCAAACAAACATTAGCGAAAAACTCTAGAATTCTCAAGAAAACTTTTAAAAATCTGGAAGAAATTGCAGATTTTTTAATCATTTTCTTTCAGATTTCTAAAAGTTTTCTTGAGAATTCTACAATTTTTCCCTAATTTTTGTTTGAGAATTGGAAGAGAAAGTGCAGTAAATGTTCGAATTTCGCTATCTAAAAGATTTCTTAATTAAGAATTCTAGAATTTTCTTGAGGATTCTAAAATTTTTCCAGTAATTTTCGCTTAATTGTTGGAGATTTTTTTGTGACTTCTTGCTTGAAATCATAAGAATTTTCCAGAAATGTTTGTTTTATATCATCGGAGATTTCCAAATTTTTTCTTGTGGATTATAAAACTTATCTAACAATTGATCTTTAAAATTTTATAATTTTTTTAGCATTACTTGCCTTATTTAAACAATTTGTTTAGCACTTTATTGTATAGTTTTTTTTTATTTGGCTTTATATCATCAGAATTTAATTTTACAAGTCAATTTTTTTCAAAAGTTCTAGAGTTTTTCGAGAATTTTGCAAATTCTGAAATCTACATTTGTTATGTTACAGAATTTTTTAACAATATTTCTTCCCGACCTTATAATTTTCAAAATTTTTTGCTGTTTCTCAATTTGTCGCAATATTTTTCAACATTGTTTCAAGATTTCTATATTCTTCAGCATTTCTTACTTTATTCTACCAACACATTAAGATTTCTTGAATTTTTTGAAGTAATGTCTGTTTTTCGAGAACTTTTTTTCCAAAGGTACTAAAATTTTCTAACAATTTTTCATCCAGATTTTTAGAACTTCTTGTTTTATTCTATCGAAAATAGTTTTTGTTTCCTTTTTAAGTTTTCAAAATTTGTGCAGCATTTTCTTCAACATTTTTTGAGAATTCTAAATTTAACCATTAATTTTTTTGAGAATGTTTCACTTCTGGCTTTACGCCATCAGAATTTTTCGATTATTTTTGTTTTATTTGATTTACAAAACTTTACACTGATTTTCCAAAAATTTTACAATTTGTTGGAACTTTTCTTCGTGGGATCTAGAACTTTTCAACAATTGTTCTTTCAGATTTTTAAAATGTTTCAGCATTTCTTGTTTTATTCAAACATATTCAGCAGTTTCTCTTCGAGTTTTCAAACAAAAATTAGCCAAACATTCTAGAATTCTAAAGAAAACTTTGAATTTTCTTCCAGATTTCTAAAAGTTTTCTTGAGAATTCTACAAATTTTCGCTTATGTTTGTTTTAAAACTGGAAGAGAAAGTGCTGCAAATGTTCGAATTTCGCTTTCTAAAAGTTTTCTTAAGAATTCTAGAATTTTCTTGAGGATTCCAAAATTTTACAGTAATTTTCCTTTAATTGTTGGAGATTTTTTGTGGCTTCTTGCTTCAAATCATAAGAATTTTCCAGAAATTCTTGTTTTATATCATCGGAGATTTCCAAATATCTCCTTGTGGATTATAAAACAATTGATCTTCCAAATTTTACATTTTTTTAGCCTTATACAACCAATTTTTTTAGCATTTTATTTTATAGTTTTTTTTAAATTTGGCTTTATATCATCAGAATTTGATTTTTCGAATCACTTTTTTTCAAAATTTTTAGAATTTTTCAATTTCTAAAATCTACATTTGATGAGTTCCAGAATTTTTTAACAATTTTTCTTCCAGATTTTATAATTTTCAAAATTTTTTGTTGTTTTCCAATATTTTTCGACATTTTTGCAACATTTTTTTATGTTCTTTATGTTTTATGTTCTTCAGCATTTCTTACTTTATTCTATCAACACTTTTAGTTTTCTTGAATTTTTCGAGAACTTTTTTTCCAAAGGTTCTAAAATTTTCTAAAAATTTTTAAGAGATTTTTAGAACTTCTCGTTTTATTCTATCGAAAATAGTTTTTTTTTTCTTTGTAAGTTTTCAAAACTTTTCCAGCATTTTCTTCAACATTTTTTGAGAATTCTAAATTTATCCATTAATTTTTTTTGAGAATGTTTCACTTCTGGCTTCACGCCATCAGAATTTTGCGATTATTTTTGTTTTATTTGATTTACAAAACTTTACACTGATTTTCCAAAAATTTTACAATTTGTTGGAACTTTTCTTCGTGGGATCTAGAACTTTTCAACAATTGTTCTTTCAGATTTTTAAAATGTTTCTGCATTTCTTGTTTTATTCGAACATATTCAGCACTTTCTCTTCGAGTTTTCAAATAAACATTAGCGAAAAGTTTTAGAATTCTCAAGAAAACTTTTAGAAATTTGGAAGAAATTGCTTCCAAAATCTGTATTTTCTTATAGATTTCTTGAGATTTCTACAATTTTTCGCTAATGTTTGTTTGAGAACTGGAAGAGAAAGAGCTGTAAATGTTCGAATTTCAATATTGTGAATGTTACAAAGTCGAAAAACGCACTTCACGCACAGATTACTCTGAGCAAACTGGCGACTAGCTGCATTGGAAGGGCAGACCCTTCACCCTATTTCCCTACCCGTTCTACGTATACAATGTATGCGCATTACTTTCATAAAAGACCCTGTATATCTTTTACAAAAAAATATTTTCATATTAAATATTAATATTAAACATAATATCTACAATTGAAAAGTAAAAATCTTCTAAATAATATATTCTTTACTAAATGTTTTACTGATTGGAAAGTGAAAAAGAGGCCACCCGCCCATCCTACATATAAAATTAAACTTGAACTACGAATCTGCGTTTAAATTCCTGAACATCAGCACAAATGCTGCTGTCGTTTTCTGAAAATTCAATTGTTTTAGAGCTACCAACGTAAAAATTTAAAGCCAGGGTTGTGGTTTAAGTTTAAATGTATATGTAGGGTGGGTGGGTGGCCACTATCCTACCCTTCAGCCACTACATCATAAACATAATATCTACATTTGACAAGTACACAATTTCTCAATAATATATGTTCTTTAATGCAAAAGGCGTATATGTTTTACTGATTGTAAGGTGGAATAGAGGCCACCCACCCACCCTACATATAAAATTAAATTTAAACTACAAATCTACGCTTAAATTCCTGGACATCAACACAAACGCTGATGCCGTTTTCTGAAGATTAAAATAAGTGTCTTAAAGCTATCAACGTTAAAATTTAAACCCAGGGTTGTAGTTTAAGTTGAAATGTATATGTAGGGTGGGTGGGTGGCCACTATCCTACCCTCCAGCCACAACATCATAAACATAATATCTACATTTGACAAGTACAAATTTTCTCAATAATAAATGTTTTTTAGTACAAAAGGCGTATATGTTTTACTGATTGTAAGGTGGGATAGAGGCCACCCACCCACTCTACATTTAAAACTAAATTTTAACTACAAATCTACGTTTAAATTCGTGAACATCAACACAAATGCTGCTGTCGTTTTCTGAAAATTTAAATGTTTTAGAGCTACCAACGTAAAAATTTAAACCCAGGGTTGTAGTTTAAGTTTAAATGTATATGTAGGGTGGGTGGGTGGCCACTATCCTACCCTCCATACACTACATCATTAACATAAAATTTACATTTGAAAAGTACAAATCGTCTCAATAATAAATGTTCTTTAATACAATAGGAGTATATGTTTTACTGATTGGAAGGTGGGATAGAAGCCACCCACCCACCCTACATATACAATTAAACTTAAACTACAGGTCTACGTTTAAATTCCTGGACATAAACAAAAATACTGTTGTAGTTATCAGAATATTAAGTGTCTAAGAGTTTAAAACGTAAAAATGTATACCTGGGGTTGTAGTTAACGTTTAAATTTATATGTAGGGTGGGTGGGTGGCCACTATCCTATCCTCCAACCACTACATCATAAACATAATATAAAGAAAAAAACGATTTAGAAAGTATAAGTCTCAATAATATTTTTTTTAGTACAATAGAAGTATATGTTTTACTGGTTAAGAAGTGGAGTAGAGAACACCCACCCACCCTACATATAAAATTCAACTTGAACTACGAATCTACGTTTAAATTTTTGGACAACAATACAAACGCTGCTGCCGTTTTCTGAAGATTAAATTAATTGTTTTAAAGCTACTAACGTATAAATGTATATCCAGGGTTGTAGCTTAAGTCTAAATGTATATGTAGGGTGGGTGGGTGGCCACTATCCTACCCTCTATACACTACATCAAAAACATAATACCTACATTTGAAAAGTACAAAACCTCTCAATAATCAATATTCTTTAGTACAAAAGGCGTATATGTTATCATAATTGGAAGGTGGGATAGAGAACACCCACCCACTCTACATTTAAAATTAAACTTTAACTACAAATTTACGTTTAAATTTCCGGACATCAACACAAACGCTGCTGCATTTTTCTGATTAATATTAAATTAAGTGTTTTAGAGGTATCAACGTAAAAATTGAAACCCAGGGTTTTAGTTTAAGTTTAAATGTATATGTAGGGTGGGTGGGTGCCCACTATCCTACCCTCTAGCAACTACATCATAAACATAAAATCTACATTAGACAAGTACAAATCTTCTCAGTTCTTCAGTATAAAAGGCGTACACGTTTTACTGATTAGAAGGTGAAATAGAGGCCACCCACCCACCCTACATATAAAATTAAATTTAAACTACAAATCTACGCTTAAATTCCTGGACATCAACACAAACGCTGCTGCCGTTTTCAGAAAATTAAATTAAGCATCTTAAAGTTACGAACGTAAACATTTTCAACAAGGGTTCTAGTTTAAGATTAAATGTATATGTAGGGTGGGTGGGTGGCCACTATCCCACCCTCCATACACAACATCATAAACGTAATATCTACATTTGAAAACTACAAATCTTCTCAATAATAAATGTTCTTTAATACAATAGGAGTATATGTTTTACTGATTGGAAGGTGAAATAGAGGCCACCCACCCACCCTACATATAAAATTAAATTTAAACAACAAAACTACGTTTAAATACCTGGACATCAGCACAAACGCTGCTGCCGTTTTCAGAAAATTAAATTAAGCATCTTAAAGTTACGAACGTAAACATTTTCAACAAGGGTTCTAGTTTAAGATTAAATGTATATGTAGGGTGGGTGGGTGGCCACTATCCCACCCTCCATACACAACATCATAAACGTAATATCTACATTTGAAAAATACAAATATTCTCAATAATAAATGTTCTTTAGTACAAAAGGCGCATATGTTTTACTGATTGGAAGGTGGGATAGAGGCCACCCACCCACCCTACATATACAATTAAACTTAAACTACAGATCTACGTTTAAATTCCTGGACATAAACAAAAACACTGTTGTAGTTATCAGAATATTAAGTGTCCAAGAGTATAAAACATAAAAATGTATACCTGGGGTTGTAGTTGAGGTTTAAATTTATATGTAGGGTGGGTGGGTGGCCACTATCCTATCCTCCAACCACTACATCATAAACATAATATGAATATACCAGGTCTATAAATATGAAACCGGAATTTGCCCATTGATGTCCTTAGCTGTCAATGTAGTTACCGTCAAACCGCGTCATTGGCGCCATTTCCTTGTTGACATCTCTGACAGAGATTTTTAACTCACAAGAATACAAGTTTAATATAACAGCATAGTTTTTAATAGTGTTGAACATGTCTAATTTTGTGCCTGGAAACTACGATTTGCGGACAGCATTGATTTTCTGTTACCAATTGAAGAAAACTGTTGCAGAATCGCATCGAATGCTTGTCGAAGCTTACGGTGAGCATGCTTTTGGTAAATCACTGTGCTTTGAGTGGTTTAAAAAATTCAAAAGTGGCGCTTGTGACGTGAGAAACGAAGAAGGTGGAAGACCACCGAAAAAGTTTTAAGACAGCGAATTGCAAGCATTGTTGGATAAGGATGACCTTCAAATGCAGCAACAACTCGCGGATCAATTAAATGTGACACAAGAAGCCGTCTCCATACGTTTGAAAGCCATAGGCAAGATCCAAAAGATGGGAAATGGGTTCCACATGAACTGAATGAAAGACAGCAGGAAAACCGAAAAACCACTTGCGAAATGCGCTCGCCAGGTACAAAAGAATGACATTTCTCCATCGAAGTGTGACTGGCGATAAACATAATATGAAGAAAAAAAAAAGATTTAGAAAGTACAAATCGCAATAATTATTCCTTTGTACTTTAGGAGTATATGTTTTAATGATTGGAAGGTGGGATATTAGATACTCCTTGCTCTGATATTTAAACTAAAAGCTTTAGTAATTTTTGTCGTAAAAAATTCGATAAGATATATGTTTTGCATCAAATGCGGCATAATTATAATTCCACAAATTACTGCAATATTATAATTATTTCGTGTGAATAGAATCGGCGTAAAAACGGGGTCGCATTTTGATGAATAACTGCAAGATTGTGTCGCTGCCGGAGCCGCATGCATCAGTTTCGAAGCGGACCGTGCGTTCCACAATCAAGATATAAAGTAATCCTTTATTAACTAAAATATATATATGAAGTTGGCGCGATACGGTTGCAATTTGTAATATTTTTAATGTGATAACTTCATTAATTACCGCGAGATTTATTATTTTGTTGTCGAGATAAAAGTTCGCTTTGGGCGTTGATTTGTCCGAAAGATAAACACAATAAAAACTTTATATGAAACTACAATTGCGGGAAGATTGCGGCCCCTAATTTATCAAAATGTTGATTCATTTCAGCGGAGTGGGCCAACGCGAACTTTTATCTCGCCGCGAAATTTAGTCACTCGCTAATGGGGTTGTTAACAGTCGAGGAGACTTTGCACCGAATCAGGCCGACATATGTTACATGGTGGAACGTGAACAAATTCAATTGAATATTTTCAATCAATTTATCCCCCAAATGGACGGCTTCAGGACTGTGTTGGGTATTCGATTTTTCTATCCTCCACATAGGCGTGTCCGTTAAGGGGGGGCGACTTCGAAATGTACAATTTCCATCTCGTTCATTACGGAAATTAAATAAGTTGTATCTAAGTGCCGATCTACGTCAGATTTTTGCCAGATTACTACGCTCCGTAACGTCCTCTCTGCGAATTCTTTTATGTGCCACTCGCTCACCCCCAGGGAATTTGCGGGGAATATTTTAATAAAGCTTTTTAAAACAATATGTGTACGGCATGAACTTGAAACTTAATGGACCCACAATAAGCCCTCCTGCAACCAGACTACATTAGAAGAATATAATACATAAATGGATTTTTTTTAAATGATACCCCTTATACTTTTAAAGATTAGATTAGAAATTATGATGCAAATTAATTTTATTTGACATATATAACAAGTGAAAAATTGTATTTAGAAAATTTAAGTAATTATTATCGTGAGTAACAAAAACAAAACACCTAAAATCTAGATGGTGGTGAAGTGAAATGGAAATACTGTCTGTAATCAGATTATACGGCTTTAGTTCATTCCCATTGACTGAAACTACACCTCTCAGTTGTAACCCTTTCCATTCCGTCTCATTACCATTCAATTCCTTGTGCCAGATTAAAATCCTAAGAGTATCATCCGTCCGTCAGTTTTTGCAGGGTCGTTAATATCGCCCTCTAAATTAGTTCACTATATTACGTTACGATATCGGTTTCCGCTCCATGTTTTGTTTGGGAATTCATGGTGTTCAGTCGCTTAGTATGTGGAAACTTTAATGTGTTATTACGGAAAATTTAAGGTATCTAAACAGCAATATTCCTGCTAATTTATGCCCTCCTCAAAACTAATTTGAGCAGACTGAGCCAGAAAGGCTTGTTGTGACAACAATAATAAATAAACTGCCCTTATGATATTATATTACCTAAACACCAACTATAAATTACGGTGAGCACTATATAATTTGCATATCTTAATAAAATCCCGGAGACGTTAACGCTGAGGAAATGGAAAAAAGATCGTAATGCAGTCACGTCTGAGATATTTCTACTTTTTTCATACTCTAGTGTAAATGAATAAACATTACATTCGGATCTACACAATTACACTAATGAATACAAAACATTTGTCTGCAATTAGTATAAATTACAGTTTAGATTTACAATTTACAATTTTAAAAGATCATTATCCTGATAAATAAATGTTTCATTCAGAACATACACGGGGAGAAAGGGCAAAACAACGCCAGCCAGGATGAATGTTGTAGCCTGAGTGAATAAATGCCTGGATTATTTACATGGAATATAAATCACATATTTTTTATGCGAATGTAATGTTAATAATGATCTTTTTAAAACATTCTCTCTTTTTTTTAATTATTCCATATACGGGGGGGAACTAATGGGTCGTGTTCAGGACGGTAATTTAGTACGTAACATGCGCAGATTTTAATTACGATTGATATCAAATCCTGTACACCATTTTCCCCTATATTTTATGGAGGTTTTTTTTGCGCTGCGTGTACCAAGAAAATGCACACAAAAAAATAAGTAAATATTAGGTGGTCGTATAACGAGGCAGGGAATTTTAACGACTTTAACAAAACGGTATTTCGCCGGAGGTAAAACAGAACGAAATCAAATTACGATGCACAAAATACAATCTCTCAAACATACTGCAAGGCATACAAAATAATAATAGTACTGAAGGTAATTTTTTTTGTATTTATTGGAAATTATACATCCTAGATAATCAATTTTATAATACTTATAATATTTATTACCTTAGTTATATTTAATCACTTATTTCTGAAAATAGTTGCCAATTGGCTTGAAAATATAATTGGCATTGAGTTTTTTTGCAAATTTAGCAGATATGTTTGTCTTCGTGAAATATTTTTAATACGCCGTATCAAACTAATGATTGATTTTTATTCGGGGATTCCCCTTAAAGTCAATTGGTTAAAAAATATGATTGAAAAAGTTGGAACAGAACTAATGATTGATTTTTATTCAGGGATTCCCCTTAAAGTTGTCAATTGGTTAAAAAATATGATTGGAAAAGTTGGCAAAGTACTTATGATTGATTTTTATTCAGGGATTCCCCTTAAAGTTATCAATTGGTTAGAAAATATGATTGGAAAGTTCGGCAAAGTACTAATGATTGATTTTTATTCGGGGATTCCCCTTAATGTTATCAATTAATTAGAAAATTTGATTGAAAACGTTGGCAAAGAACACGCCCATCGACAAAACCAGAAAACGCTTAGTATCTTTGCTTTGGCAACAATGACGAAAACAAGACTTTAATGTGAGAAAAAAATTTTCAACGAACTAAGATATAAATTAGATTTCAAGAACATATGGTTTTCATTGCATAGAGTAAAAAATTCTATTCGTTGCTTTAAATCTCGTTTTACTAAATTCTAACCTCAGTACGGTACATGTTAAAATTACCAATTAGAGGCGAAAACATTTTTGTAACCACTGTTTGATTTTTATTAGGAGACCTCCATAAAGTTTTCAATTGGCTTGAAAATATTATCGGCAATCTTGATAATATTAACCGTTACCTCAATAAGGGTAAAGTTTTTTCTTCATAAAATAGAAACCTAATATACCTATGAATCTAATTTTAAACTTATTTTATAGAAAAATCGATTGCATTTTTCTTCATAAAATGAAAACCATATATAGTCTACCTACCAATCTAATTTTAACCTTATTTTATATAAATTTCTGCTGCATTAGTTAATAATTATTCAATTTTATCAACGTAATCAAGTGTAGAAGAATATTTCTAGACTTTTGCATAAAGTAACTTTAGTAGAGAACAGAACACGCGCGGCGACAAGGCCTAAAAAGTGCTAAGTATCTCTAAATCTATAAATTTTGAACTTCAAGGCAAAAATGAGACACAAACTAAATAGTTCCCTACGACATATTGTTTCTATTTTATAGAAAAAACATCAATTTTAAGAAACTTTGATTCTCGCTTTTCCAAATTCTAACCTCAATCAAATTTATAACCTCAAATTATCAAACTATTTTGTCTTAACTTGGAAACCTCAATGTATACTTTCAGGTTATCAAGTTAAAATATTTTGATAATTTGACATAAACTAGTTTCCTACGACATATTGTTCCTATTTTATAGAAAAAAAAACATCAAAGTTAAGAAACTTTGATTCTCGCTTTTCCAAATTCTAACCTCAATCAAATTTATAACCTCAAATTATCAAACTTTTTTTGTCTTAACTCGTTAACCTCAATGTTTTTACTTTTAGGTTATCAAGCTAAGATATTTTGATAATTTGAGGTTATAATGTTGGGCAATTTTGACAATCATATTTTCTAGCGATCCAGATCTAGATCCAGACATATTGTTCCCATTTTATGGAAAAAAGTATCAAATCTTAACTTTGATTCTCGCTTTTCCAAATTCTAACCTCAATCAAATTTATAATCTCAAATTATCAAACTTTTTTTGTCTTAACTCGTTAACCTCAATGTTCTTACTTGCAGGTTATCAAGTTAAGATATTTTGATAATTTGAGGTTATAATGTTGGGCAATTTTGACAATCATATTTTCTAGCGATCCAGATCCAGATATATTGTTCCCATTTTATGGCAAAAAACATAAAATCTTAACTTTGATTCTCGCTTTTCCAAATTCTAACCTCAATCAAATTTATAACCTAAAATTATCAAACTTTTTTTGTCTTAACTCGTTAACCTCAATGTTTTTACTTTCAGGTTATCAAGTTAAGATATTTAGATAATTTGAGGTTATAATGTTAGGCAATTTTGACACTCATATTTTCTAGCGATCCAGATCCAGATCCAGACATATTGTTCCCATTTTATGGAAATAACATCAAATCTTAACTTTGATTTTCGCTTTTCCAAATTTTAACCTCAATCAAATTTATAACCTCAAATTATCAAACTTTTTTGTCTTAACTCGTTAACCTCAATGTTTTTACTTTTAGGTTATCAAGTTAAGATATTTTGATAATTTGAGGTTATAATGTTGGGCAATTTCGACAATCATATTTTCTAGCGATCCAGATTCAGACATATTGTTCCCATGTAATGGAAAAAAACATCAAATCTTAACTTTGATTCTCGCTTTTCCAAATTCTAACCTCAATCAAATTATCAATTTTTTTTGTCGTATATTGTTAACCGCAAAGCATACTTTCAGGTTATCAAGTTAAGATATTTTGATAATTTGAGGTTATAATGTTGGGCAGAAATTTTGACAATCAAATTTTCTAGCCAATTGGTTAATTTTTCCCACTAAAGATAAGATTCAAAAACCTGTTCTATTACTCACGTCAATTAAATTAATATAACGCATTAAGGCTTTACAGAGGTGAGTTTCAAAAAAGAAAAGAAATGATTTTTTCAAACTGCACTGCAGTCAACTAACATACGAGACCAAGATCCTCATAACGAATGGAAAGCAATTTATGTACGACCTATAAAAATATTAAGACATATTGGGTGGTCAAAAATTTTAATCATATATGCATTGTTATGATCGCTGTTTTGTGCATCTTGCAACTCTGGTAATAAGATTTTTGTCTCCTTGTAGAAACTGCACTTCAGTCACTTTAGGCTTCGGAAATATGAGAAAGTTTTCCATCCTGTTAAAACCGGAGTTTTAAAAGAATTAAAAATTGTTATGATGTTTTTTGCGCAACTCAGGTCACAAGATATCTGCCTCCTTCAAAATCAAGGTACTAATGATTTGTGAAACTGCACTTTAGTCGCTTTAGGATTTTGCAATATGAGAAAGTGTCCCATTCTGTTGAAGCCGAAGATTCAAAAGAGTTGAATATCATTCTTTACGCAACCTAACCTTCAACAAATATTAAATATGTTTTTACTGCTTTGATCGCCATTTTATTGAGCAACTTGTGTCCCAAAAATTATTAATCTGTACTCATGGTCTGTGAAATTGCACTTTACTCGACTTTGGATTTTGCGGTATGAGAAAGTTTCTCATCCTGTTGAAACCGAGGTTTCAAAATTATTCTTTACGCAACCTAGGCCCTAAAAAATTTTAAACATGTATTTAACGCTTTGATCGCCATTTTTTGCGTAAGTTATATCCCAGAAATTATTAATCTGTACTGATGATTTGTGAAACTGCACTTTAGTCACTTTTGGGTTTTGCAGTATGAGAAGGTTTCCCATCCTGTTGAAACAGATGAAAATCGTCCTTCTTCTACGCAATCTAGGCCGCAAAAAATAATTCGCATGTATGTACTGTCACGATCATCATTTTTTGCCCAAATTATGTCCCAAAAATTATGAATCATGTATGTAGTTACAATCACATTATTTCTGCCCTATTCAAAAGAAGTACTGCTGATTATTTTTAAAAACGGTACTCCAGCTACTTTAGAACATTGCAGATGTACTTCGGTAAACTTTGAAGGTTTTGCTGTACGAGAAGGTTTCCCATCCTGTTGAAACAGTTGAGAATCGTCCTTCTTCTACGCAATTTAGGCCCCAAAAAGTAATCAACATGTATGTACTGTCATGATCGTCATTTTTTGTCCAAATTATGTCCCAAAAATTATCAATCATGTATTTTGTTACAATGAAATTATTTCTGTCCTATTCGAAAAAAGTGCTGATGATTATTTTCAAAACTGCATTCCAGTGTGATTTTGCAGAGGTACTTTGGTAAGCTTTGACGGTTTTTTTGTAGTATAATAACGACTGTTTTCATTGCATTCCTGAGTTGATCAAACATTGGTTGTTTTGACTCATCAAAACGCGACTTAAAGTATCCTTAAGAAAAATAATTTCAAATTTTTGAGTCAAGCTATGTAGAGGATCAATTCACATCAACATATACGTAATAGGAAACGGTTGAAATAAAACAATTTAAAAGGAATCCAATATTGTTTAATATATAGTCAAAAATGGCGATCTTCAACTTCCAAAAATATGAAAATGTTTGTACTGCCTTGACCGCCATTTTTTGCGCAACTTATGTCCCAAAAATTAATAATCTGTACCGATGATTTGTGAAACTGTTCTTTAGTCACTTTTGGGTTTTACAGTATAAGGTTTCCCTTCCTGTTGAAACCAAAGTTTCAAAAGAGTTGAAAATCATTCTTTACGCAACTTAGGCCTCAAAAAATATGAAAATGTTTGTACTGCCTTGATCGCCATTTTTTGCGCAACTTATGTCCCAAAAATTTATAATCTGTACCGATGATTTGTGAAACTGTAGTTTAGTCATATTTGGGTTTTGCAGTATAAGGTTTCCCATCCTGTTGAAACCAAAGTTTCAAAAGAGTTGAAAATCATTCTTTACACAACCTAGGCCCCAAAAAATATCAAACATATTTGTACGGCATTGATCGCCATTTTTTGCGCAACTTATGTCACTTTTGGGTTTTGCAGTATGAGAAGGTTTCCCATCCTGTTGAAACCGAAGTTGATAATCAACCGATAGGTTTCCAAAAAGAAGGTGTTAATCTTTTTTTTTTGGAATTGCACTTCAATAATTTTGGGACTTTGCAGAGGACTTTTGTAGTATAATAACTACAGTTTTGCTTAATTACAAAATATTGAGGTAAAAGCGAGCTTCAAAAATTACCAATTAAAATTCTAAAAATACATTTCCAAAAATTCTACCGCCGTGTACCTAATGTTGTTGACATGTTTACTTAAGAACTTACTTATTAATGATTCATTTGGTTATGTTTTCCGTTGATCCAGCCATTAATATTTTTCTGTTAGACCTGCGCTCCGGCAGCTTTTCCTAACCTAACCTAACCCAACCTAAACTAACAATTTTTATTTACGGATGAGGAAATGCTTTTCCTTGACCCAACCTAACCTAACGGAGCAAAAATATTTAAAATCTGATTGACACGGTTGTCTCTTAGTCAATTAAATACAACATCTAAGAGAGTTCATCGAATATTTTGGAAAGAATTGAAGTTAATTAATGCCCAAACTATTCCACGACAAAGCATGATGAAGGAATTACTTATAATATTAATTTTTACTTTCCTACCATAAGTAGATTTGAATGGTCGCTTATAAAAGCATGCCCTTCTCCGTAAACAAACGAAAAAGTTAACATGATAAGTATTTTTTTACTTTTCTATACCACTTTTTATTTCACTTTTTGCGACTAGTTTCGATTACACGGTAATCATTATCAAACAAGTAATAATGATAATGATTAGCGTGTAATCGAAACTAGTCGCAAAAAGTGAAATAAAAAGTGGTATAAAAAAGTTATAAGTTTTCTTTATTTAAAAAAAATTGAAAATGTACTACGAAGTTAACGCCGAGAAGATTCAAGAAATAACATGATAAGTAATTTTCTTCATCATTTCTCTATAGAAGGGAGTTCTATTCCATGCGGTTAATTGGGTTTGTATGATTCAGTTTCTAATCGCCTTTTCCTTCTTTTGTTTTAACTAAGTGTCTCGATATTCTAACCCAATCGCTCTCAGAATATAGCATTAATGATCTTCTGACCAATTCCTCTTTTAACTTGTCCTTATATCCAACCCATTCTTTGCAGTCGAACAAGCTATCTTACAATTTGGCAAAGGTCTTTTTTTAAATAAACCAAATACTTTTTAGGCATTACTTTCACTTGCTGCTATAATTTGGACAACCTTACCTTGTCATTATTAAACAGTAAATAATAACTTTTTGACAATAAAATTGACGATGAAAAGGTAGAAATATAGTAATACTGATACTAAACGAGTTATTTGGTTTATTTAAAATTATAAAAATGTTCTTTTTCCTTGGAACTATTAAGGTACCAAACGAAGTTCCCATGCCCACTGAATTATGTTATGCTTTTGTGGTCATATTTTTTATTACACCTTTTGTTTAACCAACCTTTTCTAACGCAACCTAAAGTAACCTAACCAAACCTAACTTAATACTTAACTATGAAGAAAAAAATATTTTTAAATCGGATTGATAAGGTTATTGTTCTGTCAATTGGATACAACATTGTCAGAAAATTTATCGGATATTGCTGCAAATCGGATATTTTTGAAAGAATTGGAACTGTATTAAGGCATAAACTATTTCACCTCAAATCACCATTATTGTATTATTTGATGAAGACAACCACTATGTTTTTTGTTTACGGAGAAGGAAATACTTTTTTTTTAATCATAAGTTTGTTGTTACAGACACAGGTAATGCAATGAAGACGGTCTGTTAATACTTGTAGGTACGATTATTTAATTCATGAATCTATGGGACTGCATAAAACCTTTTCTCTTTTCCAACTATACAATCCCGGGATCTACTTGTTGCTTTAAGGCTTGCATAATTTAATTTCTAATCGTGTTTCCCTCTTTGTGTTTTAAGTATGTCTCTGATATATTTGTTTAGCCATGTCTTCGGTTAATCCAGTTGTCAACACGTTTTATTTATTAAAGTTTTCTTCCAGCCAGCCTTTCCTAACCTAATCTAACCTGCCCCAACCCAATTTTACCTAACCTAAACGAACCTACTTATTTACTACCAAGGCAAATATATTTTTAAAATAAATTGACAGGGTTGTTACTCTATCAATTAAATACAACATTGCCAAAGTAGTTCTGCATTGATGCTCATCGAATATTTTGGAAGGAATTTAACGTCGATTAATACCGGAATAGTTTTAAATTTCAAAAAATACCAATTACAAATATTCAAGTTGTAAGAAGACAGCATCTGCAAGAAAAATTTTGAACGGTGATGATAATCAATCGATTAATTATTTAGAAGTATAATATCTACAGTTTTTCCTATTTATAAAATGGGGTAAAAACGAACCTCAACCGTCGTACGGTAGGTTTTAGAGATTTTTTGTGAAAAGGTTTTGCAAAATGTTGAGGTTAAAGTAAGCTTCAACAATTTGCTTTAAAAATACGTTTCCAATGAAAATTTCGATTCTGAAAATAATCAAAGTTTAACAACATCAAACCTATTTATGCGCCGAGCGTTTTGAATTATAGGTAACATCTGCTCGTACATTCTCAACATTTTCATAGCTTTTTTTAAATATAAAATTGTCCATTATTAGAAATGATTGAGACTCCTCATTATGGTTTTATTATTGAGAAGAGCCCCACGATTTTTAATATTGAAGCGATGCGCCGACAGTACAGCTTTATTGTATTTTTTTTTGCAAATTCCTCATAACGTATGATGAGCAAAATATTAACGCTTCATGATAGCACTGTTAGATGGCAATAATAGCCTTTAGTCCATACACGATGGTAAAGTATATTAAGGAAACCTTAAATATAAATTCTTACCGTCCTTTCATGACCATTCATAATAATTTCATGTCGGACGTAAAAATAAACCACACCCACTTACCTTTTTGCGCAAGTTAATAAAAAAATTGTTACATTTATGTTTCGCATTTTTATAACCTAAATTGTTTGGCGAAAATTGATGTAGATAAAGAATTTGTGTAAACATTGTTAAATTTTAGGTAGGTGTGAGCTTGCTTTGCGTATATCTGGTGAGTTTAAAACACCAAAGTAAACTCTTCAGCTGCGTTATGCTAATGAGATCTAAAATAGATCGGTCCTTGGCTTACTTAATAAATTATTTGAGATTGTTATTAATATTAATTAATTAATAACCGATTCTGCGTAGTGAATTATTTCCGACAATGCGGAGTAAAGATTTATTAACACGGGAGACATGCCTTTGCTGTTTAATGTTGAATTAATGCCGGGTAAAAAATTGCAAGAAACAAAGGGCAGCGCTTCATTTGTTATAAAGTTTGGAGGCGAAGGTTTTATTCAATTTGAACTAAAAGGATTCCCGTAAGTTTTAAATTATTAAAATGTGTAGCCTAAAAGACGTTGACCCTTTAAATTAGTGATGGCCAGCGTGGCCCTTGGAGGGCCGCCGCGAAGGGCGCATGCCCGTCGGCCGCGTGTCCCTTACGACATAAGAGCGAGAAGGAGGGAGAGAAAAGAAACAGATGTTAAAGACGTGGACAATAATTGAGAGAGTATTTGCTTTTTCTATGGAGGATTTTAATATTGTATAAGATATAGTGTTAATAATGTATTATTTGAAGTAATCTAATAAGTTAGTATATATATAAATATAAATATATATTAGAAATAAATCAATGTAATTAGCATTTTAGCAAATGTATGTATTATTAAAAAGATTCGAACCTGCGGTCTCTCGTGTTTGGCTAATAACCGAGAGGCCGCAGGTTCGAATCCTGCTTCAAGTACACCTTTTTAATTATATATGTATGGATATGTGGTGTGTGTATGATATTGAAAAATATCGGATTTTCGCCCTGCAGCGACAACGACTAATTAGGTCAAATATCTGGACTAACGGCGGAGGTTCCAATAAATTAATGAATGTCACACCAAAAAAAAAAAAAAAACTTTCATGATCGAGCTGAAAAATTGCAACTAATATTTTCAAATTAAAACCGTGATGGGACCAAATGCGCCGGTAATTACTGCACGCCGCGTGAAGTGCGCGAAAATAAAAATAAAAAAAAACTCCGTCGCGCATATTTAAAAAAATAAACAATAACAGCGCGAATTTATAACGTAATAGTGAAAATATTCGGAATGTTTATGTTAAATTCGCATTTATTGCCGGAACGGTATCATATCTGGTCATAAATATAATAATAAAACACTTTTATGTGGACCAACCCAAAAGCGGATTTCGCATTATTTTTTTGCACTACAACATTACGAGAGAATTTGCCTCTGCGTGCGTTTGCGGTAAATCATACGGCCACCCTTAAACACTTTTTACGACCACCGCCCTCATACGGTACTAATTGCATTTTAATACACCCCTTTGAAAAAATAATATCTATTTGATCTAAATTGTAAAATTAAATGGGGGCGAACTGATTAGCGCCAGAAAAAAATTATTAATGAGAAAAACACAATCCGGGCGCACCTGTATAATATTGATTCATGTAATTAAAATCATTATTAGTTATAATTATTACGTTTTTAAATAATAATATTATTGTCAACAACAGCCACAGACCGGTTTCTATTTCTTATGGATCTCATCCGCATAGGTGCAGTTGAGATATTTACAATAGTAGCATTAAAACATTAACCGTACTGAAGTAAAACCGTTTATTATTTGTAAAAAAACGCTTTCATCGTCGATAAAGCATTTTTCCGTATTTCATTAAAAAGGTAATATATAGCGTGAACATTTCGCATTATTTTAAAAAAATGCTGTTGTAAATGTTCAACAAATACTAGCCGTGTCAATAAATATGGTGTATAAAATATTTGAACGGCCGAATAAATACAGTTTTATGTGAAACGCATGAATTAGTGTCCTGTTAAAATATTTTTTTTTTGTTCAAATATTACACGATAATTATTCACAGTTTAACGGTAATTAACGATTTAATGGATTTAATCAAAAGTAATTACCATCAGTATGTGAATAACGAGTGCAGTATCTGTAATTAAATTTTTGCCACGTGAAATATTCAACTGTTTATTAATAATAATAAATTTTATTACATCATTAAAATCCTGATAATTACCATCTTAGAATATTTTTTTTGAATGCTCGCTACTTAAAATCAACTCACCTTTCTATGAATAAATAAATGGATTTTGAAGATGTTTCCCGAAAACCACCTGTAACGAAACAGAAGCATATTAAAAACGTATTAAATCAAATTGTATATTTAACAAGCATATCTCCTTTAATAGATTGGATTTAAAGCAGCACGCACGTAGCTGCTTTAAATTGAGGAAGGTAACATATTTTTAATGTTCTATAATTTTATTTTCATTCCCTTGTCTTGATTATTAATGTAGTAAAATTAAACTAACTAAAATCATAGATGTTACTTCACCTAGTGTATTAAAGCCTTATTAACGAACTTTAATTAATAGGTAAAGAATTGATAAACATTTGGTTTCACTAAGAGATTAGTGAGAAAATTATTCATGAACATGAAATGATTTTAGAAAATTTACTAAAGTAAATTGTAATTAAAATACGTTGACTTAGTTTTACCACTATATTTAACATCATTTTCAGTTAATAATCATATTAAATTGTAACTAAAATACGTTGACTTAGTTTTACCGCTATATTTAACATTATTATTAGTTATTAATTATATAAACCTGTGTAGATTTTTTTTCCAATCGAAAAATTTTATTACACATTCGCGTGTTTGAAACCCAAATGAAAAGCGAGTGCAAAAAAGTACCGAAATTAAAAGTTAATCCGTTAAAATAAAGGAACAAAGCGTATCGCATTCAAACGTACTAACGCGCTTTAATTGACCATTGTTTTCACTGCACTGTGGATATTGAAATAATTATAACCGCCGAAACAAAAATTGCAGCGGTTTCAAGTGGGCACCGTTTTATTTATATTGAATAAATTTTTAATTACCGATTTCGGCGATGCGAATCTGTTTCGGCCAATTATTTACATCCGCGGAACTCATCATACGGTAAATTCGTTTAAAATGCGCACCGATCACACTTATCACGCTAATTAGTGCGTATTATTTTAGCGTATCCGCCATTCGCAAATAACATTTAATTATTATAAAATGTATTTCTATAAATTGCGCGAATATAATCAATATCGAGGTTCGCAATTATCGGATCCCGGCGCATCCACCATTTATTAATATTATTTAATAATAATAGATGCATGCTGATTTAGAAGAGAAATGGAATGCGATGCTCTTTCTGGTGTGCGAGGGGGTCGTTACATCGCAGCGGGGTTCCCAAAAAAATTGCAAGAATGTAATTAATAACCAATAAAAATGCACGTGCACAAATTCCAACTGCGAAATTCGGGTGTTAATTAAAACTTACCACCCTGAAATTGTGGTTACCAAATCTGTTAAATGTGTTTTATTTATTCATTTATGGAAATATTGTTATTATTTTAATATTATATACTTAACAATTAAATAATGTGAAGTGTTTTATATTCTGATGAAATATATCAAAATTTTTGTATTTCGTATGAAAATATTGATTAAATAACTAATGTTTGCAGAGTTTTAAAGATAAAAAAATATTGTTAGCTGTTAATATTATGAGTTTTTAAACATGAGGCCTAAAAATTACCTATAAAATTTTCGATAAACTATTAATTGTGTTTTGTAGGTATCAAATATTAATTTTTGGAATCCGTACAGCACGTTACACCGATGGAACGTGCAATAATGGGGTTTTTGCAAGGAACGCGGCGTTTCAATTTGCGGAACTAAATAGAAGTGTTGAGATAATTTTGCTTTAACCAGAACGCAAATTGGAAAAGCCTGCATAATGCAACTCCGCATAAATTATAATAATGCGAAATAATTGAGGAACATTTCAGTGAACTTCAAGTGAATCCCCGCGCCGAAGGCGCGCTTTTATTTATCGGCGTTAATAACTATTCGAATTTCCTTGGAACTATTTATTACATTGTAAATAATGGTAACCAACACTTCCGCGTGAAATTTCAGGTAAGAGCTTCTTAATTTAAATGATTTTTAAGTTAAAGCAACCCCTTCGTAGTTTTTTTTTACTAGATCAAAATCCTATTAGATGATTTTAAACGTTATTTAAATTAATACAATCTATGTTTAATAATGATCAGCTTATGATCGAAACTAGTCACAGTTATACAAAATATAGTGGTAAAACAAAGTTATAAAGTGTTTTATTTAAACTTAATACAATTTATTCTTCCAGTTTTATTTTATAATAATAGTTTCCCTGTGTTTTTTTTAAATTATTGTTCTCTGTCAACAACAGCCACGGACCTGTTTCGATCTATTTTGGATCTCATCAGAGTAGCAGGGAATCGAGATTTACTTACTTACTGGAGTATTTAACTCTCCGGGTTAACCATCGATTATGATATTACCATAAGGATGCCATCTATTGTTTAAAAGATGGTTATCTACCCATTTAGGATCTAGTGCACCGTTTAGATAATAGATGGCACCTTTTTAGTATTTTTAATTTGAATGATATTTTATTATTTATACATATTCATCTTTATATCTTTATAAATTCATATAACAGTTAGGAGTTAGGCAACATAATAATATAATCTACGAAAATTTAAATTGGCTCCCGCTCGCAATTTAATTTGAGCGTTGTTTATTTGCTTTGTATTGTATATACAGTGGATTTCTATTTGCGAAGATTTCAACTGTTAATTATTTGAATGGAAATGAAAGACCGTGAATATTTAAATATGATACCTAGGATGAGAGGGCATCGCGGGATTATCCCGGAAAATATATTTCCCGTCTACAAAGCGACGCGCACAATTATATTTATAAGTGCGAGATTTGCAAAATATTTCTGCTTTACGTGTCACACCTAGCGGCGCTTATCTAAATAAATGTGGCGGGATTGTGGGTGTAATAACAGAGGTCGGAAATTATAAGAAAGGCGGGGGGGAAAATATAATTGTTATAGCGGGCGACAATTATGACGGAAATTGCGCCGTTAGGTAATAAAATGGGTCGATTTTTCTAAGTAGGTTAGAGCATATCATTACAGTAGTTACGGATGCAGATTAGATTTATTTAAATAAAAGTCGGAAAATGTGCTTGATGTATTCTATAAGGCGAGGTGAATTCATACGTAGCGTGAATAGGAGAACAAATTTGTAGGAAATCCGTGTAAGTGGAAAGTTTTAAAGAAAAGTTTGTATCATTTGTATGTGTGTCAGTGACGAAATTGTTCAGGTTTATCTTTCAGCGCATAGCTTTATTATGAGGATGTATTCAAGGCGTTAAATGCCCGACGGTTCGCGTTGGCGCAGCAAAAAGGCAACAATAAATTTTGAGGTCAGGTCTGTGGCGATGTTTCTTGCCTCGTTTTGTTTTTAATTAAACCTATGGGCGTAAAGTGGGCAATTATAAGGCCGAACAATGATTTCAGTTGAGTGCTAAATGAAATAATTGCAGCACTTACACAGTGTGGTTGAATTGGAAATAAAAACCGATGCCGGTGTTAATGTTCTTATTGTCTCGTTAGCAGTACACTTAAAAGGCTATTTAAGATGAACAAGAGAACACAGATCGAAGGACTTAAATGGCAGGTTTTAGGTTATATAATAGCAGTTACTTAAAATCTGTATAATCATCAGAATAATGGGTCTGGTGCGAAGGCGTGCAGAGCAAAAGACATGTAGACAATAGTAAACTAAGAGTCATTTTGAATCTGTATAAAGTCTGAATGTAAACAGTGGAACCGATGGGCTGTGACATTGGAGACAAAGCTACATGTCTCGGAGACGTTTCTTTGGGGGAAAGTCGCCTGAAAAGCTCATATTTCAGCACCATTGTGGGATATTAATAACTGCCGCCGAACATAAACACTTCCCAGTGAAAGTGTTCTGCTGAAAATGTAATCATATCGGACATCCGCACTTTATGAGTTTAGTTCCAGCGGCAAATACGTGCTAAATGGATTGAAACTATTGCAATGAAATTGAAAACTGTCCCGTCCCCGGCTTCATTCTTATATTTTGCTACAATATAGACCCGATGCGGAAACTTTTCCCGAAAGCATGAACTTTGATTTATACATCTGTTTATAGTCTCCTACCAATCACGTCCGCGTATTAAACTCCAATACTTCATCGTCCACATGCACCAATCCGATAAGTATTCAAATTAAGGTTGGGATTTATGCCCGCAACGATATCAATTGTGCCCGTGCTTATTTCCAAATCTGATTAATAAATTAGCGCGCACGTCATTCAGACTCTAGTTTTTTAAATTAGTATCGCTGCCATTTAACACGCCAATTTGAATTTTATTGCATGGCCGAAGCCGTCACCCTTTTAAGTGCTCCGATTCGATTTCAGATATGAACTTAATACCTATGGCGCAACTACTACGAACACACGTAATTAATCCATAACGAAATTTTATATTTTTTATATTATATTTATAAACCATATAACGTTTACATAATGTAAAAGTAAGCTTTTCACTTTCCTGTCTTCAGTTGTACTGCTCTGATGAGACATGAATATATCGAAACCGGCCAGTTACTGTTGTCTGTATGAGATAAATATACGTTAACGTTAATTGCCTCTGATTTACATTTAATCCCAACCAAGGTCTCCCTCAAGGCTCTCCATTATCTTCTCTGCTTTACAACAGCTATTACTATGATCTCTTTAATCCCAATCTTAACTTTTTCGACTTTTTAATCCTATTCCACCGAATTTCCCCCAAATCCCCGCCATTAAAAATTAACGAAAAAACGATCCATGCTACTCCTTCCTGCAAATATTTAGGAATGACAGTAGATCACAAATTTACATTTAAATTCCACACCCAAATAATGAAGTCTAATGTTTCAGCAAGGGCACAACATTTCAGAGGTCTTACCTACAAGACCGAGGGCATAACAACATCAAATGCAGTCAAAATATACGCCTCCATTCCCAGTCTCCACCATCAACCATTAAAACTCTTTCATTAGCTGAACGCATGGCCCTGCGCACCCTCACTAAACTCCGTCATCCAAATAATCATCTCCACAATCCATCAAATATACTCCTCTATGAATCCACAAATTTCATCCCTATCCTTAATCGCATACATTACCTATCCACTAAAATAGCTTCCAATCCATCTTTAACATCCTTAAACATATTGTACTCGTCGAAACCCTAAAATTTAAACACTCCACAGAATCTCTACTCGAGAAAATAAAAGCCTATAGAAACAACAATTAACTTGTCAGTCAACAAACATTTATATTTTGGACAGAAAGACCAACGGATCAATAGCCCATTTCCAGAGATTGTATATATTATAATAATTAAAATATATATATATTCTAGTATGTACAAAAAAATCTGTCAATACAAATACGTTAACGATGTAATAACACTAAGTAAATCTACTACCAAAAAACAACAGTTTTGATCAAAGCTAATGTTAATATATAGTGAATTGCCACTATTCTATCCTCGAATAACTCGCTTGCAGTTTCCTGCAGTCAGAGGATTATAAAAAGTTTGCATAAAAGAAATAAGCTTGTTTGATTTTAGAACTACCCTATTATTATTGTCCATTTTCCTGCCAGCAACACTACACTCATGAGACCATAATAAATCGAAACTGATCCCTACTTGTTGTTGGCATAGAAACATGAATTTAATTTTTTGATAATAAATAAAATTTAAATCTTCATTTTCTGTTAGTAAATTAATTTAAAAACCAGTCTGTATTATCATTTGAACAATTTTCGAAAAAATATATTAACGGTGTAATTATACTACATATATTTGCTATAAAAAAATAAGTGGACTGAAATTTCATCAGTTTAATTAATGCCTGAAAACGAACAAGTTTTTTTAATGGATGTGTTTTTAATAATGTTTTCATTTGAGCTTTATTCACCTTACACATAAGCTATAAGAAGTGATAAAATTTATTAGAATTATATAATAAAGTGAAACAATCAACATACTTCAGCATTACCATGGAAAAATGTGATGATTTTCCAATGTTTTGTTACACAGTTTATTGTGTAATATAAATAAAACAAGTTTATATTAAAAACAATAATTATAAACTCATTATATCCGGTGAATAATAATAGTTCAAAACGTCCAGAAAATAAAATTTTCGGTCAGTTTATAGCATAGTCATATTTGATATATACAGGGTTCGTTCACAAAATTTTAAACCAATAGCAAGTTAACGAAGTACACACACTGTAGTGCAAAGATCGCTGGTGAAGTGACTGCGTGTCATTTACCCACGTGGAAAATGTTGCGTCAATTTGAGCAACGTTATCCTGTAAATTCTGTACGAAAAGTCTCTGTCGCGGTTTTCTTCAGTTTCGTACAAAACTTACAGAATAACGTTACTCAGACTGATTCTGCATTCTGAGCAACGTTATTCTGTAAGTTTTGTACGAAACTGAAGAAAATGAAGAAAATTGCGACAAGGACTTTTTGTATGATTCAAGAGGCATACCAAGAAATCGCTATGTTACATCCAATGGTTTTCATGTGGTACAATTGGTTCGAAAAGGATGTTAAAAACGTAACCCGGATAGGAGATTTTCACAAGCCGAACTGAGGAAAATCTGGTGAAAGTGCGTGAAGTGTTAATCACGAATCATCATTTTATACAGGGTTTATTATGAAAGTAATGCGCATGCTTTTATTATGACGCGACTATCCATCGCAGAGGGGGAAATCGAGTCGGGAAACGTAATGAACGGTCTACCCTTCCAATGCAACAGGCCGTTAGTCTGAGTGTAAAGACGTGCCTCAGACGGGAAGTGTGTTTTTCGACTTTATAATACGCTTAAACAGATATACGCAATCAAATTTTGTTTGTGACTTGAAAAGAATGCAGCCGAAACATTACAGATGCTTTAAGAGGCCTTCAAGGGTGACTAAATTTTAAGGTCACAGTCCAGAAGATGGCTAAAGGCGTCAAGAAGGGCTGGGAGGAGATCGCCGACGAATTCCGTTCTAACACCAGGAACCGTATATTTTGTGTTTATACCGCGAGGAGAAACAGTCAATTCAGTCTTTTCCTGCAGTGGTCCCTTTACAGTTCCGACTTAGCCCTATGCGACTTTTTTTTTGTTTCCTCGACTGAAGAAAAAAAGCATTGGGAGTTCGTGGATAACATTCAAAAGCATGTTACAACGTTCATTAGAGACATTCCAGTCGAGGAGTTTCAGGGTGCTTTCCAGGCAGAGCAGACACGTTTCCGCTTATTGATACTTTTAAGAACTTTAAGCATTCTTGTATATTGGTGCTACATTTTGATAACAAATTTAAATATGACACTTTTTCTGAAAACGTGACTATACTTTCGATCATATACCGATCATATACAATCAATACAATCAATAAATATATTTTTTCCAGAAAGCGCGCATTACTTTTATAATTGACCCTATATGTACTGACAATGAACTGCAATTGGATCAGACGACGGTGTATTTAGTTACTGGCAGAAGATTTGCAGATGAAAAAAGTGTGTGCCAAACTGATTTCCAAAGTTCTGAAGGACGAACAGAAGGCATGGCCTGGCCTAGCTGTTTGCGAAGGAATGCTATAACGTTTGCTAGGTCTTGTTAGGTCTACGGGTACGATCTTAACGAAACAAAAGTGGCACACCCTTATATCACCAAAGCCCAAGAAAGCCAACATGAGCAAATCACGCGTGAAAAGCATGCTTTCGTTTTTTTTTTTTCGATGATAAAGGAGTAATCCACAAAGAGTTTGTTTCTGCCAGCGAGAGTATTACAGATCAGTTTTACGCCGAAGTACTCCATCTACTGGGTCCGTCCAGATATCAAAATCTATTAGGTTGTTCACCACGACAATGCGACCTCTCACACTTCATTCTCCACTGAAGAAGTTTTTTTGTAACACGTCAACACTGCTGCAAGTCCACTGCAGGACCAGAAAAGTGACCTCTGCTGGCAGCAGAGTCATGAATGCAGCATTGGGCGAGAGTAGAAGATCACGTGGACGTGAATTACTTGTTATATAAATTTAATATAGCTACTTTAGTTTATTAGCAGTATCCAAAAAATGTCAAAATTATTAGTATTTTTTTTTTTCTCGCAAGTTATAAATTTTATGAAAAAAATGTTTAAATAAAACTTGTTCAGTTTTTCATTACCTTTAGGTTTTGTTTGAAAAGTTTTGTAATATTTTTTAAATTTAAAAAAAATATCAAGAAAAAACAAAAAAAAATGCCTGGTATAAACATTTACTTGCAGTTTTTGAATGTTCACCAAAAGCCTTTCAGTTCCAGCTTTTAATGACAAAACCTTAAGTTTAAAGTTTCATCTCAATCGGATCATTAAAAGCCTATATACAATTTTTCATGAAAATATAGCAATTTTTTACTTGTTATCCGCCATATTGGATCGGTTATTTTGTTTTTCTGATAATTTTAATTAAGACTTTTTTATCAGAGCCCTAAAAAAAACTATATACAATTTTTTATGCAAATCTGACAGTTTTTACATATTTGGTCCGCCACCTAGGATCAGCCATTTTGAATTTTTGAATTTTAAAATAAGATTTTTCTTAAGTTTACTTAAAAGAACCTATATACAAATTTTCAATAAAATCCAAGGAAATCTTGTATTTATGACCACCTTTTCGGCATTTGGAACCACTGTGTGCCGCCCAAGTCTGACCAAAACCTTTACACCAGCTCCATCTTCTCTCATCCATTCTGTTACCTTCCTTTTTTTCCCAACCACTCCCCACGCACCCCTTCACACTCTTCTCCCAAATGACTCCAAGTATCCATCTATCATCTAAGGAAAAGAAAATATGTATTCCAAAATAAACTACAAAAGTAGTTTTGATAAATATTAAGGAAAATTAAAAAAAAAAAACATTCATTTTTAAAGCTGATCAAAAATTTAAAAATACAAAAACATTTCTTATAACCAAAACTTACTAAAAATTAAAAATTTAATTGAAACTAAAAGTGTTTTAAGGTTCTAAAACAAGATGAACATTATAAATTAAAAGAACAGGAAGAATTTTAGTAACAACTTGTGTAATATTTTTTTAATAAGGTTAAAAGTTAAACTTAAAATTCTAAAATGTTTGGGATAACTTTAAAGAATAAATTCTAAAGCTATAAGCAACATTTTTAAATCTGGATACAACTTCTGGCCCCAAAAAGATGATAAATATTATTCTTTAAAGAATTTTAGGAAAGAACTTGTGTAATTTTTTTTATAATGGTGGTCAAAACCTAATTTTAAAATTCTAAAACATTAGAGAACTTTAGAGGAACTTTTAAGAAACCAAAAGTGTTTTAAGGTTCTATACCAAGATGAACATTATAAATTAAGAGAACAGGAAGAATTTTAGAAATAACTTGTTTAATCTTTTCTGAATAAGGTCAAAAGTTAAACATAAATATCAAAAATGTTTGGGATAACTTTAAAGAATAAAATATTAAGCTATAAGCAACATTTTTAAATCAGGATACAAATTCTGGCCCCAAAAAGATGATAAATATTATTCTTCGAAGAATTTTAGGAAAGAACTTGTGTAATTTTTTTATAATGGTGGTCAAAACCTAATTTTAAAATTCTAAAACATTAGAGAACTTTAGAGGAACTTTTATGAAACTAAAAGTGTTTTAAGGTTCTAAACCAAGATGAACATTATAAATTTAAAAAAACAGGAAGAATTTTGAAAATAACTTTTGTAATATTTCTTGAATGAGGTCAAAAGTTAAACTTAAAATTCTAAAATGTTTGGGATAACTTTAAAGAATAAATTCTAAAGCTGTAAGTAACATTTTTAAATTAGGCCACAAATTCTGGACCAAAAAAGATTATAAATATTATTTTTTAAAAAATTTTAGGAAGGAACTTGTGTAATCTTTTTATAATGGTGGTCAAAACTTAATTTTTAAATTCTAAAACATTAGAGAACTTTGGAAAATTTTTTAAGAAACTAAAAGTGTTTTGAGGTTCTAAACTAAGATGAATATTATAAATTAAAAGAAAAGGAGGAATTTTAGAAATAATTTGTGTAATCTTTTTTGAATAAGGTCAAAAGTTAAACTTAATATTCTAAAATGTTTGGGATATCTTTAAAGAATAAATTCTTAAGCTATAAGCAATATTTTTTAAATCAGGCTATAAATTCTGGCCCCAAAAAGATAATAAATATTTATTAAAGAATTTTAGGAAAGAACTTTTTATAATGGTAGTCAAAACCTAATTTTAAAATTCTAAAACATTAGAGAACTTATTAAGAGAAAATAAGAGTATTTTGAGGAACTTTAGAGGATTTTTTAAGAAACTAAAAGTGTTTTGAGGTTCTAAACCAAGATGTACATTATAAATTGAAAGAAGAGGAAGAATTTTTAAAATAACTTAACTTATTATTTTTTTAATAGGGTCAAAAGTTAAACTTAAAATTCTAAAATGTTTGTAATAACATTTAAGAATGAACTCTTAAGCCAAAACCTAATTTTAAAATTCTAATAGATTAGAGAACTTTAGAGGAACTTTTAAGAACAAATTCTAAACCTATCAGACCCTTTAAAAAGTCAATGTCAGAATTGCACGGAACTTAAATTTGAAACACTTAGGAACAATGCCATTAAAGGTAGACTTCAGAGACACTTTTAAGATCAACATTCTAAATCTGTAGTAATTCTAAAAAAAATTGTAAGCGGTGGAAAATATTACGAATTCCAAAATACACGAAAAAATGTGGTTGCAAGTTCTAAATAATGATAAAGATTAGGGATTGAAGGAAAAGGAAGAATGCTAAAAAAAATACTTAAAACGTTGAAAGGTTTTAGGTTCTAAATCAAGATAAACATTAAGAATTAAAGGAACAGTGAGAATTTTAGAAACAACGTGTTTAATCCTTTTTCGATGGTGGTCAAAACTTAAACTTGAAATTCTAAAACATGTAGGAAAACTTCTAGGAACAAATCCTTAAGCTGTAAGCAGTTTTGAAATCCTATACTTTGTTAGAAATGCAAGGAACTTTATAAATATCGTGAATTTCAATAAATACAAAATTTTGAAATTGAGACCAAAAAGATGATAAATATTATGCTTTAAAGAATGTAAAGTTCACATCTTTTTATAATTAATGTCAAAACCTAGACATAGAATTCTAAAACATTAGAGAACATTAAAGAAACTTTTTAATAGCAAATTCTAAATCTAAAGCAATTTCAATGCAGGAATTTTACTATTATATATGGACTTTTGAGACACAAAATTCTAAATTTATAGGCGTCTCCAAAGTCCATTAATTTACAGAATATTTAATAATTGCATTTACGGAATTGCATGGAAAGGAAAACATTACGAAATATAAAACTAACGAAAAAATGCTTATTTTACAGAAATTGAAGGTTAGGTTAGTGGACACCCGCCCACCCTACATATTTATTTGAATATAAACTACAAATTGTGTTTTTACTTTATGGAAATTTATAGAAAAATATTAAGGTAAAGAAATATGTGTTTATTTTATTAAAATGGTGTTCCTCAAGGTTCCCATCATCACCAATTTAATCAAATATATTTAATATTAGTAGTTTTTACTTTTCTATTCAATTATTAAATAAAATTGTGTATTCATACATACAATGCATATTAATATTTCATGAAAACAAGGGCTTTACGTGTTAAAGAACTCGTTTATGCCAATTCATTCGTTTACAATTGGCGCGATAAGGGTAATTACACAGCGGGCGGCGATATTATATTCCGTAAAATAATTTCTTTCAGTAATTTCCGTGCTTTGTTATTACACCCAATCAATCCTCCCCATATTTATTTAGATAAGCGACTTGGAATGCAACACGTAAAGCGGCCTGGAAGGCATTCGCATGCACGGACTGTATAAACAAACTGTTACCTTACAAAAGGGCCGTCGCGATTAGAGGAATGCCACGTCCTGATTAGGAACACATGTCCGTGGAAATATTATTAGGGCCGTAATGGTCGGTGTCGGTGGATAACCTTAAAGGTTTGCGGTGCGCTTAATGCGGTTTCCAGAGGCAGAAGATAATGGCCTCCTTATTAATTGCCGGACTACTGCAACATGCATTTTAGATGTAATAGATTGCTTAATGGCTCACAATTTGTGGATTCATGAATAGCCCGGGTTATGGATGATGGCGGATGTGCGGAAAATACGGCCTACTGGGATCGTTTCAAAAGTTCCCGACCTAACCAATTAAGGTGAGCTGTTTGTTTTATAGGTTTTGTAAGTTGGAATAAAACTTACTATAATATAAATAAAGTTTTAGTGTTTTATTTAATTCTGACATAGAAATTAACTAAACCCAGTACTAATTTCACAAATTATCACACCAAGAGTTTAATTAACCTCTAATTAATATAAAAATGTTCACCATGGAAATTTAATTCATCATAAACCAAGTACTCTCATCGTACTTATGTTCTTTGATTTAGTTATGTGCTATAAGTAGAATTTTACAAATTGTCTTTCAGTATCTGTCAGTAACTATTACATTTATGTCCAAACATGAATTCGAATCGAGAATCCGTCCTGAAATAGTCGACGCGCTAAAACCCATCTGTCAATAGGATTGGTCTATTAATAGGATTAGAACTTTTTGTTATCATTGCAATAAATATTCCATCCAGTTTCATATCGATTTGTGAATTGCACGAGATAAGAATTTGATCATTTAGACAATACAAAAAAACAAGTTTAATTGCTTTTATAAATTGTCTTGAAATGTAATATATTAATGATCCAACGCAGGCTGGGAACTTTACCAGCGCAACTCATAAATCACACCCCTTCAGAAAGGTCGTAGTGCAATCGAGTTATCGTTTTATTTCTCTATTTAAAACTATTAAGGCCGACATTCTGGAACGGTTTTAATTTGATTTCATTCGAAAAGGCCGCGCCAGAAGAGTTGACACGTGATGGAATGCGGAAAAGGTCAAGGGCTCGGAGCAATGATGCATGCCGTAATTTTTAGCGCCGGGAATTTGAAAGGCTAAATCCGACAGTAAATTATGCTCGTGAAACATTTTTGCTATAGATCACACATTCAATTCACCCTTCGCGAATCGTCTGAGGCGGCAGCGGTCTTCAAACTGGGGGGGTGCGTAAGTTCTCCTCTTCCTTTTGGAGGGGAGATTATCTACGCCGGATCTTAGAGTGATTGTGCTATAAATTTAACACCCTATAGTTTTTTTTTGAGTCGCATATGGTAGTTTCAAGCGTAATCAAGTAATTGTATTAGATAGAAGAATAAAAATATTAGTTTTTATCCACTTTTATATTAATAAAATGTATTGAAATCATTTCGCCCTACACCGAAAGCTAGAAAGGAAAATGATTAAATAATAATAAAAATTGAAATCTTTACTTGAGTGTAGAAGATTAACTAATAATTTAAAAATATGTTACATTTTTTACTACTTGCTAAATCCACTTTGGATATTGGATTATACAAAGGCAACTTGTGTGTTAAAAATATTTACTAGTTTGAATGTATTTATTTCTATCTGAAGTTCTTTTATGACAGGAATAAGTCCATTATAAAAATGTAATTATTGATTACTTAAAGGTAGCATTTATAAAATATAAGGATTGGTTTCTTCGGCAAAGTGCGAGAGGTGTAGTATTTAAATGAAATACATTCTCGAAAATGAATTTTAAATTAAACCGACGCTGCACCTTTTCAGATCAAATAGCAGACGCAATTATTCAACGTGATCCTCCTAGAAAATGTGGAGAATAAACAGTGTTGCATCTGAAATACCCTCAAGCTGGGCTTTGAAAAGAAGCAGAGAAAGTATATATTAGCAAAGCGGTTATTTGAATTCACTTCGTGTCTCATCTGTATAATTATAATTAGTGTGGCTTCGCAGCATTTTTCCCCCGCATTTGAATCGCTGGCACGCCCTTTCTATTTCACATAATTAATTTGTTTTGCCGGAGATAATGTGATTATTGTGGCAGAAACTGTCTTTTAAATAGGAAAAAAGTTTATCGCGTCGCGCAAAAATAAAAATTAAATGACATTGTAATCACGCTGTCAAATATACAAAATATATCTGCACGTTATGTTATCTAAATACAAAGCATACGTGGATGTACATGTTTTTTTTTTCAGATTAAATTTCATACCAAAAAAGAATATTTTACCCGCTGATTAATACACGAACTCGACAATATAGCGCATTTTTTTTACTTGTACAACATTTAGCCACGCATAAATTTTTGAATCGCTCCGCTTTTTGCCCGCGCGCAAATTAACAGCCAAAAATCCGGATTTATATTCTAATTAGACTCGTGAAAACGGTTTACTTGTTACAAAATTACACGGATGAAGTGTTTTAACATTTAATAAATGTATTAAAAGTACGGCGCGTGTCGCCCGACCTTTTCGTCTGCTCTCTGGCAACAACCCTCCAAGGATTGGCCCCGATGATGAAGTTACGATTGATTACGCTTCCATTATTTATGGCGACAGGGAAAGCTAATTGTGCGTAGTTAATATGTAAAGTAGTTCATAAAGTAGTTAAGCTTATATTATTGTTGCCCGAATTGAATTTACCATGGAATTAAATAATCGCGTCTAGTCTTAAAATGTTGATAATTACTTTGAGACTCTAAATGTTAATAATGTAATTACACTCTTATTTCCTTAATTTTTTGGAGTAGATAGTGTTGAACCATAGTTCTTATGGATTTTGAAAAAATGGTTTAAACAGTGTGGACAATTGTTCACGACAGTTATCAGAACCTGGACTTGCAGTGGTTTCCGAAGGAACTGACCGATCAGAAAAGCGTATGAGACTCGCACTTCAACATCTACTTCGGTGTCATGAAGACCCAGTTTTCCTGGAGCGGATCATCACAGGTGATGAGAGCTGGTGCCATCACTACGACCCAGATACAAAGAGAGCATGCAGTGAAAGCATCACCTACCTTTCCAGTACAGAAAAACCATTAACTCTAATATACACTGAGACTCAAGATTACACAGATCCATCAAGGAAATTGAGAGTACTTGATGATAACGCTCTTCCATATATCTATAGGATTATATTCGCAGAACTGGCCAAGTTCAAGTGGGAACAGCTTAACTATATAAATTGGGAACCAAACACACGGAAATATCAAGGTGACGTTTCCGGGCTGTAGGGTAGGCCCCTCTGCTATTTAAGTGTGTTTGGTTTCCAATTTTCTGAAAGGGCAGCGCAGCAACTCGAACTATGAACTCAGGAAAACTTTGAAAGACTTGGTCTCGTCACGGCCACAGAAGTTCCTAGGAACACGAAATTCTTCGGCTCGTTAATCAATGGAATTGACTTTGAACCATGACTTTATTTATACCCACAGAATCTTTTCATTTGAACACCCCTTGTAGAAGGAGATGGTAAAGAGAGGGAAGGAAAGATTTAGGGAGCTGTTAAATCAGATGTGGAAAAGGGAAACTAAAATACCGGTGTAAATGTAGGAAAGACGAAGTGGATGACGTTTAGGATTAAAGAAATAATTGAATGGGTTAAAGCATTCAAGTGTTTAGGATATATTTTTAAAAGGCGGGTGCGTGGAAAATGGGTGCAAGGAAAGCGTGAAGTGTTGTGAGAGAAAAGTGGGGGAAAAAGGTTGGTGAACACTTTTCAAGTGATTTGATTGTATTGGCTGTTAATTGTTGAAAGTTCATTTTAAATGCACTGTTAGGTTTTGTAAATTATGGGTAGCGTGTGTGAAGGGGCATGTACATTATGGGTGGCATGGGGAACAAGACTATATGAGTGCATGAGAGAGAGAGAGAGAGCAGATGTGGTTTCTGAAGCATATCTTGGAGTTTGAAAAGTCAGCTTCAGGAAACAAATAGTTAGACTGTAGTAGGCGGCATTGAAGAGAATAGTTATGAAATGAAATTATATGGATTTGGGGGAGGAGACAGGTGAAAGGGGTATGAAAAGCGTGCGTGGATGTAGAGGAATCTCATTGGAGAATAGAGAATGCATGGAAAAGTAAGGTTATCGAAGAATTTAGTCAGTGGAGAATTTAGCCTGAAGTAAATGTAGCGGCTTGGGAGAAAGTGAAAAGAAAGGACGATAAAATTCATGTAAGGCAGAGTATTGAGAGGAGGAGAGAATTTAGCATAGAGTAAATGTAGCGGCTTGGATGAAAGAGAAAAGGAAGGAAGATGAAATTCATGAAAGGCAGACTATTGAAAGGAGTGGATACAACGAGAAGCTTAGAAGGTGGCGAGTGCACGGGAAGTTGCCAAGTCAGTTCGGTTTAGAGGAAAAAGTCACCTTGGCAAGAGCTAGATGTAGATCAGGAGAGAGAGGGAGGAAAATCTGGATGGGAGAAAGTTATAAAAAATGTGTATTATGTGTGAGTAGAAAGGATACTTGGATGCACCTGGCCTAGAAGCTTTCAGGAGTGTGCCTGGAATAATTGGGAATAAACAAAAAGGTGACTGAATTGATAAGGGAAGATTATGCAGGGGTAAATACTCTGGTAGAATTGGGGTGGGTAAAAGAAGAAAATGATGGTATTATTATTGTATTATTATATACCAATAAAGTTTATGATTACAACCATAAATTTTCATTTTTGCAAATACTATGAACATAACACAGCCAATAATCTAACATTTTGAAAATAAAAATCCTTGTGAAATACGTTAGAATGAATATTTCTCTCTATATATGACAGTTTTCCTATTTTAAGATAGCCAAGTTCTTTATGCATACAATCGAAAGCTTTGATATTACCAAAGATAATTTATACAATTGTCTTTTAATGGGAAATTTTTATTGCCTTTGATTGGATTTTTACGATTTTCATTTTCCATTTTTTGCAAATACAAAGAACAACACTTTTTGGCCATAAAGTTTCCTTTGCATTGTCATTGGCAACTAGAAGAGATAAAACTCTATCTTGGGGAACATTTGAAGAGTCCTCCATATCTTCATTGACAAACACTATGAACAAAAATTTATAAAACACTTTAATAAAAGTTCCATCAACTCTTGAGGTGCAACATGTTAGCATTAATGTTTTCTCTATATATTGCCGTTTTACCATGGTATAGTCAAGGATATTTTATACAGAATATAATAATTTTGATCTTGAAAAAGAAAATAGTTCTTTTTTTTTTTAAATTACAACAAAAGTTATTGCTAAATGCGAGCAACGAACTGAGAAGCTATGGTCCTATCAAATAATAGATTTCATAAAGTTTTTGTAATTGGAAATTGTAGCAATTAAATTTTTTGTAGATATTTTTTGAATTAATATTGAATATCAAGTATTTAGGAATCCAATCAAATATTTTGCTTGGAGGTTAATTAAAGTCACCTCTTCTCGAAAATTTTCATTTTAACCGGCATCATTGTACTTTAATTCTTGTACCAACTGAATTTTATAGGGGTGCAGCCTCAGATCTTTATGTATAATGCGTGGTAATGACGATCAAGGCACATTTATTAAATTAAAAGGTTCGGATCGTCATGAACAGACTGGTTAACACTATCCAGGCTCTCCGTCATTCTTGATGGTTTTGATCTACAAGTTTTTGTTTTTTCCAATGTTGTACCGGTCTCTTCAAACTTCTTCATGTTTGGCGCCTCATTTAAGTGGCGAAAACCTTCGCTGCAGTCGATGAATCACATTTTTTTTTCTGATACTCTTATATGCACAACGCGCTCACAAAAAAAGTTCCATAGCGCAAAATTTCCAAGAGCCAATGTATCAGTTAACATATCTCAGATTATTTGCATTGAAACAGGAAGCTAAATAAAGATAGATTTTCTTTTAGGAAGGTGTCACTATGATAAAATAAGCGCGAGAAAGAAGACGAATTGAAATACAATCAGTATAAAAGTTACTTTTTTTGTAGCCCAGAATACCTACTAATCCATTCAAAAATTAGTAAAAAGTATTAAATTAGATTTGAGCCATTCTTTGAAACATATTACTGCGAATACACATTATTATTTGTATGTTTTTGAAGTTCTTTAAGTAGATAGTGCTCAATCACATTCCCTATAGATTTTGAAAAACCTATTTCTTGAAATTTACATTTTAGAACGTGTTTAGATTGTAATTTAGCTACATCACTGTAGTCATCTGCAGCAATCGAAAAGTCAGTACATGTGCTTTTAAATATTTTCATATCGGCGCCATTGAAGATGATCTGAATAAAAAAGGCGACTATAACAATCTGAAAATAATTTTAGAATTTTCAATACACTTCCAACAACTTGTGTATTTTGAAGCGTTAGGATAGTAATTTAGCTACAAAACTACAGCAATTGAATAGGCAGAACTGCGCATCTAAATATTTTCATAAGAACGCCTTTGATGAGCATCTAAATAGATATTAAGAGTCTTAAAAAATGATTTCAAGAAAACAGAAGAAGAGAAGTAAATGAAATCTTCAATATAACAGAAGATTTTGTAATGAAATAGATGTGGTATTTTAGTGTATTTAGGTCATAACCAAAGTTTTTTAGTGCAAAACTGTTTTACTTTTTACAGAAGATTGCTTTATGTTGATTTGTAACAATATATTACAGACATTTTTATCGTGACTGTATCAAACCCAACCCACATAAAAATTGCAAGGTATTCCTACGCTTTTTATTATTAACCGTAATTAAACCGATAACGATAAAACAGTCATCGTACAGTTTTGTCGATCGTGTTCGCCTGACGCATTTGTATATTTACAGCAAGTATAAGTTAATAAGGAAATATTATGCAATACATGTTATCAAGCCTCCAGGATTTTCCTGTTGCGTGCCGGCGTGATTTACCGCTGCCAATTTCAGCGACTTAATTATAAAAAGAAAAAATACAGTAGTGACAACGCGCCCAAATGATATGCCTCTCTTTTCCAGATTTATGCAACTCGGGCACACCCCTACAATGGGTAATTACCCCCTATTAGGTCTCAGGTCCTCCCCACGCATTTGGGAATAGTATCGCTCCAGGTGTTCCTACCCTCGGCAACCCTCGGCGGGGTGCGACCAGCTTCCAGGTATCTACGCCGCTGTATCGCTTCTGCATCTTACATAATAAATGTCCTCTGGCCGTACCTTGCATTATAATAGAATCCGTGAAAAATATGTAGATAAAGCGGAAATGAGACGAGGAGGCGGTGCATATAAATGTTTCAATGTAGACTGTTTTTATTTATCGTTATGTAGTGGGATTCCAACCTTGAATTTATTATGTGAGCTTTGAATAATTAGTAATCGGAGATGGTAGTTTTGGTAGACATGAATACTAAGAGAAAAGTCGTTGATTAAACCATTGTACTTAGCGAGAGGCTAGTGCGGCCCACTATTACTCATCGTGCCGGGGATTACACGAGCCTTAAGGGCCCTATACACTCTCGGTTTTACCCGTGTTGTTTAAAATTGTACGCGCAAACACGCTGGTGTATGGGACAAAGGCGGGCAAAAAATGAAATTAATGATTTAGCATGGGCAGGCACGTGTGGTGAAAACCTGCAGGAATTTTCAGTCATTTATCGTAGTTTTTTTTTGTTAGCATGTAATACAGGCTTCACTGAAAAATAAAACTGACAAATAAGGGAGGAAAACATATACAATATTCTTAATCGATATATTCGCCAAGTGATTAGAATTTTCAGGTAAGTTAGTTTTTGCAGTTTAGTGTATTGACTTAACCTGATAAAATAACTTCTTTAATATATTAACTGATGAATAAGCGAACTTCTTTAATAATAATAATTGTTTTTATATGTATATCTATAAAAATAAATGTAGCCTTTATTATCTTCAATATGAAGATCTCTTGTGTTGAATACGCAACGCTTCCGCGCCATTTTAAAACTGGAATAGTGCCAAATATAATTTATTCTTATCCGTGCAAATATTTATTTATCTATTTAAATAGTTCCAGATGCGCATTCACGCACGGAGTGTAAAATAACAAATAAGGAACATAATATGCCGCAACAATAACAAACTTCAACTAGAAGGCCAGTGATGTTTGTGACTAAGTCGAAGTGTACCGACTTGAAAGTCTAAAATTAAACGTGTACATGAAAATTAATTATAGGAGGCAAAGTTTAAAAACTCAAAATCTAAAATTTAGAAGATCAACAATTACGGACCAGTTTTTTACTTTTGGCTATCATCAGAATAGTGTTGTCGATGATTGAGGTGGAATTTGTGCAAGAAAAATTTGAAGATCGCGCAGATTTTTTATCTGTATCTTTATCGAATAATAAAACTGGTTTATTCTGAGGCCTAAAATGAGAATAAGCCATCGTTCTTAATTGTTTTCACGTTTCGGGTTTCGGCAGTGAACAGTTCTGTCCCAGATCATTAATATTCAATATAGCGTATTATTTCAAGTTTAAGCAGGTCCCAAGGAGGAACTAAAGCCGGCGCCTGTAATTGTTGGGCATCCGTTGTGGGTGCGTGAATGTTTAGAATAATTCGAAAGAGATAGGTAGGCTAATTACGGCGTGGTGAAAAGGTGAAATATAAGCGAAATTTGCGTTTTATGCGAGGGCGAAGAAAATTACCCGGGAAAGTTGACGTGCACAAGAAAACCGGGGGTGGCTGAAATAAATTCTATGCGAGATTTGGAGTGCTAATATGATGAAACCACGTACTTGACACAGACGGCCCAAGGCGAGAAAAACGACAGGCGGTGAGCGCCGAAAGTTGTTAGCATTGCCCTCGCTCACAATATCGCATCGGGGCTCAAAATGAGAATCAGAAGATATAAATGAGCGCAATAATAGGGGTCGGTATGTGTTATCATTATCAAATAACATCGCCTTCAGCGAGTCGGAGCCGGCGCTCCGGCATCAGGGTGAGAGGAGCGCTAGGACGCTATCAAAGAATCGTCTATATAAATTACGTGGAAATATTTCATACGAACTGTAGCTGTAACTGTAACCGTAACCCTAGCCCTTCGCCATTCTCTATGTACTAATAATATAACACGAGTGTTTCATTTAATGTAGATTTGCAAGTTGTCAGGTCATTTGTAATAAATTATTTAAGCCCTCCACGGGGATTTCACTACCTTTAGTTTCATGCATGTTTCAAAAACGGCCCTAATTGCTTATCATCATCCTAACAATGCCGAACTAGTATATATGCATATTAGAAATATTTCATTAATACGCGTTCTTCTATTTGCCCCAAAATCCAATTTTCCACCATCCACCACAATCAAAAGCATTTCCCCGCGCATTGTTTCTTGATTAATAAAGATATTTTACTTTGACCCACTGATAGTTCAATGCCTACCCCAGTTTCAACCCCGTCCCATTTGTTCCTCTTTGTTCTCCGGCCCCTATACACTATCTAAATTTCATTGACTTAACACCACCAGTCCACAAAGCAATTATAATTACATATTTGCACTGCACCAAAAATTTCTCTACACAAACTTAATTTTATTAAAAAATATTTTGACGTTGATTTAAAAATTATTTATACATACTGTATGTTATTCATTAGTTATTTCAATAAAATCAAATTTAGATTTTAGTATGTTCAATAATTATGTTTTGTTTCTATCAATAAGTTTTTATTAGTTGGTGGTAATGTCAGGAATACAATTTTAAAAATAACTCGAGGTAATAACTGAAGTCGTAGTTGTCTAACGTACGCATTAGACTTTAGGTATGTTACACTTTGGGGAGCAGCACATTCTATGTGTACAATTTTCCGCACATTGCGCTCACTGCGAAGCAATTTCGTATTTAGAAAAAAGCAAAAAACTTATTGTTATTTAAAGCGTCCGCACGTTAGATTTCCTAACTGATTACGCCCATTATACTTCAACGCGACTTTGGTTGTAAGCGGGTGGGCCGGAAGTTCTGCCTCCATTGTCTTAATATGGACCGGCGTCAGGCCGTGATTTGTCTGACAGTCCGCGAAATATCTTCCACGTTTTCGGCTCCATTTTTAAGCTTGTCAACGCACCGTACTCTTCTCCACGTGACAGACAGCCTTCACTATGTTGTGCTAACATCCCACTATGAATTTCAATAGGTGCGACGACGCCCTCCCAGGACCCGACGAAAAAAAAAAAAAAAAATGGACGGAGCATTTGAAATTTGGTGCACGGATGCATCGACCTGCTATTTTTCAAACGGTGACTAGAATTTGTTTAATATGCACGTACTCCTGCACCGAAATTGACACCGCCAGCTAGGTCGCATACCTACGTTTCGGATATATTACGCAATGGTGACAAAATTAGATATATTTAAGGTAACCTATCTGAAGATAGGTTTCTTATGCAAGGAACGGTGTACCGTTCCATAGTCTTTGTAAAAATTGTATTAATTTAATGTACGGCGGTGTATTTTTGCAATTGTCACGGTGTACCGTTCCACAGTTTTTGTAAAAATTGTATTAATTTAATGTTCGACGGTGTATTTTTGTAAAAATTTTCATTTTCCTAATAAAGCCACTATGTGATTGTTTCAATATTTTCAAGATTTTATATCATCTATAATTATTATATATTATATCATAAGAGCGTATTGTAAATAATTAAAATAAAGGTTTTATTCAAACAAGAAGTCTTTAGTGTTCGAAACTTCAGGTGAGTGTTAAATTAAATTTATTAAAAGGCCGCATCTTTATTCATATAAATCACTTAAGAATCTTAACTAGTGTAACATTTTAAATTCAAATATCATGGAAGTAGACAGTTGGATAAGTTCATCCGTTGAGCCGAGTTGAAACAATGGCCTTTGTTAGAGCAGTTCGCGTTTTTTTTTATATTCCGGGATGGATTCGGGGATGATAAGTTTGAAATGTTATTGTATATCCAGATGTGTTTTTATATGTAAAATATGGCTGAGGTACAACGGTATCAATGTGAAGGGTGTCAGTGTCAGTGTCGGTGGCAGATGACGGCGGGCCTAAGATAACGACGCGACGGCTAGTAGCCAAGGGCTTCTGGGCTCGTGGCACCGGGGTTTTAAGCGGCTACTAACCACAAGCAGCTCGGCTATTTCCACTAATCCAATATGCATCACCGAGAAATAGAGGAATTGAGGAATCGAAGAGCGGGAGGAACGGCGGCGGCCATCACCGAGCTCGGATTGAAATCAAATAGATCGAACAAACGATATTGTGTGCGAGTTAAAAATGTAAACGTTTATTTCCCCTCATTTAAAAGTCCGCCGATTTAATCATTTCATGGTCGATACCAGCTAGGGGTTGGCAGAGAGAGGTGGTGGGGGGGACATACTGAAAGGGTTGGAGTATTTATCAGTTAATTCCGAGAATAGTGAAATTGTTTCATTGTAATAAAGCGGTTGCGCTGACTCCGACTCCTATTCCTTAGGCGCAAACGGTGATGGATTAGTTTTCACTCCACTTCTTCTACTCGTATACCTCGGATACCTCGCACGCAAGGAAACCCCATACCCCCCGCCCCTCCCTAACAAAATCCTCCAGTTGCCTTCATTACGGCTACAAATTAAAACTATGACTGATGCTAGGAAATCGAGAGCCATTCCCCATTCAAACACCACCCTCTCGCAGTAATTTATGATTTATTACGGTCTCGTCTCTTTTAGCACTGCTGTTTGCCTTCACTCTACTTACACTCATACTTCCAGAACAAGGAAACTCCCCTGCGCTTCAATATGGTTACTCAAATAATTTAACTTGCCTAGTTAAATTTAGTTACATTGCGTCATAATGCTACATTAACTTCATCTTCCATTAAATATGACAGTTCGTGCTCTAATTGTTACTAAGTGTAATGCATTATTTATCCAAAAATCATCTTACACACATTAATCAAAATTAAATTCGGTACACTGTTTAAATACTAGAGAATGACAAGATTTTAACTTATAGCATTAAAGGCTTTTATTATTATTGACCCAAAATATTGATTAGAAGAAGTGTAATGAATTGTTTGTCCAAAAATATTCATACGTATATTAATCAAAATTAAATTGAACAAACTGTTTAAATACTAGAGAATAGCTTTGATTAAAACACTTAGAACCTTTGTTCAATATTTAAAATATTGAAGAAAGGTTCTAAGTGTTATTATTATCAACCAAACTAGAGAATAGGGCTGAAAGACCACCGGTCGAGAGCCAATAGAGAAAGCAAGAAGGGAAGAAGCATAGTAATTGTCCTATTATCAGATGTAATACTATCTTCAAACAAAGACGTTTATCTTTCTACTAGAGAATAATTAGAATTAGACTAATAAAATTAAAAGATTCTACTATTAAAATAAACTACTAAGCGAAAGGAATTAGTTTAGACTAAGCGTAATGCATTATTTATACAAGAATCGTCATAAACACATCAATGAAAATTAAATTGGGTAAACTGTTTAAATATTAGAAAATGATAAGCTTAGAGACTTCTATAATTAAAACATATTGTTAAGAATAAAAAATTGTTATGATTTTTAATTTTGATTATGCAAATATTTAGTTTAGAAGGATTCAATGATGGATTTTAATAATTGACGAAAGAATCAATTTTGGGCATGAATAAACGGAAGGGGTGAACAATTTTATATTAATTACACACATCGTTATTGAATTTGGAAATTTCGATTCGGTCAAGTGTGGGCAATAAATATCCCCGTGAAAGTAACACAAATGCATATTGACACAACGTGCTTTTAGGGTGTGAACAACAATCCCAATAAGCTCTATTCAACGTAACATGATGTATTGGATACTATAAGCCCATTTTCAGTTAAGGCAGATAAAAATTTCGGATATTTATATAGATGGCTTTTTCATCATCAGGTAATCTCAGATCCGTAACGATTTATCGGCCGATCGTTTATAGGACTTGCGGAATGATGATGTAGTAGTATTAAACTGGCGATTTACCGCATGTTCGAACTAGCGTCCAAACATAGAAGTTATACAACAAATCTTCACCTATGTAAATTGCCTAACCACTCATCAAATATCTATATAATGGTAAATGAAATAATTCATTAAATTGCATGATGGATGATATTTTTGTTAAATTTATTGGCAATATATATATGAAACATAGTTGATGAGTCAGTAGAGCTTGTACGTGTCCGACAAATGAAAATAGAAGCAAAGCAGAGTCTGATAGGTGTCTGTAGTGTTATTACGAACGATGAAAAATGTACAACGCGGAAATTGTAAAGCAAATTGTAGCTCATCATATTTTATGTAATGGAGTGTTCATTGTAATTTTCCGATACATTTCCAGTTGTATTTATATTAGATCAAGTATTGGTCGTTGCTATACACTATTGAAATAGATTAATAATAATCTTGAAAAGTAGGTCAATTTACTATACCATACAAATCTGAAGATAATTTTATATATCAATATTTTACAGATTTCTTAATACCCCTCATACATATATCTTAACAATACACCATAAAATCAATTTCGAATTATTCCATTTCCGAGCAATCCATTGACATTGACAGTAAGTCTGTGCCAGGCTTTTGTGGGAAGGGTGAGGAGGAACAATGTACACACCGTTTCCACTTGATCGCATTGATTTATAATCACAATATGGAATAAATTTATGTTTTATTAATCCCTCTGTAATTGCGTTTAATCGTTAGAATATCAAAATATTTAATGAAAATTATTTAAATTCTTCGCAGGCGATATTCCTCAGTCCCCAACACTTTCACACGGCAGTTGATTTCTGTTAATTCTTAATAGCTGCATGAGATGAAAATCTACTCCAGTGGGTTTTCTCCTTCCGCGTATTTTCGTTTATTGTCATTGCCTGCATAGCTCTGGTGCAGATTGTTCCTGAAGTGCCGTTCTTCCACACCGTTTGTAACGCGAGGGGTGAAAATCCACCAATGAGTATGCACGTCCTCGGGATTTTAATTATTATATGGTATACGTTTTATTTATTGTCTTGCACAAATAATTCTTTTTGATTTATTGTGTTTTATTAAAATTAATTAAATAACATAAAATAATTCAAAACTAAAATAAGATAGTATTTACCTTCACTGCTGTTGATAGCGGACATAAAGTACCACTTTATGTATTTGGTCACCATTAATCACTTAACAGAAAAATGTTGGTGATCAAAAAAATTGAAGTTGAGTGAGAAGGAAGAACGCTTGTTTCGAAATTAAATCAGTTCGTTTGAACCCAAAGCCAAAACACCCACAAATCACCATTCATCAATTCATCTCATCAGTTCATAATGACATTAGCGATCATAATATTTGAATGACATTCTGAATAATATACCATATTTTAAATTTGTTCCTGCCTCTTGTGTAACGGTGAGGGATGCAATACGAAGCATAAAAAATAGTTCCAGCACAGATATATATGGTCTTTATATTTCTATTATTAAAAATGCTATTGATATTTTAATTGTACCGCTAACAAAATTAATCAATGATGTCATATGCAACAGCAGTTTTCCTGATGCTCTTAAAATAGCTAAAGTTATTCCAATATTAAAGAAAGGAGATTTAAATGAATTAAATAATTATCGACCAATTTCACTGCTCCGAAATTTTTCAAAAATCATCGAAAAAATTCTATACGATCAAATTTTATTATTTTTTGAGAGGAATAACTTATTTTGCAAAAATCAATATGGATTTAGATATGGCAAATCCACAGTAATGGCTATAGCTGACCTTGTGAATAAAGTCATCGACAGCTATTAAAAGGGTAATTATTCTATTGCGACATTTATTGACTTATCTAAAGCTTTTGATTGCGTGCCTCATCATTTGCTTTTGCGGAAGCTATACGCTTATAATTTTGATTCAAGCAGTTGTCGGTTTTTAATGCCATATCTTACCGGTAGGAGACAGGCAGTGTCTTTGAATGGTGAGACATCGGCGAATTTATCAGTAGATCATGGTGTACCACAAGGGTCGACGCTCGGACCATTACTATTCCTAATATATGTTAACGATTTTGGGTATTATATCGAACAGGCAGATATAGTTCAGTTTGCGGATGATACTACACTAATATCTGCATCGAATGATTTAAATACTACGTTATTAGCTAGTGCATGTTCTCAAACGAGAGCAAATGCTTGGTTTTGTTGTAATGGTCTCAAATTAAATACCACAAAAACTGAACATTTAATGTTTACACTTAAACAAGTCGTTAACCTAAACAATACCAACTCAGTTAAATTCTTAGGACTTCATATAGATCGTCAACTCCTATTGAATCAACAAGGTGGTGAATTGGCAACTAAAATAAATTAAAGCATCTTTTTATTAATAGTGTTAAATAACAATGTGCTTTGCCAATCTCACATGTTTTATGGTAATTTAATTTGGGGCCATTCATCTACTCGCCACCGAATATTTGCGTTACAGAGGCGAGCAATCAGAATTTTGACAAATATTGGGTACAGAGATGACTGCAGACAAAAATTTGTTCAACACAAAATATTAACGTTTCCATGCGCTGCTTACATTCTTGAATGCTTAATTTAGGTTAAAAATCATTACAATGATTATGTAATTGATCAGAATAGACATGTACATGGATATGAAACTAGGAGTAAGCACAACTTGCATCCTAAGTATTTAAGACTAAATCATTCGCAAATGGGAACCAATTACTATGGAATCAAATTCTATTTCAAATTGCCTACTGAATTACAAGAGTTGCCACCAAAAATTTTTAAAACTAAATTAAAAGCATTACTACTTAAATGTGCTTTTTATTCGTAGGAAGAGTACTTGCATTACGAATTTACTTAGTTTATTGTTTTTGTTCTTGTATTTATATGCTTTAAACTGATTGTAGTAATTTGTAATTATTTCTTTTGTTATGACCTGTGTAAACGTATGCATTAACATCAATAAACATCTATCTATCTATCTATGTTTAGAGATTGTAGGGTGTGACAGTGGCCACCCACCCACCCTACATATACTTTTAAATTTATAATCACTAACCTCCGTGTGTATATTTTCATATAATTCCCTGAAAGACTTTTTGTTTACAAGGAATAGAAACACTATTCGTGTTTGTGTGTTAAAATTTCAAAAAAAACAGTGGTTTAGTTTAAATATCAAAGTATATGTAGGGTGGGTGGGTGGCCACTATCCTACCCTCCAATTAGTAAAACACAAACAAGGGATTTCAAGAAAGAAACACTTGTTTCATAAAAATTATTTACTAAATAAATAAAATTATAGCGTCTTTAAATTTATAGGGTAAAACCCTTGCGTATGTTTAGAGATTGGAGGGTGTGATAGTGGCCACCCACCCACCCTACATATACTTTTAAATTTCCCATCAATCACTTTCTCCACGTATAAATGTTATATAATTTCCTGTAAGTTTTTTGTTTTCAAAAAACAAAAACACTATTGGTGTTTGTGTTTTAAAATTACAGAAAACAGTGTTTTAGCTTGAATATCAAAGTATATGTAGGGTGGGTGGGTGGCCACTATCCCACCCTCCAATTAGTAAAACATAAACAAGGGTTTTAAAGAAAGAAAAAAATGTTTCATAAAAATAATTTACCTAATAAATAAAATTATAGCGTCTTTATATTTATTTAGCAAAACTCATGCGTATGTTTAGAGATTGGAGGGTGTGATAGTGGCCACCCATTCACCCTACATATACTTTTAAATTTCCCATCACATACTTTCTCCACGTATAAATGTTATAACACTATTGGTGTTTGTGTTTTAAATTGCAAGAAATAGTGTTTTAGCTTAAATATCAAAGTATATGTAGGGTGGGTGGGTGGCCACTATCCCACCCTCGAATTAGTAAAACATAAACAAAGGTTTTAAAGAAAGAAAAAATTGTTTCATAAAAATAATTTACTTAATAAATAAAATTATAGCATCTTTAAATTTATTGGGCAAAACTCCTGCGCATGTTTAGAGATTGGAGGGTGTGATAGTGGCCACCCACCCACCCTACATATACTTTAAAATATCTAATAACTAACCTCCGTGTGTATATTTTTATATAATTCCCTGAAGGTCTTTTGTTTTCGAGAAATAGAAACACTATTGGTGTTTGTGTTTTAAAATTACAGAAAACAGTATTTTAGCTTGAATATCAAAGTATATGTAGGGTGGGTGGGTGGCCACTATCTCACCCTCGAATCAGTAAAACATAAACAAGAGTTTTAAAGAAAGAAAAACGAAAGAAAGAAAAAACACTATTAGTGTTTGTGTTTTAAAATTACAGATAACAGTGCTTTAGATTGAATATCAAAGTATATGTAGGGTGGGTGGGTGGCCACTATCTCACCCTCCATTTAGTAAAATATAAGCAAGGGATTAAATTTATAGAGTAAAACCTTCGAGTATGTTTACAGATTTGAGGGTGTGATAGTGGCCACCCACCCACCCTACATATATTTTTAAATTTCAAATCACTAACCTCCGTATGTATATTTTATATAATTCCCTGAAAGACTTTTTGTTTTCAAGGGAAAAAAACACTATTGGTGTTTATGTGTTAAAATTTCAAAAAACAGTGTTTTAGTTTAAATATCAAGGTATATGTAGGGTGGGTGGGTGGCCACTATCCCCCCTCCAATTAGTAAAACATAAACAAGGGTTTTAAAGAAGGAAAAACTTGTTTTATAAAAATTATTTACTAAATAAATAAAATTATAGCGTCTTTAAATTCATTGGGTTAAAAACCCTGCGTATGTTTAGAGATTGAAGGGTGTAATAGTGGCCACCCACCCACCCTACATATACTTTTAAATTTCTAATCGCTAACCTCCGTGTGTATATTTTTATATAATTCCCTGAGTCTTTTTGTTTTCCAGAAATAAAAATACTATTGTGTTTGTGTGTTAAAATTACAAAGAAGACAGTGTTTTAACTATATATCAAAGTATATGTAGGGTGGGTGGGTGGCCTCTATCCCACCCTACAATTAGTAAAACATAAGCAAGGGTTTTAAGGAAAGAAAAAATTGTTTCATAAAAATAATTTACTTAATAAATAAAATTATAGCGTCTATAAATTTATTGGGTAAAACCCTTGCGTAGGTTTAAATATTGGAGGGTGTGATAGTGGCCACCCACCCACCCTACATATACTTTAAAATTTCCAATCACTAAGCTCCGCGTATATATTCTTATATAATTCCCTGAAAGTCTGTTTGTTTTCAAGGGGAAAAAACACTATTGGTGTTTATGTGTTAAAATTTCTAAAAACAGTGTTTTAGCTTAAATATCAAAGTATATGTAGGGTGGGTGGGTGTCCACTATCCTACCTTCCAATTAGTAAAAAATAAACAAGGAATTTAAAGAAAGAAAAACTTGTTTCATAAAAATTATTTACTAAATAAATAAAATTATAGCGTCTTTAAATTCATAGTGTAAAACCCTTGCGTATGTTTAAAAATTGGAGGGTGTGATAGTGGCCACCCACCCACCCTACATATACTTTTAAAATTCTAATCACTAACCTCCGAGTATATATTTTTATATAATTCGCTGAAAGTATTTTTGTTTTCCAGAAATAAAAACACTATAGTGTTTGTGTGTTAAAATTACAAAAAAAAACAGTGTTTTAGCTTAAATATCAAAGAATATATAGGGTGGGTGGGTGTCTTCTATCCCACCCTCCAATTAGTCAAACATAAACAATGGTTTTAAATAAAGAAACATTTGTTTCATAAAAATCATTTCCTAAATAAATAAAATTATAGCGTCTTTAAATTTATTGTGTAAAACCCTTGCGTATGTTTACATATTGGAAAGTGTGATAGTGGCCACCCACCCACCCTACATATACTTTTAAATTTCTAATCACTAACCTCCGTGTGTATATTTTTATATAATTCCCTGAAAGTCTTTTTGTTTTCCAGAAATAAAAACACTATTGTGTTTGTGTGTTAAAATTTAAAAAAAAACAGTGTTTTAGCTTAAATATCAAAGTATATGTGGGGTGGGTGGGTGGCCACTGTCCCACCCTCTAATCAGTAGAACATAAACAAGAGTTTTAAAGAAAGAAAAACGAAAGAAAGAAAAAAACACTATTAGTGTTTGTGTTTCAAAATTAAAGATAACAGTGCTTTAGATTAAATATCAAAGTATATGTAGGGTGGGTGGGTGGCCACTATCTCACCCTCCATTTAGTAAAACATAAGCAAGGGATTAAATTTATAGAGTAAAACCTTCGAGTATGTTTACAGATTGGAGGATGTGATAGTGGCCACCCACCCACCCTGCATATACTTTTAAATTTCTAATCACTAACCCCCGTGTATACATTTTTATATAATTTCCTGTAAGTCTTTTTGTTTTCCAGAAATAAAAACACTATTGGTGTTTGTGTTTTAAAATTAAAGAAAACAGTGTTTTAGCTTAAATATCAAAGTATATGTAGGGTGGGTGGGTGGCCACTATTCCACCCTCCAATTAGTAAATCATAAACAAGAGTTTTAAAGAAAGAAAACATTGTTTCATAAAAATTATTTACTAAATAAATAAAATTATAGCGTCTTTAAATTTATTGTGTAAAACTCTTGCGTATATTTACATATTGGAGGGTGTGATTGTAGCCACCCACCCACCCTACATAAATTTTTAAATTTCTAATCACTAACCTCCGTGTGTATATTTTATATAATTCCCTGAAAGACTTTTTGTTGTCAAGAATGAAAAACACTATTGGTGTTTGTGTTTTAAAATTACAGAAAACAGTGTTTTAGCTTGAATATTAAAGTATATGTAGGGTGGGTGGGTGTCCACTATCCCACCCTCCAATTAGTAAAACATAAACAAGGGTTTTAGAGAAAGGAAAACTTGTTTCATAAAAATTATTTACTAAATAAACAAAATTATAGAGTCTTTAAATTAATTGGGTAAAACTCCTGCGTATGTTTAGAGATTGGAGGGTGTGATAGTGGCCACCCACCCGCCCTACATATCCTTTTGAATTTTCCACCACTCATTGTCTCCACGTACAAATGTTTATATAATTTCCCTATGTTTATTGTTTTTAAGAAACAAACACGCTATTCACCCTTCCAATTATAAATCATAAACAAAGGTTGTAAAGAAAAAAAAGTTTTATATAAAATATGTGCATAAAAATAAAATTATATCATTAAATTTTATTGAGTAAAACCTACGAGCATGTCTCAAGATTGAAGGGTGTGATAGTGGACACCTACCCACCCTACATATACTTTTAAATTTTTAATCACTAACCTTCTCCACTTATACACTTTCATACAATTCTCTGAAAGACATTTCGTTTTCAAGAAACAAAGACACTATTGGTGTTTGTGATTGAAAATTACAAAAAAACTGTGTTTTATCTTAAATGTCAAGTATATGTAGGGTGGGTGGGTGGCCACTATTCCACCCTCCAATTAGTAAATCATAAACAAGGGCTTTGATGAGAAAATTGTTTAAGAAAAAAATCATTCAATTAATTCAATTCCACTAACTCATCCATCTATGCTAAAAACGTGTTACAAGGCTTTTCTGAAGTTATGTTATTTATGCATTTCTTTCAATAACACAGATATTAAATTTAGTCTTCTGACAAAGTACATACTGCTTTTAAACAGATGTTCTCCTTCACTGTAGTCATTTTATGAAGAATCATCATTTATTTTTATTAAAATCGTTTAGTTCGTCGAATTAGAAACTTTTATTTATATTGATGTATGATTAAAGATGATGAAATATATTACCAAATAGTATTCTAGTATTATAATTCATTGTATAAATCCGTTATCTAAAGTTTGACAAAGTAAATATATTATGATTCTCTGTTATAATTGTATAAAGCGATACCCAGGACTATAAATGATTAAATATTAATTATAGCAGGTATGTATCTACCTCGAATAATATCCATCCTTGAAAGCGATTATTCTATTTCTATTGTTTGTTGAAGCAGTGCTAATTATATTTCCTCGTTGCCATGTTTCCTCTCATCTAAATCATTCACACGTTTAAGCTAATGCACGGATGCAATATGTATGCTCTTCCTGGAAATTGCTGCTGGTTGTATAATCAAACCATCGCAAAATTTGCGAAATATCGATGTTTGGTTAAGTTTTCCGCCTTCCGGGAGGGTTAATTACAACTTTTACAGTGGTGACTATTTATAAGCAGCGCGAAACTTTTCTTTGTTTTCCTTGCAGACGTATGCCGAATGGGATTTTTCACGGTTTCTTTGATGTTCCGCAATCCTATTTCTGTAACGACGTGTTTATACTATTTCGAGATAATTCGCACGCACTATGAAGAGGGTGTTCAATTTTGTTATTAAAAATGCCAATAGCAAAATATCGACGTGCATTTTTATTTTATAACCATGCCGACATTGGAAGCTGGCCTACTTTTGAATTTATTAAATTCTTTTCATTCCGCTAGGTGTAGGGAATGATGCGGACATTTCTGGTTAACACGTGTTCGCGTGTTCGATCCAAAAATGAATTGTCGCTCGTGGCGAGTCTAATCCTGTTGCGCTAATGGGTCGTGAAAATAAAAAGTTATGAAGACATAACTTCTAATTTTATGAAAATGCGCCGTTTGTGGGATTAAACGTTACATTCGCGAAACGTAAATGCGCCGTTTGTCTGTTCGCTTGTAATAATTTAAAGACAACCGCGAATATTGCGTATTGTGTTTACAGCAGGCTGTGAATTCTCACATATTTTCTTTTCTAGACAGGGTTGAATAAATATAGATCTTCGTATATTATTTCAGTTTCTTGCCGGAGTAAATTTTATCTTGAAGTGTTAGTTGAATTAGAAAATATTTCAATGTTCAATGGGTTGCATCAACTGACGCGCAGTTAAATTTCAGAAGCTGACATTTCAGCGGTGGAGGTGCAACCGTCTACATTGAGGAAACGTGGGTGTCTGAATCATCAGTTTATCCGTCTTATAAAGTCTCTAGGTAAATGTTTTGGCGTCTAGATGTGTCTTCGCGTTAACGTCGAGATTATTTGTAGCGGAATGGGATGTATATAAAGTCGTGGAGTTGATGTGGTTTCAGTGGTTTCAGTAGTCAATTGTTCCCCATGTAATGTCTCGAGATAGGAGCTAGTCGACCTAGTCGGGGTCGTTATTGGCCCTGAACACCATCAAGTTGCTGCGCGTGCATTCAATCTATCCATAATTACAAAAAAATTGCCGGCAGCCGGTGTTTCTGAAATAAACACGATTTATCTTCTCCGTTCCGCTTCTCTCTTTTTTTTTTCCTTATCCAGAACATCTGTGTGAGTGAATTTTTTATCTCGCTCCTCCATATTGTTACATCCCTCTTCGTAATCATGGACTTCTAATTATTTATAATCAAAATCTACTACACTTTTTATACAACGAAACAACTATTGTAGCTATTACAAACAAATTACATTTCCATTAATTATTAATAGAGTTTGAAAAAAATATAATTATTCTCTAAACTCTAAAATCACTACATTGAATGAAATTAGGTGCAGTGTTAAACTATCTTCTCACAAAGCTAGTGAACAATTTTATCTATAAATGTTTTAATACTAAAATCCTTCATTTCGGGACTTCTCTTACACTCCATGAAATTTAGATTTATTGTAATATCTATTTTTGTCGTGTAGGGTGAGAACATAAAATGAGTATTACATATATGTTCTATCTGAAATAACCTATTCTAGACTTATTTAATCGTCAATTGTATCCATTATCTATTTTTTACAATTTAAGCGCACCATTTAATATTCTAACCCTCTATAAACTTATTTAGGACAATAATATTATTATAAAATATCTAAACTATGTTTTTACATTTAAAAAATGAACCAGAAGCAGGATTTAAACCTCTTGATGGCTAGTCGAATGCGCTACCAGCTGCACCATCAAAGCACAGTAATAGGAATTGAGGTTCTCGTTCACCACATGATATACAAATGTGATAAGTACGTTTTCACAGTCACATATGAAGAAGAACGTTTTGCTTTGTTTTTGAACTCCAGATACATTTTTGTTCTCTAGCAATCGAGAGTTTCAAATCCAGTTTCAGGTACAAATTACATTTCCTCTTATTCTTATAGCCTCAAAATGTTTATTTTCCATTTATAACACATTACAGATTTAAAATTTGTAAGCTTGTAAAATTAAGACGGGCATTATTATTAAATTAATTATATTTATTACTTCAAAATAGTAATTAATACAACAATTGAGTATCAGAAAGTTCAAAAGGAATTATATAAAGGCCGGGTTCGAGCCGGGAACGCGGACATAATACGTAGTGAATACGCTGAAACATATTTGAATCGTTTGGCGCTTTAAAAACTCTCTGCTGAAATGGTGAACGCAGCCTCCCCGGCAGGAATTAAATAATCAACCCGGCACCCCCCGAATGCCGTCGCTGCCGCGTGGGCGAGGGGTGAGAAATTAAGTCGCCTTTTTGGGAGCCATGTGATCGTAACAGGTTGTTAGTTCGCTATTCAGCCCAACAAAACACCGATGGAATTGCGATAAATAGGATCTTATTGATCAATCGCCCCTGGAAATTTATAAGCGACTGCAGATCATGCAAAATCCGAAAGCCCGCCATCTGACGAATTCACAATTAACAACTGCAGCCTCCTTTATTGAACACAAATTACTTCTACCTCATTAAGGGGCATAAAGGATTGGGGTGGTGACAAATTGTACAGTTTGGTGTATGAATACGTTAAAAAATGTTTTACACAAAGTGATACATTTTTATAAAAGTTTCACTCAGATGATAAAGATATAAATATATTATTTTTCATTATACCACGACAGTGATTGCAAACAAAAACACGACCCATCTTTTTCCTTTAACTTTCCTTGATTATTTGGTCTACGTGAATTTATAAGATTTTCTACAATCCCATTTTGAGTAAGGTGAAGAGGACGCTAAGTTTTATTTATAGACTCTTGAAGAAGGTCAAGCGTACGCTGGGTTAATCTGTAGACTGTTGAGGCAGGTCAGGAGTACGCTAGGTTAATTTGTAGACTGTTGAGGCAGGTCAGGAGTACGCTAGGTTAATTTGTAGACTGTTGAGGCAGGTCAAGAGTACGCTAGGTTTATTTGTAGACTGTTGAGGCAGGTCAGGAGTACGCTAGGTTAATTTCTAGACTGTTGAGGTAGGTCAAGAGTACGCTAGGTTGATGTACAGACTATTGAACAATGTAAAAATTGTACGAGATGATTGTGTAAATTATTGAGTAAGGTTAGAGGAAAGATTCACACCGGACATAGGGATATCGGCGACCTTAAGGCGGCGATCTAGGATACTGGGTTGGTCATCCTCGATTGGTATCCATGTTTTTGCAGCTGCTTGGCTCTCGAGAAGAAGAGCTGGATAGCAAGGGAGAGAAAAAATTACTACTAATGTATTGGTGTGAAGACCAGCATAAGTATTTGAGGGTGACTATTGAGATAAATAAGAAAAAGTACGAAACATGACATAGTTGTGTCAGCGGGGGGCATAAAAACGCTGATAGACTTATAGTTTAGTTATCATTAAATACTCTGATGAATTAACTCCAATAGCAAGGAATAGACGTTAACAATCCTATTGATCGAACTAAGAATAAGTTAACTGGAAAATATCCAAGATCAAAACATTGATGACAAAGAAAACAAAATTTATAGATAAATTTTGTGTGTATGAAATATTTCAAGATGGCCGGTGGTTTTTGTCACTCAGCGCATACATATGTGGATGTGTTTGAATGTATTTTACATACGGATCCATGAAGTCCTATTGCAAACTGCAGGCGACCTAGATGGGCATTCGGACGTGCAAACTGAGAAGAAACACAAATCATTCTGTCGCCACAATGCATAGTATTCACATCATGACACGGCGCATACATCCTTGTCCCGGCGGCGGGGATAAACATACGGCCGTCTTTCTCGAATATTAGTCCGATGGACACGTGGAAGATCCGTGCTAGATCGAGAGCGGCGCGAACGCGTCAATGCTCACCGAAGCGTCGAAATCAAAGCTTTAAAGCTTCTCCCGATATACCCATTATAACAAGTAGGTGACGTTAAGTTTAAACAATTTCACCCGGAGTAACACAATGGCGGTCCCATGAATGAGTAAAAGACTAAATCAACGTTGTTAAATTTTCTTCGCCCTTTTTCAGAGACGAAACGTTCTCTCTAACCGACGTTCTCCGGGAAATTCTGAAGGCAAGGCGATAAATCTTAATAGGATTTTTTGTGCTATAAATTTGTACTAATCTTATTAAAGACCAACTAGAAGTGGCTTATATGCAAAGCTTAATTGCGTGTTGCATTGATTTTTTTTTCCTACAAGGACGCGCTTTCGGCCTTCTTTCATACGCAATAAATCAATTTAATCTATATAACTATACCACAACTAAAACTCGTGCGGGAGTATACTTTAATAACAAACAAAAACAATTATTTATACTTAAAATCTAAAACTTCTAATAGCTAAAATAAATCATTTTATATATGCGAAGATTATTGCATATACATAAAATGAATTAACGTAATTTGATGTGTGACCGGTACCATTCGCCATTTGGATACAATTAATGACGCTTTGGAGTGACAAGGGCGATCCTTTAAAGTAACAAGCTTTTAAGGGCTCAAATAAAACTTTTAAATAAATGTCTTTGCTTGAAGAAACCAAAGTATGGGGAAACAGATGTAGCCATTTGCACAATACAGATTTGAATGGAAATCGATTTTATTTTTATAAGGGTATGGTCATTTTTATTGAATTGCCGAGGCGGATACATGATGAAACTCTATAACACATTGAAATAAAACACAGTTAAGAGGGTTGCACATTTATTGTTGAACACTGCAATATGTTTAGCTAAGTATTCATCTGCCTGATGAAGCCACTGCAGTGTTTAACAATAAATGTGAAACCCTCTCAACTGTGTTTTATTCTTTAAACTTCTTGAAATATTATTTATATAAATTTAGAAATGAAATTTCTACAAAGACTACAGTTTTTTTCCATGCAGGTTGGGTGATATCAATGTGAGTTTCATCTGTTCCAAAAGTGTCGGCAGGAAAGTTTTCTAGGAAGGTCGGACGGAGGTTGCTAATTAATTTTTTTAGAGGTCGGTGTAAGGGATAAGTTTAACATCGTGCAAATTTTATGGTGATCCTAATGAATCTGCCGGGATGCGTTCCAATTCATGGTGTCCGAATCAGTTTGCGGTCAACGCGTTTCCAAGTCGGGAAACCGTTCCTGGGATCCGGAGAAAAACCCGGAGTTGGGAACATATTGCGGTCGGGTCTGCTTTATTTAACTCGTTGACTTTATTGCTCAATTTGTGTAGCGGCGGTCTGCAATCGTTACGCCCATTACGTGCGTCGTCCTCCACTACTTCACTTAGATACTATCTATCCGTTGGCCCTCTTACTACACTGGAACCATTACCTTTCCTGAATAATTACCCTTGGAGGGCGAGTCATAGTCCCCGCTTACTAGGCGGTCCTCGTGACTGAACGGAAATAATAATTTTTTGAATCGAATTTAACTGTTGGAAGTAATTCATTATAATGCTGGAAATTCTATGGGATCGAGTTTAAAAAGTGATAAAATGATAGGTCCTGTTCGGTGGTGCAGCTGTCGGCATCAGTGTTTTTCTTCGGTTCCGGCTCGGCTCCGGGCTAGCGTCAGCTCGCTGAAGCGAAGCAGAATGTTGAACGGGTCTAGTCCGCTTGAACTGATTGTTTGGTGCAGTGCACGCTGTACAGATGCAGACTTTTCACTGAATTCCGTTTAACTTTAATATATAGGGAATGTAATTTAATGTTTAATGCAGGAACGTCTGAGGTCGAATCCGCGATTGCTGATTTTAACACATTAATGACCGATTTGATCAAAGACTTTCTTCCCCTCGACACTACTTTCGATCAATCTCCTTCCTGATATTGACGTAGTGTGTTTAATTTTAGATCGGTCCGCTCTGGTCTGTCAATCTCATTGCTGAATTTACAGCGCACTTCGTCTAACTTCATGCTGTGGGGATAAGTCCGTCTTCTCCCGAAGCCCCACATCGGCATAATCCAACAATCAATTTGCGTCACATGTCTTAATTCAAGCTTCTCTCGGTATTAATCAGACTTATTTCCTATCTCCGCATCTGGCTAGCTGGTTAATCCCCCAACTTTTTTAAACTTTTTCGATCGATAATACGTACGGAAAACAGAGCGGGCCATTATGGCTTATTGTTTTAAATAAATGTAAAACTGTAATCCCCGCCATATCCCCCACTAAATTAAATGAAATGCAACTCCTTCGTAATGGCCGCACTGTGTTTCCATGTGGCGACCAAATCTGTCCGGCATAAAAAATTAATCAGCTCTAATTAAATCTCTTAAGGGCTAATTAATAAATAATTAGGCTAGATCGTGTCTCTTAATACCGCAATATACAGCTTTCCTTTGTTAAGCGTTTGCGTTGCGGTTTTTGGTATTAGCTCGAGTGGAAGAGGCAGTAATTGGTCTTGGGGCGAGGAAAGCGAGGAAGGAGCAGATACGCACAGCTGCATATAAGAGCCAGTGAAAGTGAATATTTACTTAGCATATGGAAAAGACATGAGAATTCAAATCGCATCGGCACGAATGCCGTCAGACTCTCTCAGAGATGGATGTAGATATATCGGAAATGGAGTCGGTGTCAGCGGTTGAGGTATGGGAGGCTGAATCCCGTTGCTGTATTTACGGACCTATCGCGACTCGTTTAAAACTCTCGAATTTGAAGCGCTTCCAATTCTTTCTCATCACATCAGCAATGCTATCTCATATCAGGATCCCGCACTCTTCTGTCCTCTGCTCCACTTGCCAGATACCGTACCTGTGTTACATAGCGATATTACCTTTTCACTACATCCCGACCGAATGCGGGATTCATGTATACTGCCTGGAAATTCAAATCGTATTTTTCAATTGGGCACCGTTCCGATACGGGGCGAAAGTAAACACGGCGCACAGTTTTCTTCGACTTTATCAAATAGTGCATAAACGGATACGACGAACGTTTATGCTACACAGACACGGGGCGACACTTATTGGGACATAAGACTAAACATGCACTATTCATACTGGAAAATCGGTCCCTCGCAGCTTCCCAAAACAAATATACTGCTCCCGGTGCCATAAATACTCCGCACATTACATTACACGTTCGGCGAGTATTTATTTATCGGCAAACATTGCTAAATAACTCAACGCAACAATTTATGATTTCATATCAATACTATTTATTCCGGGTGGCGGATCCGGCTTGTCCACAAGTGCTCGGGGAATGGCCCGGTAGCGCAGATATATTTGGGTCATTCAAATGCCGCCATGCAAATAACGAAAATGTGGAAAAATGGACGAGGGAATAAACGTTCCATCTAGATCATACTTTAACAGTTAGTGCTATTATACAGCCATTGATAGATCAAAGACCCCAAACATTTATGGGCAAGCCTAATCCACCATTTGGAATGAATAGTATTACATTTTCATATACAAATACACAACCTGTACTAAACATGTCCAATTTGGTTCAACTTTCCAAAATCCTTCTTTAATCTATAGTTTTGTACTTCTTAGATACCTACACAAATGTTAACGGTGCTTTCAAGCTTTTAACTCATTTATGTACTTGATGACGCGGTTCCGAAAATTCCCACCCTGGCTTACACATTAAATATTAATATAACAAATTATCATTACAAATGGCGCCCAACCAAACTACAGTTTTATTGATCAGACGTAAAGTCAAAAACATGATTTAATATGCATATCTGGCTTATATAGCTAAAGTTGAACAAAATGTGAACTTTTAGATTTTGTAAACTTCAGTACCAGATAAAATTGTGATTTTTGATGGTTATTTATGGAATAACACATCGGACAAATGGCTTCCACTGCTTTGCTGGCACATACAGACTCTTTTGTCGAAATTTTCCATGGCCAAACTTCAATAAACTATATGTGGCTAGATTTCGTTGATGCGGAGGAAGTTCCTCTTATAATTCGCGGATAGTTGTGGGCTTGTTGGCATAGACCTTTGATTGAATCGTGTTAAATCACTCAATCCAAGGGGGTCTATTCCAAACAAGGCAATTTTGGCTTGATTGATTGTTGAGACATTTAAGTGTTGAAAATCCATATTCAATTTTAGCGATTAACAAAGCCATCAAGGTAAAAATGTGCTTCATCGCTTAGGATGATTTGCTCGAAAAAATAGTACCTGCTTATTGATGTACAATAATCCATCCAACAAACTCTCCTTGCTGTGCATGATCATTAGGCTTCAGTTGTTGTGTTAATTGAATTTTGTAAGCACGGAGACACATATTTTTTTGGGAGTGTGCACTGTAGAAAGCTTCTTGAAATCAAATGAAACCGTAATTTTGGAGACTGTCGATGTTATTTTAGTAATACAGATTTAGTATTAAAGATAATTAAAGTTTTCAAGAAAATCTATAGGCAGATTAGATTAGGATGAAAAGACAGTTTCGGTTTGAACTAACTAGAAAGAAAGAAAGAAAAAACACAGAATCAGATGAAGAGATCCCAGTTTCAAAAAAGAACAGTGTTATTAGCTTCAATAAAAGCAAGAAATATGTATCTAAAAAGATCTTCAAACGACTACAAGAAGGATAATACACCTCTTTCGGATTTCGAAGTCAAAACATTGTTCGAAAATTAATATTGCCGATACTATGTTAGTTATGAGGCTTTTCAAGAATATCTGTAGTCAGATTAAGCTGTAAAGTTCAAAAATACCTATAGTCAGATAAATCTAAAAAGACGGACACCCAAAGAAACCCAAAATGATCTCAGGCGTAGAAAAGGCAGCATTTCTTTCAAAGTTTCGCAAATGTTGTGATAACAAGATATATAATATTAATATAATAATATATTTTAGTTCATTTTACAGAAAGAAATACGTTCAAACTAGTGTTGCTTTGATAGCCTTGCTATTTTGTAACACGCAAATTACTTTTGTATTATTCAATGTCTGTCGAAGTATTAGCTAGAGAAGTAGTTGTTTCAAAAGTGGTTTGTTCTTGTAGTCTTAATAAGACTCATTTGTTGTAGATTTTACGAAATATTTTCGTGTTTTTTCTAATTAGTAGTGATAACAGTTTGATTAGTTTTAATAAAGGCATAAATTTGCATCTAAAAGGATCTTCAAAAGACTACAAAATAGGGAATTTATTTTTCTTAGAATACCCTAAATCTATTAGAGGCCAATATAAAGAAAATTAATACTGCCGATTCTATGTTAGTAATCAAGAAAAATAGTTTTTTAAATTCAAGTGAAATCGTAATTTTGAAAACTGCCAATGTAATTTTGAAAACTGCGTATGTTGAAGAACTCATACGTAGAGATGGCAGTATTCTAAAGAATAATCGATTAGAGGTCAAAACAAGCTGAAAAGACAGACACCCAAAAAAAACCAAAATGATTTAAGGCGTAGAGATGGCAGTATTTCTTCTAAAGTTTGAAAAAGAAAAGCAAATATAGTAATAACAGTTTGATTATTTGCAATCTGTATCCAAAAAGATCTTCAAAAGACTACAAGATGAATCATGTATTTCTTGTGAAATATTCTTAATATATGCAAAGATTTTCAAGAATATCTATAGTCAGATTAGGGTGGAAAGACAGAAGCTATTTGAACTAATTATAAAACAAGAAGAATCACAAACAGAATCCAGAGGAAGAGTTGTTAGTATTTCTTCTAAGGTTTCAAAAAAGAATAGCAAATATAGTAATAACAGTTTGATTACTTTTAATAAAGACATACATTTGCATCTAAAAAGGTCTTTAAAAGACTACAAGATGAAAAATGCATCTTTTTTAGAAATCCTAAATCTATTAGAGGTCAAAACATGGTACGAAAATTAATACTCCCGATTCTATGTTAGTTATGAGGGTTTTCAAAAGTGCCTATAGTCAGATTAAAGTAAAAAAGACGGACATCCAAACAAACCCAAAATGATCTAAGGCGTAAAGAAAGCAGTATTTCTTCTAAACTTTCGAAAAGATAGTAATAACAGTTTGATTAGTTTTAATAAAGGCATAAATTTGCGTTTAAAAGATCTTCAAAAGACTACAATATAAGGAATTCATCTCTCTTAGAATATCCTAAATCTATTAGAGGTCAATACTTTACGAAAATTAATACTGCCGATTCTATGCTAGTAATCAAGGAGATTTTTTTTTAAATTCAAGTGAAATCTGAATTTTGAAAACTGTTAATGCTATGTTGACGATTTTCAAGACTGTCAATGATCAGATTGAGCTGGAAAGGCAGACAATTTTTGCACTACCTAGAAAATAAGAAGAAGCCCAAACAGAATCCAGACGTAGAGTTGAATTTCTTTTAAGGTTTCAAAGATTAATTGCAAATATAGTAATAACAGTTTGATTAGTTTTGACAAAGGCAAGAAATCTGCGTCTAAAACGATCTTTCAAAGACTACAAGAAGGATAATGTATCTATCCTTCTTGTAGTCTTTGGAAGATCTTTTTAGAAGTCACCCGACGAATCATTTCGGAATATCCTAAATCCATTCAGAGATCAAGATATGTTTCGAAAATAATTCTGCCGATGTTAGTAATAAAGATTTTCAAAACATATCTTATCAGATTTAGCTGGAAAGTATTTGAACTAACTAAAAAAAAAGAAGAAATTCAAACAGAATCCAGACGAAGAGATGGATTTCTTCTAAGGTTCCAAAAATTAATTGCAATTATAGTTTGATTAGTTTTAATAAACATATCTGTTTCTAGAAAGATCTTCAATAGAAAATAATTTCGGAAAATCCTGAACTTCTTCAGATGAGAAGACATATTAATACTTTTGATTCTATGTTGGTAATTAGGGTTTTCAAGAATATCTATAGTAAGATTTAACTGAAGAAACAGATTACGTTTGAACTAATTGGAAAACAATGAGAAACCTAAACATAATTTAGGCGAAAATGTAAGAGTATTTCTTTCAAGGTTTCAATAGAAGGCAAAATAGCATATAATAACAGTTTGATTAGTTACAAAAGCAGGAAATATCATTTTAAAAAGATCTTCAAACAACTATGAAAAAGGTAATGCATATCTTTCGAAATATTCTAAATCTATTCATTTCGAAAATTAATAATACTTCCGATTATATGTTACCAATAAAGTTTTTCTAGAATATCTAGAGTCAGGTTAAGTTGGAAAGATATACTCGGTTTGAAACACGAAAAAACCCAAATAGAATCCAGGTGAAGAGCTGGTAGTATTTCTTCGAAGGTTTTAATCCCTTTTGGAATATCCGAAAACTATTAACAGGTCAAGACATAGTTCAAAAATTATTCTCAAACGATCGAGCAACAGATTAGATTAGGATTAAAATCTAAAACTTCTCTTCAGGAAATTGTATCACCTTTCAGACTGCGGTGGCTTGGAAAATATTTATAGTGGATTCATGGTATAAAGGAGGAACTTGTTATCAGTGAGCAAAACATGATTGGCGTTCACAATGGTGTTTCTAAATGAATATCGGGGTTTTAACGCTTTGTAGTACTTCTTACGTAAAACTTAAAATCATAATAATACATGAAATGAAAGAGAAAATCGAACAGTTCTGTTTGTTGATACGTGCATACAGTAGAGGGCGCTAGTAGCAAAAAATGGCGTCTAGTGAACAGAAAGCTTAGTGTGTCCTGCACTTTTCAGACTGCGGTGGCTTGGAAAATGTTTATATTGGATTCATGGTATAAAGGAGGAACTTGTTATCAGTGAACAAAACATGATTGGCGTTCACAATGGTGTTTCTAAATGAATATCGGGCTTTTAACGCTTTGTAGTACTTCTCACGTAAAACTTAAAATCATAATTAATACATGAAATTAAAGAGAAAATCGAACAGTTCTGTTTGTTGATACGTGCATACACTAGAGGGCGCTAGTAGCAAAAATGGCAACTAATGAACAGAAAGCATTGTGTGTCCTGCAGTTTGCAAAAATGGAATTCGTGGTTACTGTGCAACGTGCGTTCAGGATTAAGTTGACAACAACATTTTAGATGGTATCATCAGTTTGAAGTACCAGCTGCCTTTGTAAATTGCATGCTGACATGCAACAGCCAAAAAGTTCCTCCTAAAAAGTAGACAGAAACACGATATAAAAGAAAATATAAAATTTTTCGGATGAGGATGAGTATACCTGCCTTCCCAACATCATGGTCCAAAAAGGGTTTGAGTGGAAGAACGTGAATTGTGAACTTCGTTCAAAATTTTTCGTATGTTTTTTGTAATTAATTTATTTTGATATGTATTTTTTTAAGACCAAATATCAAAATAAATAAATAAATAAACAAATAAAGAGAGTGTTGAGTTAATGAGAGAGTCTATCACGCGTAACCCGACCAAATCATTTCGGCTAGTCGTGAATTAGATGACTGTTTGGAAAGTTTTACGGAAACGGAAACCTAAAACACATGATTGGGGCAGATGTTGCAACAATTACACCAAAAACACTTAACAAAGTTTGGGAAGAACTGGCCTATCGACCTGATATGTATCGTGTGGTGAAAGGTGAACACTTTTAAGCTTGTACGTAAAACTGTTTGAGTTGATCTTTCATTTCATGTATTAATTATGGTTTTAAGTGTTACCTAACAAATATTATAAAGCGTTAAAAGCCCGATATTCATTTAGAAACACTCGGAACAATGTGCAGTTACCTTGAGAAGTTTAGGGGTTTTCCCATCTGATTAATGAACGAATTTTAACCTACTAAAGGATTTTGAGGAAATTGTTGGACCCGATAAATCAATCGTCATTGCAGAGCTAGAGTTATAAAAATATAAAACTTGCGGAAGACAATTAATTAAGTAAAAAGAGGTATTACTCAAGATTTAGGCGGAATTAAAGCTTTCAATGGATTGCAAAAATAAGCTGATATTGAGAAAAGGTATGAAGAATTTTGCAGGTTCATGATTCCAACACAGAACAGCCCTATATCAAAATCAATCAAAAAACATTGGAATTTCAAAGATCAAGATCATAATACACCTTAAGAGTTAAATTTTGGAGATAAGAATCAACTAAATAATATTTAAAAAAATAGATTGAATTACAAACTTTCAAAAAGATATTAGCAACATTTAAAAGCAAACAAACTTTTGCTAAGAAATAGGGGAAGAACATGTAAAACAACAACATACTGCAAGAACAAGGAGATGAGTTATCAAAGGTGAAGAGAACATTTCGAAGAACTTTTAAATGTAATATTATGCAAAAATTACAGAAAAGAAATGTAGAAGAGAAGATGTATCAATGGATGTAGACAGAAATTCATTAGCGACATTGAAGATAATTCAAAATTAAAGAGTGTTTGGAACTCTGTCTAAGAAATAAGCGGAGAACATTAGAAAACAATTACATACTACAAAAACAAGGAAAGGAGGTTTCTTGGAGTTAAGGAAAAAGTTATCACAAAAATGGAAACAACATTTCGAAGAGCTCTTAAATGTAAAATAATGCGAAAACCATAGAAAAACGATGGAAAAGAGAACATGTGTAGAAAGTCTTGACACTGGATGTAAAAAAAAGAATATTTGGCGACATTAAAGAAAATTTGAAAGCAAGGAGTGTTCAGAGCTGTTTCTAAGAAATAAGGGGAGAACATGAAAAAAAAGCGCTTACTGCAGGAACAAGAAAGGAAGGTTTCTTGGAGATAAGGAAGAAGTTATCAAAAGTTGATAAGAGTATTTCGAAGAGCTTTTTATGTAATAAACGGATGAAGAAGAGAAAGTGTATCAAAAATTGTGACAAAGGTTAGAAGTCCTTTGAAAGAAAAACGAAGTGAAAACAAAGTACTATCAAGAAAATAAGGTAGTAACGAAAATGATAAATGTTGAAGAGCAAAAGTTTGATGATGGCATCTCAATTTAAAAAAAATTGATGTAGGTCTGAGTGGAAGATCATTGGAGACCAATGAACTCCGCCCGTGATTCTTGCTGTCTAAATTTATGTACCTGGTCCATTAATTTATATATTATTTTGTCAATATATTATAAGCAAGAAGAACAAAGTTGTGAAGAATGAAGAATATGAGGTGTATGAGGAAAGATTAACCAACCTTTACTCGTCCAAAATATTGACCTTGGAATTTTAAATTAAAAATATATGGTAAATTAGAAAAACCAGTTATTTCGGCAACATAATTTTAGATTTCAAACAACATAGAAGTAAACATCATTTCAAACGTAGCTTAATTCGTACAATTGCCCTTAAAGCGCGCTTTAATTAAAAGTTTAATTTTTAGTATTGCGTCTAATTGAAGCAAACAAATAGTCCAGGTAGCGGCAACAAATACAAAGCGTCGCACCGCCGCCGCTGTCCTTTGTGGCCTGCAGTAAATGCATTTTATTCGAGGTGCATGAGACATGCAGACTTATATTAGATTAAACGTCATATATAGACAATGTAATTCAATTCGAGCGCGAATTATATCTAAATTGAATTTCTGCACAAAGCATGTATCTAGCTAATTCAATATAGTAAAATATTTATTGGTTAATTCCAGGCTGGTAATTTTTCATTAACTTTGAAACCACGCCGCGAACCGTGTAACATGTGCAGCATGAAAGACTAGTAGACTGCACGAAACTAACATTATACTTTTATTGTTGGTTCCGTCTGATACTTCCCATCCATACACGTTACACGTTCACAACTCATAGATTTATATGAGACACGTATATCGACCTATAAATATCTAATGAACCGTTCAAATGTAACGGGAGGATTTAATCCACACGTGAAATTATTTCATTACCTTCGTAATTTATTTTATCTACACTTTTATAATTATAACATTCAATTTTAGATATTATTTAATAATTGTTGTCCACTTATATTATGCATCATTAATATAGTTATTCAATGCTTCAAATACCTACGATGTGGTCAAAATTTTAATGGGCTGTAAGAACTCTGGTTAATTGCTTGTTGAGATAATTTGTCTGAATAAATGTATATCATCTCAAAGTTGCTAATATAGTCTTCAGAAGGGAACCATATTTTTAGATAGTAATATAGAATACGTTTTCAATCTCCTAAAGTAATTTCCGATGATTTCTGTAGTACTTTTCAATCTACCTTTAAATTACTCTACATCCTTATGACTAAGACTTACATAAAACTATAATATTTACTTCCTGAGTAGATTTGAAGGTTTTTTGTACTTCAAAATCTGTACACTTAAGTCTATATGATTAGATGATGTCTTTAGTATTTAGATTTCCTAAAGGTTCACACACGTACTACAATTGATATTTTTTGGGCACCCAAAATAATTCTTTACAATCTTCTTCCTTTAAATTACTGTATCATAAGCTTACTTAGCGCATAAGTCTGACCTGTCCTAATAACTAAATTTTATAATCAAAGCTATCTATCTAAGACATCTACAATATTCACTTCCTTAATAGATGTTAAGATTGTTTATACCAAGAAATCTTTAATAGTTTAAAGTTTCCTCTTTTTGACCACCTCATTAGATGGTGTAGTTTTCTAAAGATGGATTAGACATCAACATTCATCTTTCCATTAATTGAGTCTATTTAAGAGATAATTTCAAGTTTATCAGCAGTTCAAGACATTCCCAATCCGCCAAAATGCAGTCCGCAGACCATATCAGCATATCCCACAATGTGGGATTGTGTGAAATATTCGGTCCGATATCAGTGACTCAGATCCAGCGATTGCCGGCGCCCCTACATCCTTTGTGCTCGGCCCTCAAATGTTTTAACATCTCGACCCCCCTAATCTAGTGCGCAAATTTACGCCGCCGAATTCATAACCCCCCTGCTCCCCCCACTACCCCCTCGCGCGCGCAATGATTCCGGCCGTAAAATAAGGACCCATTAAATGCGTTTCCATTTACCACCGCAGATGCAGGTATTCGGATAAATTTCTCCGCAGATTGGAAGCAGTTCGGGTGTCCGTAATAATATCGGAGATTTCGGATTTTATTTGTGCGGATTATTTTTACTGATACGGCGATCGTAAGAATAATCGGGGGATGCACGGATGCACCTTGGAGACCTGTAGTTTAGACCATCAAAGTTTAAATTGTCCAGAATATTGATTGGGACATCGCAGCAACACCGTGCACCGCTTCGTGCCGAGATATCTTAAATTGAAAACTTTTGAGTCGATCATATATTCACGTACATATAATGCAGTGCTTTATATAAAATATTTTTTTGCAAACTTATAGAAACACGTCAATATTTATAGTTGCTTAAATTACTTCTTTAATAATATTACCAATCTGCAGTATGTTTCGAGACAGCTTCTCCTATCTCAGATTTCTTTTTCTCACTGATGTACAAATGAGGTAGATAGATTAGATGTTAGGTGTTATATGGGTGGCACCAGCGCTTTTTCCACCGCGACCTTTTCAGGTCTATTGTGGATCCCTACTTATCTCAGATGCCCAACTCTAGCTTAGCCTCTTTGATTTGTCCTATTGGGCTATTGGGTATAGCTCTCCGCGCTTGGATTTGTAGTACCCAGCTTTTGATGGCTTAGGATGAGGAACGAGTCTTCTTCTTCCTCTAGGCAGAATCTGCATAGTGCTTCTTCTAACAGCCATATTTTGCTCATATGTTTGTTGAGCTTGCAGTGTCCTATCATCAGACCTACTATTGTTTTGGCGTCTAGACAAAAGATGATACCTTAGTGGGACCTCTATCTTAAAAGGAGTTTAGGAGTGCTATATCACAATTATCCTAAAGAGTAAGCGAAAGCTTTCTTTGAAATCAATTCGCTTGAGTTACCACTAGAGAAGACCTATGGTCCCGGACTAGTCACAATCGCGAAGTGGTTTTAGTCGGTAAGAGTAGGACACTGCCCTATTATGAGGGTATTCATGGTGAATTTTCTTTTCTCTTTCTTCCAAATCATTTCGCTTGAGTTCCCACTAGAAAAGACCTATGGTCCCGGACTAGTCACAATCGCGAAGTGGTTTTAGTGGGTAAGAGTAGGACACTACCCTATTATAAGGAATTTTCTTTTCTCTCTTAAAAAATCCTTGTCTTCATGCGCTAAGGATAGAGAAATAGGTCAAAACTGACAGGGAAACAATGATTACAAATAATTTGTTAATAAGTTAATTACCCGTCGATGAATTATATATTCAGTTCGTGTAAACGTGATACAAGCAATTTACCTGATATATTATAAATCGAAAGAGTGATATTAGCATATTACACAGCGAATTTGTGTACATTAATTCATTACAAGTGCGCATCTCAGCAAACGCGGTTGATATTTGATATTCTCCCCTAAACAACTCAAGAGATAAGAGTCCCTCAATTGGCGCGACGACGCCATTAGAGCCGTCTGATACGAAACACATTACACATCGCCAAAAACACAATATTCATAAAACCCGAAAAGGTTTCGCTGCACACGGCAGATAAGGCGTGCCGCCTGTACATAAACATCTATCAAAAGCATCATTATAAATGTTTAAAAAGCGCGCCTAACTAATCTGCCGATCGGAATATAAATGATGTTTTAATAGAATCATCTCGTGTGCCGTTTAGATGGCCGATAGGGGCTGACAATTTGTAAATGACGGAACATGAAATGGTGATTAGAGTCATGGAAGGCGAAATTAAGGCGGCCATAAAAATTAAGTCATAAATATAACCTAAAAAAATTAACTTGGGCATAATATGTTAAATACTTGGTTAGATAATTTTTTTGATAAATACTAGTCGGCACGCACAACGTTTGCGTAAAATTTATATGCGACCTTATTTCGCCTGTAATAATTAATACTGTGTGCTGAAACTTTAGAGATAAGTCAATAATGTAATTATTGTTTATTCATCGTAACTTTATTAATATTTAGGAATATAATTAAATAGGTCGTGTTTGCTACGGAACGCGCATAGCAGTGGCCAGAGATTCCGGAAAATCCAGGATCGGAAAGGACTGTCTTGGTGAAATTCATGGATTTTCCATTGTCCTGCAATCTGAAAGCCGGAGCTAGCGCCGAGACACGATTCCTTTTCCAGATTTATCCGCTGATAATTGTATTTTATGAAGTTAGTCCGCAGACATATAACACTTTGGAGTTGTTTGCAGAATGTGGATTAATAAGAAATGTATTTTACGCCGGTATTGTGCACCAGTGTTTGAATGGCGCATGGAAATTGCCGTGGGTTATATAGGAGGAAAGAGAAAGGCGGACGGAACTTGGGCACTTAGAGAGAAACAAACACAAAGCATGATGTAACCAAAGGAACAGGACACTCGGGACGCAAGAAATATCGTATTCTTATAGTGACAGCCACTTTATGAACTACTACTGTAACTCTCTAGTTACATTCACACATATTTTCAGGCCTCGCGTTCCCAAAACAAAGGGAAAAAACGGAAGATTTCCCATATTAAATTTAAACTGAATATTGCACCAAATGACGATGAAATTTAATCTCCCCGCTACTGACAATTTTCAGCATAATATCTTCATAGCAAACACTAAGTATTTTGTTATTAAACCCCTCCCCCTCCGTCTGCAGTCATGCCCGAGAGAAAAACAGGTACATATTAATGGAATTACAAGAAAGCAACGAGGGTATTTGTTCTTAATTGCCCCGCCATTAAAACTGACGGCCCGCGCACTTAATAAACAAAAATATTAATATCTCATTCGAAATACGTTTTAAACTTCGTTTTCCCCCGCTCTAATTAAGCCAACTAGTTAATAAATAATTGGAGCGCTCTGCCGTTCTTCAAAATTGGCCCTCATTTACATTTTGTCCGATGGCTTATCAATGATAAAAGCTCGCGCAATTATCGCAAAATGCTTAATTCGCTGAAATCGCCGCCGCCAATAAAACGCGAACAAATAATCCGGTTTATTTTCAATAATTGCGATGCATTATTAAAATTGCACCATAACTCATTCCGTACATCGATGATGTACTATCCGCATTATTGATCATAATTAACAAAAAAAATATATATATATATAAATTCAAATAAATGGTCATTACTCGTTTATTTAATTATTTTAATTCTAATAAATATTCATATTGCGCTACCATCACGCTACCCAACGGCAGCAAATAGATACACATTCTTACTTACTTACCTAATAATCCAACCTGTGCACTTACAAGAAACCGCGCATGCGCTACCATCATGCCACACAACGGCAGCCAATAGGTACACATTCTTAACATCTATAAATAGTGCATACTATAGCAACGAACGACCGCAGTCCCCCACTCTTAGCGATCAATTCGCTTGAAATCAGACTAGAGAAGACCATTTGGTCCTAGACTACTCAAAGAACAGTGATCGCGGAGGAGAGGTTTTAGTCGGTAAGAGTCCTTACTATAAGGGTGTCCATGCAGGATTTCCTCTCCTCTTACCAAAAAAAAAGAACAACCGTAGTATTCTTGAGTCACGGCAATCCGCTCCAGGTTAGGGGATCCAGAGCTACCAATTCGCTTCACCTCCGACTAGAAAAAACAAATGATTCCGAACTAGTCACAACAGCAATCACTGAGGAATAGTACTAAGCCTAGCAAAATAGGAAATATTTGGCTCAGATTTCCCAAAAAAGAAAACGAATTCAACAAAATGGCAATATCATGGATATACTTGCAACCTAACGTTTTAACTTGTAAGATAATAAAACTCTTTGCTTATTATCTATTAGGTTAGGTTAGGTTAGGTTAGGTTAGGTTAGGTTAGGTTAGGTTAGACAACATAGGAAATATTTGACAGAAAGCAAGAGAGTGTTGAGATAGAGTGCCCAAATCATCACACATGTTGCGTGTTCACAGCAGCTTCCTTTACTAGTAATGCCAATTGCTTAGAAATCATTTTGTATTATATATACAGATTATCCAAGGCTTCCTACAAACCAATTCACCTTATATTACTCTCTAAAATTAATGCTTATAGTTTTAATCATAGTGTTTCATTAATAACTAAGCTCACGCAACTTTGATAAAAAAGAAATTCGTAGCAGCAATGTGTTCAAATCGGAAATTCCATATCTTATAGCATAGGTATAACAATATAACATTTGGTGTTCCACAAGGTAGTCACTGTGGTCCCATACTGTTTTTTCTGTTCATAATCTGTATTTTAAAGCAAATGAAACAGCCTGTAGTATTATTTGTTGGTTGTTATTTTTAAGAGATTATTTCATTTGCTACAGTAGATTAAAAATATATACGTTATAGTTACGAAAACATTAGTGAATTATAAACTAGGGCTTTATAAGTATAGACCCAGAATTATGTCCGTGCCTGTTTAAAATGTATCAGGGATTAGATCGGCGCTCGATGTAAAGTTTTTAATCGTTTCGCGCTGGTGTATAATATAAATTGAGACATATAATATCACTCTATTCGGTGTGTTTATGGCCGCAGTTTCGACCCCTACAAGTCATTATCAAACAATCATAGATTAATCTAGAGTGACCCGACGAGGGTCGAAATTGCGGCGAGGCAATAAAGTGATGGGCGCTGTGCTCCGCATAAACTGTTTTACTTAAACGGCGGCAAAAAGAGTATACATATTTTGTCAAAGGGCCGCCTTGGGCCCCGAATCGGAGATTTATGGATTGAGTTTGACGCGCTTCCGCCTAGTTACGGCGCCGCGGCGGTGGCGTATCAATAAACTTACTGCGCGATGATGATGACGGAGGGATTATTCATGTCATAATTCCGCCTTTTGCCTTTCGCCTTTTCTCGGTACCCACTGCCATTCAATATCGCACAAAAATATTAATATTTTAGTACATAAAGCGCCCCATTGTTGGAACGGCTGGATTTTGTTTGCTCACAACATAATCACCCCCAACTTCTACCCTTGCATGCAAACAGTGTATAATTAAACATTTTTAGGAGCCTCCACTCGTGCTCCAAGACAGACACTTCATGTAGATAAAAGTTCATTGTTTTTTTTTTCACGATCCGGCCTGTCTTGTCGACAACCTTGGATTATTAAGTTTATGCCCTATTGGGCGTATACGTTCATGGATTTAATTGGTGGTGAACTTACTAATATTTTTTCTTATAAATTGATACTAGTCACGAATACTGTGTCTGCGTCATAGGACTCTTTTATCCTTTCCAAGAATTATAATCCACGTTATAGAACACCCTATGAACTCTATCTAATTTAATTCTTGATTCAAGAAGATTTATATCATATAATCATAGATTGTAATTGGATTATTTTTCAAATTTCGTTCAAAAAGGTTTACATTATGTTTGTAAAAAATCTCTTAGACTAAAATTGGATTAATTCACACGAGTTTTTATCTACTTAAAATAAAACATTAGTCAATTTACTGCAATGTAATGTACGGTATATACTTTCTTCACTGCACTCTTGTCGAAATAATTTGAAATTACCTAATATCAATGTAATGTACTTAAAAATAATGATTTACCAATTGGTTGCCCATATTCAAACTAAAAACAATTTTAAGAATTAGTTTATTTGTGGTAGCATCTCTTTATTGGTTGATGATTTAGTTATAATTTCTGCATTTTTACCTTTCTTAACTTCATTAATGATAGAACAATCATTAACAAATAAAACGGTGTTTGTTTTATTGGGTTGGTTAGATCATTGATGTAAATATTAAGAATAATGTGGGTCGTAGAATAGATCCCTGAGGGATACCATATACAATTTTTCTGGATTTAAAGGTCATGTTATTCTAGATACTAAAATATGATTTAATAAGCTCTTGTATCATCAAATAGTGTATATAAATATAAAGAGTAATTTATTTATCTTTTTAATTCGTTTTAGGATTAAATTTACCTATTCATCTTATTATCAATTTAAGCTAATGAATAAATTATTCATCTGCTTGTGTGTATACAATTCCAAGGTTAAACATACTGAAATAATAATTGTAACGAGTAACTTTTATGAGGTGAACGTTTAGTTTTTGAGATTTATAAAATAGAATTTTTCAATAATAAAGTTAAAGTGCAAGACGGTGTGTGGAATGCGAATTATCCATCGCACTTTTAAAAATTATGTTTGAGTGGGAAGTTTGGATAATGGCGTCGTTTCTGGAGCGGAGCGAAACCGGGCGGAATCAGTTCCTGGGCAAGAGTGAAACATTTTAGGGTTATGGTTTAACAATGGAAGCGTCTTAGGTTTAGTGTGTATGCAATTATTGTTCCATTTCCTGGTCTCATCGCGATGCACCTCTGCCCCGACAGCCAGTTTCGTTGGTGATAGGAGAATTGTAGAAGTGGGAAGTAGAGAGGGTTTCCATTCCATCCACTTAGCCGGCTTAATTGTGGTATAGTCCGTGCGACAACACTACAAACCGCAATTGGAATCACAGAGCGATTGCACTCTCTGTGTATTAACAAACACAAACAGCGCGATCCGGGCCATCGGGTAACTCCACTAGCTATAGCTGTAGCTCTAGCTACAGTATGCAAATTAGTGGACACGCATCGCATATATTGCGTCCTGGAAAGCTAAATATCCGAGGCCTTGAGCATAGTTATACTAATGAATTGCCCCGTTTTCCGTTTTGACGACACGCCCCGACCGAATTTATTGTTTAGATAAAAGGGCTTCAAACGCCGATTCCTGAAATATTGAAAGACGCCGGCGACGGAAAGGCAACCCGCCCCCGACCGACAATTCCACCAACGCATAACACATTTGACATGCAATGTCGTGTTATGCCTTCTACAGAGTAAAACCAGATAGGATCCGCGCCCAAGGCCATATTTCTCTCAAACTTTGTGGCGGCTGTTCCTGTTTCTATTACGTCTAGGTATTTGTAGTCCTAGTGATAACATACATGCACGTATAAGTCTGGCTCGTCTGGTAGTCTAACAGCACCTAGACCTTCTAAACCTCAGTCAAGTCACGTCACGGTATGATCGGTCTCTACTCATCCTACGTTTTCTACACACACACACACACACACACACACACACTCGCCGGTAATGCGCGTTACTTCACTAATAATACCATTTCCAAGCCCGTCCCCCCACATTTACATTGCTAAATATATTAATTTAATCTTGGATTCACATCGAAGCTCCCCTATAATCACAATCATTACATGAAACACTGCCCAAATTACTACCTTGCTACCGCTGTAACTCCGATTGCGTTTCCTCCAATTATTCCTTACAGGCAATTAATTCCACAAACTGGATCGATAGTATTATTGCACTTCCTTTTAATTATACCACATTTCAACAATTAATATCAAGGACTGATATTTAAATTCTTTAAATTACAATTAGAAATAAAAAAAAAACTATTAAAAAGATCTATTAATTAAATAGCTTAAAACATGTAATTAATTCTAAATCTAAGGCATTGCAGTAATGCTATTATCGTGCTTTACAGATACATGAAGGGTTAGAACTTCTTATTTTGAAGTTTTAACCCTTCAGGTATCTATAAAGCAAGATAATGGCATTACTGCAATGCCTAAATAGATGGCACACTTATCTTTAACTGCGATACAATGATGAGATCCAAAATAAATTGTTGAAGTGCATATTTTTTTACTTTTTTCAAGACTCTACTAAAGATTAAAAAATAGCTAACGACACAAGGACAAGCTGCTGTTAGTCATCACGATGGTTGAGAGAGTTACTACATAGTAATCCAATTACACTGAGGTTAATTTATTTTCGATTAAAATTATTTGCTCAAAGATTATAATTTTTCTATTGACCTAGTTGGTTTAGCTAACTATAATAAATATGTATAATCATTTTAATGGAAACTTATGCCCTAAAGTCGCGTGACGGCCGCATTTTTATTTTTTTATTTCGCGATTGTATTCTCACTGTACTTAATTATTTTATTCTGAAAGCCTCGTAATTAGTGCAATTGCCTTTTTACAAATTGGCGTTGCCAGTTGTTTCACTCGCCCAAGACATGTTTCCATTAATCTGACAGGTTAATTAACGAGCGGTATTGTTAGTTCTCTGAAAATATTTCGAGAATTTATATTTTGCGGAAAATAAACGGAATGCACTAATAATCTTAGCTTCCTTTATATATTTAGACACGTTCGCGATATTTTATAGAAGGCATACCACACGTACCTTATGTCCTATTTACATCAAAGTCGCTATTAAATATATTTATTGATAAGATTAGTATTTCAACAATTACACGCTTCTAAAAAAGTAAGATAAATAAGAGTATTATACAAATGATTGTATTGACTGTATTAGTGAATATATTATAAGATTAGTATTTCAACAATTACAAGCTTCTAAAAAAGTAAGATGAATAAGTATTATACAAATGATTGTATTGACTGTATTAGTGAATATATTATCTTCATAATTAGTTGTCGGAAAGTTGGTAATACATTTTTGAAGGCAATACCTGAGGAGGTATAAGTTCGAGTAGTTCTAATTGAAATATGGGAAACCGCCTGGAGGCAAGGTATTACGGCCTGCCGAAACTAATAAAAGCCCCAATTAACTTTAACAACGCCAAGTTGATTTTAAACCGAAATTAAAGTTTGCGGATGACAAGTTGCGGGCAAAAACGCCGGCGGAAATAAATAAACCGACATCAATTTGTTGATCTCCTGTGTTAATTATCTCATAATCAGCAATTAATTTTGTGGAGATGCCGTGTGCAATCGACATTCGTCAAATCCGGTTTCATCACTGGCCGGGCCCAGCGGACCGTTCTACAACAATAGTTATTGTACTGGCGGCACTTTCGATAGTTTTCTTTTTGCCGACGTTAAATCGATTGAATCATATGTCGTCAGGTGATGTTATTCGTTTACAATCATCGGCGGGGACATTGCCGTGCCCCTATATCGAAGTTCTCGTTTCCACCCTGACCCGTTCGGAAAGGGGCGACGTCGATGGGAGTTCGGAATGTTTGCTGTTTTCTGTTTGCTGCCTACGGCTTTCTTCAGCCTTTAATTGCCGGTTGAAGATACTTTTTACCTCGACACGTCCATCAGCAACCTCTGTTTATCAGATTACGACAGACACGGGAACAAACAGGCAATCCACTTTTATCGGATTATACTAGGCTTAAGGCTCATGAGACCACCTGAGGCTAATACAACTAATATGTCATATTGTACACCCCTACACTACACGATCCGTTAATTCAACTAGTATAGGGAGTCGTCCCTCTCTGTCATGTCTTTTCATAACGTAATACCCCATTATAAATAGCTAACGAATTGCGGTTATTTAATAAATCCAGACGCTGTAAACATGGATTCGAACGAACGTGAAGGTGATGAAGCGCGCCATCTCTAGAGGCCAATAGCGATAGCAATAGCTGCCAATTGATCTTGCCGAGCCACACGGACTAAGTTGCAATTGTCTTAACGAGTTTTATTTCCTAACGGGCCTCGTACCTTTTCCACTGCAGCTCAGGACCTGCATCCCAATCCGACAGCCCACCCTTGCTCCGCTCCCTCGGCCGACGGTTACAATCGGGGAAATTTTAAAACCTCTCCTTTTCCGCCAGTCAAATCGTTATTCACCAACTATATTTTATACCCATAACGAGCCCAAAATCCAATTATATCCCCAGATTTTTTTGATATATAACGTGACGCTATCTACTCCACGGCATAATTTTAAATTACTCACTCGGTACACCCCATAAAGCCCAAAATACAAAACTTTATCTTATATAAATATTTAAATTAAATCTAGGTAATAAATTACCCCATATTCCAGGAAGTGCCCATGCCGGCCGCCGCGCGCCTGCGCGCCCGCTGATTAATATTGACAATCCCCCGAGTATTTGACTTCTCTGGAGAAGAAGCTTTTCCCAAAAGTATACTAAATCAATTTATGAGCTGCATTGAAACTCCTGTTGGTCTTGTATGGAACCGCCGGAAATCGGAAGCTGAAAGCCGATTACTAATTAATCGCCATTTTTATCTGATACATGTTTAATGAGTAATTTCCCCCCTTAACTCGGCGTAAAGTGTTACCTGTGCCAGAATCGATAGGGGCGGCAGGCGACCGCAGATGCCGGATGTGCCCTCTTCCACCGGCGGGATCGGCACATTCAAATTTTCAACTATTGCCAATAATTTATTATACCGCCCATTACTGACAGGACACTTAACTAATAATAGTTAAACCGCAAACTTAACCATACCACCAATAATTTATTTAATATATTTGTAATATATGCCCTGAAATAAACTAAATGTTTTATTTATAATAATAATAGTAATAGTAACAAAGAATTTTCTATGCATTGAGTTTTATACATATCAGATGTGCGCATTTGTTACCTATAAATCTTTTTGAAACACAAAACCTTGCGCATAATTACGAAGAAAAGTAATAGATTTGCTGAAGATCGTAGAATTTGAAATAACTTCTTCAATAGGCACTTGAGCTTAAGTAAAGATTTTGGTTAATTCGTTGCACGTGCTTATAAAAAACTTGAGGAACTCTACTTAGTCATTACTATTTAGAAAATTGATAAATTTGGTCGTAAACCTTTGATGGTTTGGGCAGGAATCAGTATATAGTCTGATCGTTGGATCTTCCGTCGTACGTCACAAACTATCGCTTCGAGAAACGACGCAAAAACATTCAGTCTGATAAAGTAAACCAAATGCGTTAGAAAAAGAACGCACTGTAAAACTTTCGTCGTTTTTTGAAGCGATAGTTTGTGACGTACGACGGAAGATACAATTATAGGTAATCATGCTGTTATTTTTAACTAATCCTGAAGTACTACATAGCATTGGATAGATTTATAAGTATATAATTCATACTGGAAGACCCAAGAGGGAATGAATGAATTTAAAATCAAATTAAATTATAACCAAAGTTTAATTTCCGTGATGTAATTAAAGTTGCGATTAGGAAGAATTGAAGTCGCTTTTTTCGAATTGCTATCAACGGCAGTAGTTATATAGTTCAATGCTGAAGAAGTAGTATATATATATATATATATATATATATATATATATATATATATATATATATATATATCAGTTTGACACGTGTCGCTATAGATACGTCTATACAAACATGCACACACGTGTAATACTAATGGAATGACTATATCGCGCGACACGACTCGTCTCGTTCGACACTGGTCTGAAGTAGATATCGGGTATTGGGGTAATCCATTCATGATCCTCAATATGATAAAATTGATCTGCAGCAACTCGTCTTTCAGCTTTCTTTCGGGTCTGTTTTAACCGGAACAATCGAACCGTTTTATTGTTAGACTTTGACTGGAGATAAAAATAATTAATGTTTAAACGCGACTCCCATTTCATATGTTAGTACATTACACGTTGCATACACACCCGCGCTCTATAATACGTTCAAGAGCCGGGGTTGAAGTAGAGGAACTCAAGCCGTCTAGGGTAGTCGCGTTCAATCACGATTCATATCCCTCATCGTGTTCTCGTCTTCTTTCATTGACGTTTGTCTTTGTAGCGTCCTAAATGAATGAGACTGCGGTTTTGCGATGGGTTAACCGAGATGAGGAGATTACGGGGCACGTCTCTCGCCCTGTAAAGGTAAAACGCCCTTGCATATTTCGCAAATCATTTACACGGGGGTGACGGCTCGAACACAAAAAAAAACCGTGCACTCCGCGTTCATTCGCGTGGCACGTAGACAAGTCGTGACATTGCACCCGAATTTACGGTGAACTATTTGTGATACCTAGCATCATTCATTTTTTATAAATCGTCGTTCTTGCCACCGCCCACAGTAGCGGGATGAACTGTTTTATTATGCACTTTCTAGTTTTATTTGGTATAAGTTTGTCATAAAGTTGAATAATGTTCAAATGGTGTAGGGGATCCCCCGCCTTTAGCTCCACTTACTACACGTCCCACTGCAACCGAATAAATATATAATAAAGTTTGTGTTATATATATGTTCTTATTTCGCACTAAATTCTCGCCAAGCACATTAAAATGTAGCTTTTTGTAAAGGCCATAAATTTTACTAGGTGTTCGATGTAATGAAACGTTTCCAGCTTAATTCCTCCGACAAACAGTTATGATCCTCTCATTTACGACTGGTCCGGATACAAAGTGTCGCCACTGTCGGCCGTGTATGTGTATACGGAGGCACCAATTACGGATTCTTAAAATTCTCCTTTGTTTAATTATTCAGTACTTGAGTCTATTGGATGGCGAGGACAATGCGACCGTTTGATTCAATAATAACTCGCCGTTTATTACTTCCCATGCCGAATGACTTATTTATTGACAGATTGAGAAACCCTCTGGATTACAAAGGATTGATTTACTTAATGTCTCTTTCGAAATATCGAATGAACTATGACCAATTACAATGATATACTCCCCACTATAAGAGTGGAGTGCTTCCGTTCGCGTGTGTTTTGTGGCGGACGTCGTTTCCGGAAACGTCCGTACGAAAATACGTGTGGCAGAAAAAGGTATTTCCTTAATCTTTAATTGCAAAAACCTTTTTAAAACTGTATTACAATATTATTACTTATCTTAGTATCAATTTATAGCTGCGATATATTTCGGTGTTTGTATAATTGACAGAAAGACCGTCGAGTGTGTTGCCAATTAATATCCTGTTTGTCTGTTTACCTATGTTATTAATAAATATTTACAATCACTTTGTAGTATTAAGCTAATCAATAGATATTATCAATAAACAAAATCCATTTCGTAAAAACTTTATAAAATAAAACTAAACTAGAAATCCAAAATCAATAGAAGATCTGAAGATGCAGCATGGGGAAGAACATTCTGCCGAGTGTACCCCTCCCCCCCAAAACAGATAACTTGCGTTAAAATTATAAGACATAGTTTTTATCTATCTAATTTCTAATGATTTTATTTATTCTAAGATATTGTTATAGTTTTTGCCCATTACTTTCTGTCTTGATCAGAAATGGGAGAGGCTTATGTCCAGCAGTGGACACAGAGTGCTGAATGATGACTGACACAATTTCATTTTGTACATTTTATACACTTTATGTAATGACACTCTGGAATTAAGTTTATTATTATGATGATTGTTATAGTTTATTCTACTTAACTTGTAAAAACGAATAAATAGATATCATAATCCATTCTGGGAAGAGCCATAAATGTATTAGGCGTTTTTAGTCGATTCTATTAAGCTGGTTTCTATATTCTTTTTTTTTTATAGAAGACATAAGTTGTGAATCTAAATCAAAAATTTAAACCCTCGGCCGGGGGTCCCCGAGTTGTTCACGGTCAGTGTCCCGCCCTTTTTGCCGCCCGGCGGAATTGATGAAGTTTTTCCGAATGATATATCAGCATCTCGGCATCGACCAGTTTTTTGCCCGGGCCCGTGCCATAAACACTGGCTAGTTACCCTCCGATAACGTCGCATCCCACGAATTAATACTTTAATTGGCCGGCCGAATCACGAATTCAACATGCCCGGCTAATTACGCAACATATTTCGTGCATGTTTTATTATTTTTACATCAATGCCTGATACATATCGCCATTTGCGGTACACGTTATGTAAAGGGATGTACGCGCCAGCTTTAACATATTAAAGGGAGGATACAGTACGGTATGTGCGGGTGGAAATGTGAGGGGCTGGTGTGACTCATTAATATTACTTTATCTTTGTATATACAGTGACAGCTAGCGGCCGTGTATGCTTGAATCAAGTTAGATTCACTTCACCCCCTCTAATCTACCACCCACCGCCCCCCAACAATATTTCACTATTGTCCTTTCAAACTACTTAACCCCCGTACATTTTTATTGTACTTTTCAACACCCTTACACCTCGTAAGAATGCCTCACACACTGAAGACATTTTCTACTAATGCACCATTCACTAGACACTTTCTGCTCCTTTACGACAGAATCAATTTTTAAGAATTATGTATTATTGACTATATTTCCAAAAATATTCTCATCATCACGTGTGGTCGCTATAAAAATATCTAACATTAATAAATGTTTAATTCAATAAAACGATAAATAAATTTACCTAACTTGATTAGTCCGGTATAATATCTATCGAGATTAAATAAAAACGTAAATTGGTATACAAAATTCATTATCCCCAGTAACTTTCCACCAGTATAACGCAATTAATTAAAAAATAAAAGAGGCAAACACGCCCCACGCTCGCCACCCTCTAATAAACAAAAATATGCAAAACATTGAAGTTTTTTTTTTTTTGTATCAAAACCCGACACCGGCATTTAAATCCCCCGCCCTGGGCCGTAATTAATAACGTTAAATAGGACAATGAGCAAGTTAAGCGGTGATTAATATTAATTTATAATAATAATTAAATCCAACAAATGGTATTGTGTAAATTTATCGAAAATGCGTTCGGTAATTGCGCGGTCGGAAACTTGGCTAAAATGCACAATACAAATTCGGTTATACAGAACGCAAACATTGTTTTTGTGTTAAATTAATGTCAAATTATTTACAACATAAAATTAGTCCGGTGACAGTCTAAATTCATAAATAATTGATTTTAATTAGGGCGTAATTATAATTTTAATTTGCAACTTTTAGTCGGGGGAATTGAATTATTTGTTATGGTGTAGAGATAATTAACAGATTAACAATAAACTACAAAATCGGGCAGACTTGTTTTGCGTTGCGTTAGTGCAGCCTAAATTAAATTAGCGCAACATATGCATTGTATAAAATTTATACGTGCGCATATAATCCAATTATTAATAAAGCCAAATAAAACAATCTTAGCTACAATTATATTCTAGATTTATATTCGTGTATATAATTTACAAATAAGGACTTATTACCCTAAGGATTTTAATATAATATGTGCATGGTACTTATTCATCCACATTTGAATATTATAATTAATATATTTAAAATTTTATTAAATTTTCAAACTCGTCATATATAAAATAAATATGATATGTTTTAAAATCTGCATGTGTGTTTTTGCTTAATTTTTCTTAATTTTTGGTCCACCAAGCGGTAATTATTAATTTTAAGCGTTCGAAAAGACCTTAAACTATATACGAGGGTGGATCAAATATAAACTGGATTTTTTTATTTATCGGTCGCTAAGTATAATACTTCACTTCACTTCAATGTACTGGAGGTGATTGTCAAGTTATTCGCTTATGTCTCACACTGAGCTGGCTATATGGACTTGATTAAAAAAAGTTATTCACCGATAGATAATAATAATAATAATAAACGTCTTTATTAAAAAAAAAATGGGTGAAGTTTAGCCATTAAGGCTACTCTACCACTTAACCCATAAAACATAACAATTTCACAAAAAAGAACAAACAAAAAAATAACTATCCTAAACTAAACAATTTGCAAATAATTTTGTTGATATAAAAAAAAAATGCCGAAACATATGAACAAAATTGAAAGCTTTAAAAATCTAGAAAACTAGATGAAGAATTACTAGAAAATATTAGAAATTTTGAAAAGAAGCTTTGAAAGATTGGTCTGAAAATCTTAGAAATATTTAGAAATCTCTTGCAATTTGGCAAGAGAAAATAAACTTTTAACAAATTTTTAGAAATCTCTGGCAAAAGCTGAATCTTCCAAAATTCTGAAAATCTTGAAGAGCAATTCCTAGAAAATGTTATAAACGTTTGGAAAATAACCTTGAAAAAATTGTTGAAGAATTCTGAAAATCTTGAAAATATTTAGAAATCTCTCGCAATATAATAAATATTAAACAATAAAAATTTAAAAAATTAATATTTTGGAGAGACATTTCCGAAAATATTAATAAAACTGAAAGCTTTAAAATTCTAGAAAACTAGATGAGGAATTGCTAGTAAATATTAGAAATTTTGAAAACAATCTGAATATCTGGAAAAGAACTTTCTAAAAAAATGTTTTAGAAATCGCCTGCAATTTGGCAGAAAATTTCGTTAATCTGAAACAAAATTTGCAACGAGAAAATAAACTTATAATTTTTTTTTAGAAATCTCTCGCAAAAACTGAATACATTCTCAAATATCTTGAAGGAAGAAAATGTTAGAATTTTTTAAAAAAAGCTTGAGAAAATTGTTAAAAAATTCTGAAAATTTTGAAAATATTTAGAAACCTTTGGCAAAAATTCCGTTGATAAATAACAGACATTAACCAATAAAAATCGAAAAATTTTAATGCTTTAAAATTCTGGATGTCTGTAAGAGAATTTCCTAAAAGTATTGATAAAATTGAAAGCTTTAAAATTCTAGAAAACTAGATGAGACAATTTTGTAAAGAGAAAAATTCTGAAAAATTTTAAAAAGTGTTTTAGAAATTTCTTGGAATATGACAAAAACTATCGTTGATATAAAACAAAATTTGCCAAAAATGACCAAAAAAGGAATACTTTACAATTACAGAAATTGCAATAAAAATTACAGACATACACTATATACGAGGTCGGGTCAAATATAAACTGTTTTTTTTTTATTTATTGGTCGCTAAGTGAAATGTTATGCGGGGTAACGCTGAATGTGTTGTCAGGTTATTCGCCGATAGATAATTCTGCTGATACAAAAAATGCCGAAACATGTCAACAAAATTGAAAGCTTTAAAATTCTGGAAAACTACTGGGAAATTTTGAAAAGAAGCTTTAGAAAATTATTGAAAAATTCTGAAAATCTTAAAAAAAAATTAGAAATCTCTCCCAATTTGGCAAAAATTGACGATAAAGAGAAAATAAACTTCTAAAAATTTTTAGAAATCTCCCGTAAAAGCTGAATCCTTCAAAGCTCTAAAAATCCTAAAGAGCAATTAGTGCAAAATGTTAGAAATGTTTGGAAAAGAAACTTAAGAAAATTGTTGAAGAATTCTGAAAATCTTGAAAATATTTAGAAATCTCTCGCAATTTGACATAAATCCCGTTGATATGTAAGAAATATTAAACAATAAAAATAAAAAAAATGAATCATCTAAAATTTTGGAAAGAAAATTCCGAAAATATTGAAATTTAAAAATTCTAGAAAACTAGATGAGAAATAGTAAGTATAAGAAATTTTGAAAAGAAGTTTAAGAAAAAATCTGACTATCTAGAAAAGAAGTTTCTAAAAAATGTTTTAGAAATCTCTTGGAATTTGGCAGAAAATTTCGTTAATCTAAAACAAAATTTGCCAAATATTATCGAAAAAAAGAGAAATCTTTACGATTACTAAAAACTAGATGGGAAATAGTAAAAAAAATTAGAAATTTTGAAAAGATATTTAAGAAAAATTCAGAATATCTGGAAAAGAACTTTCTAAAAAATGTTTTAGAAATCGCTTGCAATTTGGCAGAAAATTTCGTTAATCTAAAACAAAATTTGCCAAATATTATCGAAAAAAAGAGAAATCTTTACGATTACTAAAAAACTAGATGGGAAATAGTTAGTAAATATTAGAAATTTTGAAAAGAAGTTTAAGAAAAAATCTGACTATATAAAAAAGAAGGTTTTAAAAAATGTTTTAGAAATCTCTTGGAATTTTGCAGAAAATTTCTAAAAAATCTTAGAAATTTTGAAGCTTTAAAAAAATACTGAAAAAATCTTTATATCTGGAATAGAAGTTTTTAAAAAAATGTTTTAGAAATCTTTTGCAGTTTTGTAGTAAATTTCGTTAACATAAAACAAAATTTGCGAAAAATTATTAAAAAAAAGAATTCTCTACAATTACAGAAATTTCTGAAGACAATAAAATATATAAGTCCTTTACGTTGTAGAACATTCACTAGCTAGACAAGCTAGACAAGCGTTAGAAAAATGTTCGAAAATTCTAAAAATATATAAGAATTATTGCTAAATGTTCTAGAACCCTTGAAGAAAATTCTCATAATCTGAACAGAAAGAATGCTTTAAAATCAGAAAGCGAAATTGCTGTAAAATACTAAACATTTTAGAAACTTTAGAAAATTTTTGACAAATTCTGAAAATCTTAATAATTTTCAGAAATCTCTCTTAATTTGATATAAATTACGTTGATATAAAAAATTGAAAAATGATTTTAAATTAGTTTTAGAAACAGAAACTTTTCTAATTTTTTAGATATCTTTCGCAATTTGGCAAAAAAATCCGTTAATGAAAAACGAATATTTTCCGGAAACTATCGAAAAATGTATATGGTTTAAAATAAAAAAAACTAATTAAAGTGAAAAATTTGCTTGGTATAATAGAAATTTTGAATAGATTGTTTTAAAAATCTAGAAAAGAAATTTCTGAAAATTTTTTGGTAACCTCTCGTAATATTCTGGAATTCTAGAAATTCTAGATATGGTAGAATTTAGAAATTTTAGAAATCTGAGAGCATAATTCTTGGAAAATTCTATGATCCTCAGCGAATTTTTGAGAGAATTTGCAAGAAAATTTTTTAAATGAAAAAAAGAAATCTAAAAAAAAATTCGAAGAATGTAAGATATGTTGGTTTTAGAAATTCTGGAAGAATAATTGTTGGAAAATTCTAGGATCCTTGATGAATTTTTAAGGGCAATTTTTAAAATATTTTTAAAATGAAAAAAATTTAAAAAAATAATAATTTTCGAAAAATGTAAGAAGAAATGTTGGACTCTTAAAAATCTTTAGAATAATTTTTAGAAATTACTCTCAATTTGGTATATAATTTCAATAAAATGAAAATTTGTAAGAATTATTGCTGAAATATTCTAGAACCCTTGAAGAGATATCTAGTAATCAATACTTTAAAAATCTAAAAATCTGGAAGAGATTTCTCTCGCAATTTGGCAGAATATTCTGGAATTCTAGATATCCTAGAATTTAGAAATTCTAGAAATCTGGAAGCATAATTGTTAGTAAATTCTAGGATCCTAAACGAAGTTTTGAGAGAATTTGCTAGAAAATGTTTAAAATGAAAAAAGAAATCTAGAAAAGTTTTCGAAAAATGTAAGAAGATATGTTTCAGATATTATAGAAATCTGGAAGAATAATTGTTAGAAAATTCTAGATACCTCGACGAATTTTTGAGAGAAAATGCTGAAAAATTTTTAGAATGCAAAAAAAATAATGGAGGAAAATTTTTGAAAAATGTAAGAAGAAATTTAGAACAGACCACGATTCTAAAAATCTTTAGAATAATTTTTAGAAATCTCTCCCAATTTGGAATATAATTTCAATAAAGTGAAAATCTGTAAGAATCTAGTAATCTGGAAGAAAACAATGCTCTAAAAATCTGAAAGAGAAATTACTAGAAAATGCTAAACATTTTAAAATGAAGAAAAGAAGAAAATCTGAAAAAACTATTAACAATTTTAGAAATCTCTATTAATTTGATAGAAATTCCCTTGATATAAAACAAAAAATGAATTGTTAGAAAATTGTTTCAGAAACTGAAATTTTTGAATTTTTGCTTAAAATTCTTTAACAATTTGTTAAAAAATCCGCTAATATAAAACAAACATTCTCTGGAAATTGTACAAGAAATAAATGCTTTAAAATAAAAAAAACAATTAATTAAACAGAAAAATTAAATAGCAATTGCTCGACATGATCGAAAATTTTAAGAGAAGTTTCAGAATATCCTGCAAATCTAAAAAAGAAATTTCTGAAAAAGTTTTAGGAACCTCTCACAATTTGGCAGAATATTCTGGAATTCTAGAAAATCTTGATATCCTAGAATTTAGAAATTCTAGAAATCTAGGAGCATAATTGTTGGTAAGTTCTAGGATCCTAAACGAATTTTTGAGAGAATATGCTAGAAAATTAAAAAAAAAAATTACAAAAATTTTCGATAAATGTAAGAAGATATGTTGGTTTTAAAACTTCTAGAAATCTGAGTTGGAGTCAGAAAATTCTAGGATTCTCAACGAATTTTTGAGAGATATTTGAAGATAAGTTTCAGAATATCCTGCAAATCTTAAAATAAAATTTCACAATTTGGCAGAATATTCTGAAATTCTATAAAATCTTAATTGTTGGAGTTGGAAAATTCTAGGATTCTCAACGAATTTTTGAGAGATATTTAAATAGATGTTTCGGAATATCCTGCCAATCTAAAAAAGAAATTTCTGATAATTTTTTAGAAACCTCTTGCAAATTGGACAGAATATTCTGGAATTTAGAAAATCTTAATATCCAGGAATTTAGAAGTTCTAGAAATCTGGAAGCATAATTGTTGGTAAGTTTTAGGATCCTCGACGAATTTTTGAGAGAAGTATCTAGATCATTTTTAAAATGAAAAAAGAAATTTAGAAAAATTTTCGAAAAATGTGTTAGAAATTCTAGAAATTGTTGGAGTTGGAAAATTCTAGGATTCTCAACGAATTTTTGGGAGAAATTTGAAGAGAAGTTTCAGAATATCCTGCAAATCTAAAACAGAAATTTCTGAATTTTTTTTTGATATGTTGGTTTTAGAAATTCTAGAAATCTGAAAGCTTAACTGTTGGGGTTGGAAAATTCTAGGATTTTCGGCGAATGTTTGAGAGACTAGAAAATTTTTAGAATGAAAAAAATATATAATTTAGAAAATATTTCGAAAAATGTAAGAATATATATTGGTTTTAGAAATTCTAGAAACCTGGAAAAATAATTGTTGGAAAATTCTAGGATCCTCAACGAATTTTTGAGAGAACCTGTTAGAAAATTTTCAAAATGAAAAAAAAAAATGGAGGAATATTTTCGAAAAATGTAAGAAAAAATGTTGGAATCTTTAGAATATTTTTTTAGAAATCTCTCTCAATTTGGCATATCAGTTCAATAAGCTAAAATTCTGCAAGAATGATTGTTGAAATATTCTAGAAACTTCGAAAAGAATTCTAGTAATCTAGTAATCTGAAAACAATGCGTTAAAAATCTTAAAATTTGTAAAAGAAAAGATGTAAAAAATCAAAGAATAATTTTATTACATTTCGAAAATACTGGATAAAATTGAATACCGACTTCTTAATTATCTATTAAGTTCGAACTTTTTAACAACTTTAAATCAAAAGTTTAGTACTTACAATTCCCCTTACCGACTTTTCTTTTTTTTCTTTTTGGAGAGCTCCAGAATTATTCCAGTAATTTCTCTTTTATCTTCAAGATTTCTAAAACTCTTTTTAATGTTTCTAAAAATTTTTCTAGGCTTTAAAACGTTTCAGCATATTATTTGCAAGATTTCTGCAATTTCCTTAGAGATTTTTTGATTTTTGTCAGCAAAGGAGACAACAAGAGATGTAGGAAATTTTTTGAAAAAATTGATTTTCTTGACTGTATTTTCTAAATCATTCGTTTTTTTGTCGTATACTACTGATTTTTGCAATTGTCAATGATTCATATCGCCATATATAAAAGATAAAAATGTTGTAGCTAGTTTATACAATGAATTTTTAGTCAATTTTATTTTTATTTTTTTCAAAAATTTCTTTTTTTGACATATATACTCCAAATTATTATATATTTTTTAATGATCTAAGAAAGATCCCTCAGTTATTAAAAGTATCAATCAAAATTTATGAAGGTAACTTCAGTAAACGACAAGCATGATGATGTTATCATCATGTCTAATTCGAAGATTTTTTAGAAACTTATCAAAATCTTCTATAATATCTAATAAAATTTTAAACTCAAAGCTTACATTATTTGATATTTATTTATTTATCCAACTTTTCAGAGACTAATAATTCTATACATGCATACAAAAATTTTGACTTCACATGGAAAGGCTCAAGTTCACGTCCACGTGATCTTCCACTCTCACCCGACGATGCTTTCTTGACTGCATTAAAATTTTCTAAGGGTAGTTCATTATTTATACCTTTTTACTTTTTTTAAAGATAGATGTTTATAACACAATAATTAAATATTAATCTAAGGAAAATCATTTAGTTACTACCAATAACAATCAAAATCTATGAAGGTTAATTAAGAAAATGATCTGCAACGAAATTTGTTTTAAAACTCTTCAAAAACGTATATCAATACGAATCTATGAATATAATGAAGAAGGACACCATGACTTCGTTTTACCACTTTATTTTAAATTTTAAATAAAGTGGTAAAACAAGGTCATCGAGACTCCTTCTTTATTATATTCAAGATGTACCACAAAGTAATCGCTTCCACAATTTCAAAAACATCAAAACTATGAAGTTGATTCAATTATAACACAATATATTCTTTAATATTAAATCTAGCAATTTGCCATTGTTGATTAAATTGTTTACAATACACATCATCAATAGTTGATTTGCTGTTTGATATCTCCAGGCGTATCTCAATGTCGCTCCATTTCATCGGGTGGTAACAGTCCCAGTTGCCCTGCGGACAAGCAGGTATTCAACGCCGAGAACCTATAGAGACTATCAAACACCTAGGGTATTAATATTGTTTAACCTATCCGAATAATAATTGTTTATAAACTAGTTATAAAATTACCTAACTAATCGATAATTTAATATACTTGATGGGATAAGCCACATCAACTATTATTTATAACGTTGATTGATGCTGATTCTTGTACAGCTATTGATAATGTTTACATCGTAAACGAAATCTACATTTAGCGTAATAAAAATAAACTGTGGAGAAAGTTATTACAAGTTATTTTATTTAATAAACTATTATTTAATTTATTTTTGTCAGTAACAAAGGTGTAACATCTAAAAAATTAATTGACATATAATTTATTGTTATGTGTTAGATTTTTCTAATAGAATTTTATAAAAGGTTTCCGAGAAGTGATTTTAATGAAGTTACTCTTCAAACATTTTTTTTTTAGGTTCGAGATTTCTAAAATTTTCTTCAATGGTACTAAAAGATTTTTCAAATTTTCAGCATATTGTGGTATTTCTAAAATTGTTTTTAATGGTCTTATTTTTTGTTACGAAAGAGATGCTGCGAAAAAACGAGGAAATGTTTCTAGCAAATTCAATGAGAAATTGTACGTCAATTTCTCATTATTTATTCTTTTAAATCTTGACTTTTCAACGATTTCTAGAGATTTTACAGATTTTTTTTGGAATTTTCTTGGAGTTTTTTAGCAATGCAAGAGGAAAGCATTAAAGAAAAATTTCAAGACATATTAAAGTTACTTGATTAAATTAAACACTAATAATAATAAATTTATTAATCTATAAAAATCAACAGCTATTGGACAAGTCAAAAAAAAAATATTTTATTGACGAAACATTACAAAAAATAATCAGCTATACTAAATTCTTAATTATTTATTGTCATAACTTTTTAGAAACTTTGAATAAAATATGTTAGTACTTATAATTCCCGTATTCTATTTTTATTTCTTGAGATTTTGCGATTTTCTTCCAGTAATTTCTCTTTCGGATTCAAGATTTCTAAAATTTTATTATTTAAAGATTTCTTTTTTCAGCAATAAAAGCAAAAAGAGATGCTGGAAAATTTTAGAAAACGTCGAGGAAAACATTGTACAAGAGAAAGGAGGAGAATGGACAAAATGGAACATCAATTTCTAATTTTAAAATCCCTACCAGATTTTAAACTTTTACAGTATATCTTTTCTAGATTTTTGGAATATTCCTACATTTTTTTAGAAGTGTCAATAAATTTAAAAAAATTCCATAAAGAACTGATTAAATATAATATCGAGTTTTTATTTATTGATTATGTTAAAGCCTTTTAGAAAGTAACTTTAAATCAAAAATGTTTCGTAAATGCTTCTAAAATTTCTTTAGAATTTAAAAATTTAACAACATATTTCCTACGAGATTTCTGGAGTTTTGTTGAAGGTTTTTTAACAACACAAGTTGTATTATTTAAGAAAAGATACCAAAGATAAATAAATAAACAAAATTAAAAACCAACTTTTTCCAGTAACTTCTCTTTGAGATTTTCTTTAATGGTTCTATTTTTTTCAAATTGTAACAGTTTACAGCATATTTTTTTTAAAATTTCCGCAATTATTTTGAAGATTTTCTTAGTACCCAAATGGCAATAAATGTTCGTCAAAAACATTCTTAGGAACCTAAAACGGCTAAGTTTCCTAAAATAAATTTTAGAATTTATATGTGACCATCTGTATATATCTTAAGAACCCATAAAGATGTTGAATTGAAGCTCTAAATCTAAACTTCTATTTTTGGCTGAAAGAGCTGTTGGTCAAAATTTGAGTACCAAATGTAGCTGATTTTTTTTTTTCTGATATTTTCTTTCCAAAACTAAAAGAAATTCAGAAAATTTTTCAATAAAAACTAAATCACTTTGTATTGAAAAAATCATGAATATTATGGTTCGTCAAAAAATATCTTAGGGACCAAAAACGGATAGGGTTCCTAAGATCATTTTTAGAATTTATTTATGACCATGTATGTGTATCTCAAGAACGGATAAAAATTTTGAATAGAAGCTCTATTTTTGGTTGAATGTGCTGTTGTTCAAAATTTGAGCACCAAATGTAGGTGTTTATTTGTAGCCGTTTTTTTTTGGTATTCTCTTGCCAAAAGTAAAAAATTCATAAAAACTAAATCACTTTAGTTTGAAAAAAAATCATAAATATTATGATTTTTAAGAAAAAGAAAAGAAAGAAAAAGTACAGCATTTTCATGAAAGATTTATAATAAATAATTGTAAAGAATATTTTCGTTAAGATTTCTGCAATTATTTTGAAGAATTTTTAGCAATCTAAATGGCATGAAATGTTCTTCAACGTTTTAAAATTTCTTCCAGATTTTAAAATTTTAAGCATATTTTCTGCATGATTTCTAGAATCTCGAAGCTGGAAAGTTTTAGAAAAAAATCGATGAAATGCTTCTATAAAAAAAAAACGTGGAGAACTTCTTTTCTATTTGTTATGCCAGAGTTTTTTTAGAATGTTCGATTTAAATATTTTAGATTTATAATGTATTTTTGGGTTCCGAAATTCTAAAGTAATATTTCTTTCTAGTCCAATAATTTCCTTTAGAGATTTATAATGTATATTTGGGTTTCAAAATTCTATAGTAATTTTTCTTTCAGGTTCAAGGCTTCTAAAGTTTTCGTCAATCGTTCTAAATTGTTTTTCAAGATTTTAATAGTTTACAGCATATGTACATGGTGACTTATGTAAGACATTACTGTCAAAAATCAATAAATTACTTACTTACTAGCATATGTTCTTCAGTATTTTTAGAATTTTTTTTAGCAATGCAAAACGCAAAAAATGTAAATTTTTCAAAAATTACTTTTAGATCTTTTTTTCGGAAAAGCAAGCGGCAAAAGATGCTAGGAAATTCCAGAAAAATTCTATGAGAGTTCTCTAGAATAATAGGATACCATCTTCTTTATTATTTATTATGTTAGATTTTTCTTTAGAATCTTTGCTTTATAAATTTTAGTACTTTTCAATAATTTACTTTACGGATTTTCAAAAGTTCCAGAATTTTTTAGTGTTCCTCTTTCAGGTTTCAGATTACTAAAAGTTTCTTTAATGGTTCTTAAAATCTTGAAATTTTAGAAAAATGAAACCTGAAAAATAAATTACTGGAAAATCCCGGATCCTTAAAAAAATATTAAGTGAGGATTCTAAAAATCTTAGACATAATAGATAATAAAGTTTGGTGTTCAATTTTGTTTTTTTCGTTTTTTTTTGCTTGTAACAATTTTTCTAAAAATTTCCAGCACCCCTTGTCGCTTGCTTTTCTAAAAAAAACCCAGGAAAATTTTAGAAAACTTGCAGAATTAAGGCTGTAAAATTTTAAAATCAAAAAAACATTTACGAAAATCTTAGATCCTGAAAGAACAATTACTGGAAGATTCTGGAATCCATAAAAATTTAAAGTTTCTAAGGCAAATAAGGAAAATAAGCTGTAAACTTTGAAAATCTTAAAACAAGTTTAGAACCATTGAGGAAATTTTAGAAAAGTAAAACCTAAAAAAATGACTGGAATAGTCTGGATCCTTGAAAAAAAAAATTTCTAAGTAAGTACAAAAATGTATGAAGCGAGGATTCTAAAAAACTTCGTCATAATAGATAACAAAGAGTTTTGCGTTTAATTTTATACATTCTCTTCGTTTTTTTTTTCCTTAAATCGATTTTTTATAAAAATTCCCATCACCCCTTATCACTTGCTTTTCTAATAGAAAAACCTAGGAAAATTTTAGAAAACTTGCAGAATTTAGGCTGTAAAATTTTAAAATCAGAAAAACATTTACGAAATTTTTAGATCCTGAATGAAAAATTAACGAAAGATTCTGGAATCCGTAAAAATTCTGTAAGGTAAAATATTGTAATGTACCAAAATTTTTGAAATGAAGCATGTTTTCTTCTTCTCTAAGATTTATAGATTTTTTTCAACAGAAATTTTATAGTCCTAACATTTTCAGAAATGTTTAATTTACATAGCTTTGAAATAAATAAGCACAACTAACTTCTTTTTACAAACTACTGAAATTAAATTAATTATCTAAACAGCATCGCTTTTTATTTAATACGGCACGTATCAATTTCAGAAGGTATTCGCTGAAATTGTTGCGGACGGGAAGATATATATAGTACAGCTATTTGCGTAACAATAAATTGCGGTTTACCTTTCCCCCCTGATGTACAGCGTTGAAACGTATTATAGATCAATGCGGCAATTAACATCAAAAGATTATATTACCATAAGTATATACGCACTACATCACCTACGTTTAATATGTACTGGAACAAAGTGAACCAGTTGATCTATTAATTGGATCAGCACGAGATAATGTTGTTATTAAAGTACACACCGGTTAATTCCAATTATATTGTTTTATGCGATAGAAACGACGATGTATGAAAGTTGATAATTACTAAACGATGTTGTTATTTATTTACATCATTGAAAGAAGCATTTATGAAGAAAATTTAATTACAAAGTTACGAATCATAGGATTTGATTTGATTGATATTACTTAGAAAATTAATTAATTTTTTGTAATAATATATAACACAGATTTTTGTCAGTATTGTAGAGCAACAGTTTTTTGAGAGACTATAGATTTCTTTCCACTGGCGGTCGATTAATCATATCATAATTTGATTCTAATTAAATGTGATTATTATCATTTGATTTAAAAGAAATTAAAATAAAATGGTGGCGAAATCATAACCTAATGGACAAGTATTATTAGATAACAAATAAATATACAAATAAACTAAACATCATCCATGTATGATAAAATTGATGCTTTTTTTTGAGCCCGGATTTGTCATTGTCAGTCTGTCTCTGAAGATGATGTGATGCGATGAATTCAAATGTAGTCAATTAAGGGGTTTTGAATTTTGGGATCAGGTTGGGATTTCTGCGCAAGCAGTAGGGGGAAAAGATCTTTTGGTTGGCTGATGATTTTATGAAGAATATCAGAAATCATAGCTTTTTGTTCATCCTTTAAAGGACTAAAATCTTATTGATTATTTTCTGAAAAATAGCAGAGATGTTATATCTGAAAACATACTACGCTTAATGATCTTCAAGAACTTTTCGGCGCGCAGTTGAGCTAACCTTGGATGACTTCCGCGTTCACCAGATTTGATGAGGATACCTCAAAGCGCAAGTGTTTGGACACCGGCCAGAGAATTTGGAACAATTAAAGGCAGCCGTAAGAGAAAAAATGAGCGTCATCCATTACATTATAATAATTAAGATTTAATAATTTTGGTCACATCTGTAAGCTCTTTTTCCTCCCCAAGAGAATCACTTTTAGTACATCCAGCTTTAAGTGATACGTTTCAGATGTAAAAGGTTAATACGATTGTTATCGTAAAATTAACTGCCACGGAACGTGATAATTTAAAGCAAAAAAAATGTGGGACATATGTGAGCGTGCGGGGGTTACTGGAGCGGAGCCTGGTAATTTAAGAAAGATAATGTCATCTTTGTACATTAAGTAGATATATGAGAGATTAAGTTTCGGTGCCATTATAAAATTATTAAGATGATTAATGGTGGCCGTAATAGTTCGAATGTAAGTGCCGTATCTATTCCCGGCGGCGTGTCTCTATTTATAAATAAGATTTTTAAGAGGCGTCATTAGTAGAACTGTCTAAAAACACAACCGAAGTCCGAAGCGACATGCGTCTGAATCACTTGGAACAACAAGCGGAGATGTTCGTAATTTATGGTGGATGGTGGCGTGTATCGGATTTATAGGTGACTACCGAGTCGTTTCTGGATCCCGCCATATTTGTTTAGTGCAGGGGTCGGCAATCATTTTGAAACGGCTGAAGGTTTTTATAGAAGAAGAAAAAAAGGGGTAATAAATAGTAGCGAGCGTGACTGCGAAAATATAACTAAAACAAATGAATTTCAATGTTATTATGATGTTACTACATTTTGTTGAGCTACAAACTTGATGAAACCAGATTTCTAAATTTTGTGAAGCATAAAACTCTTGTTATTTTGCAACAGAAACAAAAATCTAAAAACGGTCTTAGGAACCTAAAATAGATATGATTCCAAAGATCATTTTCAGAATTTTTTTTCTAAATTTGGTGAAGTATAAAACTTAATTTTTTTGAAACATTTATGCAACGGAAAAAAATCTAAAAATGGTCCTAGCAACCCAAAATGGATAGGATTCCTAATTTCTAAACTTATTGAAGTATAAAACTCTAATTATATTTAATATTTTCCTGTTGTGATCGTGATCATTTTTTGAAAAATTTATGCAACGGAAAAAAATCCAAAAATGGTCCTAGGAACCGAAAATGGATAGGATTCCTAAATTCTAAACTTATTGAAGTATAAAACTCTTATTATATTTCATTTTTCCTGTTGTGATCGTGATAATTTTTTGAAACAATATTTCAGCGAAAAAAAAATTCTAAAAATAGTTTTAGGAACCCAAAACGGATAGGGTTCCTAAGATCATTTTTAGATTTTTTTGTGATCATGTATGTGAATCTCAAGAACCGATAATAATTTTGAATTGAAGCTCTAAAACTAAACTTCTATTTTTAGTTGAAAGAGCAGAAAAGCTTTTGGTCAAAATTTGAGCACCAAAAAAAACCAATAAAAAATTCATAAAAATTATCAATAAAAAACTAAACTTTTATTTGAAAAGAAAATAAATATTATCGTTTTTAAGAAAAAAATGTTTTTTGAACTTTATCAAATAGTAAAGTAAATGAGTAATTTAAAAAGAATACTTTCCAGTGGGCGCAGGATTTGCGGGTAAGGAATAACGGGCACATCATTTTCGATCAAAACACTAAACATTAACTGTCAGTTGCCAAAAACTTCATGGAGGTCATTTCCCAAGTTGTTTTGATTTGATAACACATATTTTCTTTCGTTTTAAAGAGCAATAGTTTTTTTGAAAGAATGAATCAATAAATCAATTTCAGTTTCCAAAAGCTTTATGGAAGTTATTTCCCAAATGCCTTTATTTGGTAACTGTCAGCTCCCAAAAACTTCATGGAAGTTATTTCCCAAGTTCATTTGATTTGATAACAGATTTTCGTTAGTATTGTAGAGCACCAGATTTTTTGAGACCAATGAATCAATCTACAAAATCAGTGAATCAATGAATTAATTGTCAGTTGCCAAAAACTTCATGGAAGTTATTTCCCCAAGTTCCTTTGATTTGAACAGTTTTTTGAGAGAGAGAACCAAAGAATTAATTAACCAAATCAGTGAAACAATGAATTAACTGTCAGCTGCCAAAAACTTCATGGAAGTTATTTCCAAAGTTCCTTTGATTTGATAAAAGATTTTCGTTAGTATTGTAGAGCAACAGTTTTTTGAGACAATAAATCAATGGGACAAATCAGTGAATCAATGGATTAACTGTCAGTTGCCAAAACTTCATGGGAGTTGTTTACCAAGATTTTCGTTAGTATTGTAGAGCAACAGTTTTTTGAGAGAATGAATCAATGAACCAAATCATTGAATCAATGAATTAACTGTCGGCTGCCAAAAACTTCATGAAAGTTATTTCCCAAGTTCCTTTGATTTGATAACAGATTTTCGTTATTATTGTAGAGCACCAAATTTTTTGAGAGAATGGATCAATGAACCAAATCATTGAATCAATGAATTAACTGTCAGCTGCCAAAAACTTCATGAAAATCATTTCCCAAGTTCCTTTGATTTGATAACAGATCTTCGTTAGTATTGTAGAGCAACAGTTATTTGAGAGAATTAATCAATGAATTAACTGTCAGTTGCCAAAAACTTCATGAAAATCATTTCCCAAGTTCCTTTGATTTGATAACAGATCTTCGTTAGTATTGTAGAGCACCAAATTTTTTGAGACCAATGAATCAATTAATCAATGTACAAAATCAGTAAATCAATGCATTAACTGTCAGTTGCCAAAACTTCATGGGAGTTATTTCCCAAGATTTTCGTTAGTATTGTAGAGCAACAGTTTTTTGAGAAAATGAATCAATGAACCAAATCATTGAATCAATGAATTAACTGTCGGTTACCAAAAGCTTCATGGAAGTTATTTCCCCAAGTTCCTTTGGATTGATAACAGATTTTCGTTAGTATTGTAGAGCAACAGTTTTTTGGGAGAATGAATCAAGGGATCAATGCCAAATCAGTGAATCAATGAATTAACTGTCAGTTGACAAAAACTTCATTGAAGTTATTTCCCAAGTTCCGTTGATTTGAAAACACAGATTTTCCTTGGTGTTGCAGAAAAACAGTTTTTTGAGAACAATGAATCAATTAATTGATGTACCAAATCAGTAAATCAATGAATTAACTGTCAGTTACCAAAAGCCTCATGGAAGTTATTTCCCCAAGTTCTTTTGATTTGATAACCGATTTTCGTTAGTATTATAGAGAAATGTTTTTTTAGAGAATGCATCAAGGAATCAATGAGCCAAATCTGTGAATCAATGAATTAACTGTCAGTCACCAAAAACTTCATGGTAATTATTTCCCAAATTCCTTTGATTTGGAAATGCAGATTTTTCCTTAGTATTGTAGAGCAATAGTTTTTTGAGATCAATGAATCAATAAATCAACGTACCAAATCAGTCAACCAATGAATTAACTGTCAGTTGCCCAAAACTTCATGAAAGTTATTTCCAAAGTTCCTATGATTTGATAACAGATTTTCGGTAGTATTGTAAAGCAACAGTTTTTTGGAAAATGAATCAAGGAATCAATGAACCAAATCAATGAATCAATGAATTTACTTTCAGTTGCCAAAAACTCCATGGAAGTTATTTCCCAAGTTCCGTTGATTTTAAAACACAGACTTTCCTTGGTATTGTAGAGCAACAGTTTTTTTTTTTGAGATCAATGAATCAATTAATTGATGTACCAAATCAGTAAATCAATGAATTAACTGTCAGTCACCAAAAGCTTCATGGAAGTTATTTCCCAAGTTCCGTTGATTTGAAAACACAGATTTTCCATGCTATTACAGAAGAACCGTTTTTTGAGATCAATGAATCAATTAATTGATTTACCAAATCAGTGATTCAATTAATTAACTGTCAAAAACTTCATGGAAGTTATTTCTTCAGTTCCTTTGATTTGATAACAAATTTTCGTTAGTAATATAGAGCAACAGTTTTTTGAGAGAGAGAATCAAAGAATCAATTAACCAAATCAGTGAAACAATGAATTAACTGTCAGTTGCCAAAAACTTCATGGAAGTTATTTCCCAAGTTCCGTTGATTTAAAAACACAGATTTTTCTTGCTATTACAGAAGAACCGTTTTTTGTAATTAATGAATCAATTAATTGATGTACCAAATCAATGAATCAATGAATTAACTGTCAGCTGCCAAAAACTTCATGGAAGTTATTTCCCAAGTTCCTCTGATTTGATAACAGATTTTCGTTAGTATTGTAGAGCAACAGTTTTTTGAGAGAATGAATCAAGGAATTAGTGAACCAAATCAGTAAATCAATGAATTAACTGTCAGTTGCCAAAAACTTCATGGAAGTTATTTGCCAAGTTCCCTTGAGGAAACTACAATACTAACGAAAATCTGTGTTACCAAATCAAAGAAACTTACGAAATAACTTCCATGAAGTTTTTGGCAGCTAACAGTTTATTCATTGATTCAATGATTTGGTTCATTGATTCTCTCTCTCAAAAAACTGTTGCTGTACAATACTGACGAAAATCTTGGGAAACAACTCCCATGAAGTTTTGGCAACTGACAGTTGCCAAAAACTTCATGGAAGTTATTTCCCCAATTACCTTTGATTTGAACAGTTTTTTGAGAGAGAGAACCAAAGAATCAATTAACCAAATCAGTAAAACAATGAATTAACTGTCAGCTGCCAAAAACTTCATGGAAGTTATTTCCCAAGTTCCTCTGATTTGATAACAGATTTTCGTTAGTATTGTAGAGCAACAGTTTTTTGAGAGAATGAATCAAGGAATTAGTGAACCAAATCAGTAAATCAATGAATTAACTGTCAGTTGCCAAAAACTTCATGGAAGTTATTTGCCAGGTTCCCTTGATTTGACAACAGATATTCGCTAGAATTGTAGAGCAACAGTTTTTTGAGAGAATGAATCAGCATACCAAATCAGTGAATCAATGAATTAACTGTCAGTTGCCAAAAACTTCATGGAAGTTATTTCCCAAGTTCCTTTGATGTGATAACAGTTCTTCGTTAGTATTGTAGAGCAACAGTTTTTTGAGTGAATGAATCAATGTATCAATGAACCAAATCAGTGAATCAATGAATTAACTGTCAGCTGCCAAAAACTTCATTGAAGCTATTTGCTAAGTTTCTTTGATTTGGTAACACAGATTTTCATTAGTATTGTAGAGCAACAGTTTTTTTGAGAGAATGAATCAATGAATCAATGAACCAAATCAGTGAATCAATCAATTAACTGCCAGTTGCCAAAACTTCATGGGAGTTATTTCCCAAGATTTTCGTTAGTATTGTAGAGCAACAGTTTTTTGAGAGAGAGAATCAAAGAATCAATGAACCAAATCATTGAATCAATGAATTAACTGTCAGCTGCCAAAAACTTCATGGAAATTATTTTCCAAGTTCCTTTGATTTGATTACAGATCACCGTTAGTATTGTAGAGCAATAGTTTTTAGAAAATGAATCAATGAACCAAATCATTGAATCAATGAATTAACTGTCAGCTGCCAAAAAGTTATTTCAGAAGTTCCTTTGATTTGATAACAGATTTTTCGTTAGTATTGTCGAGCAACCGTTTTTATGAGAGAATGAATCAATGAAACAAATCAGTGAATCAATGAATCAATGAGTCAATGTATCAGTGAATGTATACATGATCATTTAGAAATAACATGGCCTTCCTCTTACTTTAAAAGCATTTTTCTGAAAACTCCTGCAGTTCACACAAACCGATTCTTTATAAATTACTCACTCCATCTGCAATTATTTATAAGGTTTTCAAGAAACAATGAAATCTGAAAAAATTATTTAAATTGTTTTTCTACACAAACAAAGAAGTTTGTGAAAAAGGAACATCTGATGGAAACTTAAGAGGAATTTGAGTAAACACCCATTATTAGAATGCTGAATTAATCCAAAAGCTTTTTAAATCTTTCAGCAAAAAAAATTAACCTAAAGCTTAATACCTCTAAGGTTTTTTTTAAGATATAGCATCCACACACATAAGCAGATACAACATTTTGTAAAATTGATCGTATTTATAAAGCAAAATCTGAAGAAGCCAAAAGTTACATTACTACAGATTTTTGGATCTCCTAACAAAAAATAAAATTTTAAACTTGAGCTCAAAGTCTCTATAAGTTTTTAAGATACGGTGCTGACCGAGAGACGCACACAATGTTTTGTGTTTGTAAAGGAAAATCTGAAAAAAACAAAAGTTAGCTTTGAGCAAATAGCCAATGGCTAAAATACTCCAATAGCTTTTTAGGTCTTTCAATAAAAATTAAAACCATGAGTTTAAAGCTTGAGCACAAAATCTCTAGAAGTTTTTAAGAAACAGTAATCATGGACAGACAAACACACACAGAGACAGCATTTTGTAAACATTTTTAATAATAAAGAAGGATTATAGTGAAAGCAAAATTACTCCCAAACGCCTTTTTTAAAAATAAAAAAGTGATATAAAAAATTTTTCTTTATTTTCAAAAAGAAGATTCAAGAATGCCTTTTTTGAATTTCTAACAAAGAATAAAGCCTTAGGTTTAATGTTCAAAATCTCTAGCGGCTTTTGAGATGCAGCACCCGTACATCACTTCCAAGGTATTCTTTTTATGGTCCATAGATACCATTCTAACAATTTTAGAAAAAAAAAATGTTTGTTTCTTGAATAATTTTCTCACCTATCTCTTGATGAAACATTATGCAGTAATAGGTAAAGAATCAATTCTCTACCCATTAACAAATGTTTGTATCCGTGCGGGTGCTGTAAAACCGCTAGGGTTTTTGAGATTTTGAACATTAAACCTAAGGCTAAATTCTTTGCTGAAAGATTTTGTAAAATTTTTCGTATTTGTAAAGGAACATCTTGAAAAAAGAACAGAGGTCTTCCATTAAACACCTTTCGGTGTGCGAAATTACTTCAAAAGCTCTTCAGATTTCTAAATAAAGAAGAAAAGCTCTAAGTTTAAAATTTGAGTTCAAAAGCTTTAGAGGTTTTTGAGATATAGCGTCCACGGGTAGACACAGAGATTAAATTTTGTAAAGGAAAATCCGAACAAACAAAAGAGGGCTTCGAGTAAACATCTAATTATAATGAGCGAAATTTCTCCAAAAAAAAAAAAATATATATCTTCCAGCAGAGAGTAAAGCTTCATACGGGAAAAGTAATAAAATAACAGATTAAACCATTCTTTTGGTATTTATGATGTAACAAATATAGTTTGTTTCTAAAAATATATACATCTATGTACTTATTTGGGTTACTTAGGAGGAGTTAACGCTAATATTTAGAAAGAGAAACATCAAAGGTAAAACATAGCGATTAAAACGTACAATAAGTTATAATATAGATCCCTAATATTCAAAATAAAGTAGTCAATAAATCAATCATTTTGGTGGGCGAAATTAATCCAAAAGCTCTTCACATCTTCCAACCTTTGGTTTTGATGATGGCAAGTGGAGTTGCCGAAACTAGTCAACATAATAAAAAACATAGTGTTATACAAACTGAGTTAAAGTGTTTTATTAATTAAAGAATAAAACCCTAAGTTTGAAATGCGAGCTTCTAGCGGTTTTTGAGATAGAGACAGAGAATGAATTCAATGAAAGATAAATCAATAAATCAATAAGTCAATGATTTAACGAATCTATGAATTCATGAAAACTGATACAAAATAAATCATCCATTCCACCATCCCTCCCCCTCATATATATGCCCTCTAGTTCTACTTCTGATACGAGGAGGGACTTGCCTCCCTAAACATCTAATAATATTTTGCTCTGCATTTAATTCATAATATGCGCTCCTGTATTAAATTTAAGCCTATATTTAATTGGCTACTTGATATTCTCTACATAAGCCTTGTATACTCATAACATTTCAATCATTGTTTTGATATGCAGTCAGCCTTCTGTTGCGAATAAAATGTTGTTTGCGTCCGTTAAAATTTAATTAAAAATTTAATACATTATTTTCTTGGGTATAGCCGAACACGCACAAAACCCTCTGGACTTGTTTGCATCGAGCGTGGTTGAAATTTGAAACCTAGCGGTTTTGATATTTCCGAAAATTTAATGCATCGTATCATCAGTTACGGAGATTAAATCAATCCTAAAAACAGGTCCAAAATTTTATAGCATCCATATTATTTCACTGTATTTTCAACAGTTCTATGCCAATAAAACTCAAGTAGGTCCCTATCTGGTCAGTAATACAATCAAATTTAGTTAATATTATGAGGTATTATTATTATATTTTTTTTAAATCACTATGTATTTAAAGTTAATAATAATGTAGAATATCCAAGAATGGAATAATCAGCTTGTATCATTGATTATTCCATTCTTGGATATTCTACATTATTAATAAATTCAAATACATTATTCAAACTAATGATGAGGATTTTAAGAAATGATTACAAAAATTTAACTTAGACAACTATTTTATCTTAGCCAAATAAATTTCGATTTCTAAATAGGCGTAAAAAATGATTCACAATTACGTTATCCTAAATATTTTCAAGCTTTTTACACTTAAGACTAAATAAGTTGTTATTTCTTAAGCAACATTCGATTGTTTCCAATTTATAAATTTGAAATGATGTCGTGGAATATTGGACACACACAGCATTCAGATTGGTATAATTCGCGCTTGGAGATTGACCAAAGACGAGAACGAATTTATTAGCGACGGGAGTGGGGCTAATTTCCATCTTAATGGCCCTGTGAATAAACCTAACTGTAGGCGATGTGAATTAGAGAATTACAGGGCTGCGGATCATATTGATCTAGTGCGATGGATTTGACTAAAGATTGCGCATCTTGGGAGAATGGCTATTGCCACCCAGTCGCCTTAATATCAACTATTGCCCACCTTATACCTACAGCCAATCAGTAAAACATAAAACAGTGTTAAATTAAATTGTTTATGAATTCGTCAACTAAAAAACTGGATTAATTTTTATGATTTTGGTTGTTTTAACGCAATATTTTTTAATAAAAATTACAGGTTGATTTTTTTAGTTTCATTTTTATACGCTTTCATTATTTTAACTGGTTTATTAAAATTTAAAAATAAAATATAGAGAGGTTGATAGATAAGGCGTTGAGATGTTGAAAATCCATACTCATTTGTATATTCAATAATGTGTGTTTACACTTCACCTGAAGAAGCAATAAATTTGCGAAACAATTGTAAAAATAAACACACATTTTTGGAAACCTGAGTTATTTACAACTTTAATATACAAACAAACAAACAAACAAACAAATGTAGGGAAATGTAATAGGCATACTTCCTTAATATTGTTTTGTGATTTATATTGCACCAGTTTCGGTCCTTTCTTAGGCCATCTTAAGGCAATCTGTAAATTAAGAAAAATATTTTTTGTACAAATTCATCTCTTAATAATATATTAAAGTTAAATCTGACAATTTTGTGTTATGTGTTTTAAATATATTATATTATTTACTGTTAGTGATTAAAATTATTTACAATAGCTTATGATTTACATAGTATATTTTAACTATCTTGTATTTATTTTGGTTGATTGAGTTACTTGAGGATAATAATAACTTTGAATAAAAAACTTAGAACCTTTCTTCAATATTAAAATATTGAAGAAAGGTTCTAAGTGTATGTGTAAGTGTATGTGTGTAATATTTTAATATTGAAGAAAGGTTCTAAGTGTTTTTATCAAAGTTATCTTGTATTTATTTATATTTATATATTATTTTGTAAAAAAGGTGTTATCCGTTAAATAAATAAATAAATAAATAAATTTATCTGTATTTATTATATTATGTGTATTAATTGTGTTATGTTATCTAATTTTGATCCGTAAGTTATCTAAGCGATCTTGTTTAGGTGTTTGTGTTAATAGTGTGGTGTGGGAATCTTAGGTTATGTTTTAATTATTATATATTTTATTTACATTTGTTACTTACTTGTCAGGTCTACTGTGGGTTTTTATTGTTAAGTGTGTTGTGTTTCTGTGCACTGTTTTATTACTGTTTGTGGCAATTATGAGTGTTTTCTGCGTGTGTGTATATTTATTTCTGTACTTCACGTCGTGTCAAGTTTTTGTTATTTGTTTGACGAGGGAGTTGTGATTTGTTACGAGTTTGATAGGTGTCGTTGTGTGTATACATGGTTGCATGAAAACTGAATAGATTTAATTTCTTAAAAATTAATTCTTTGTTTGATCATTATGCGCTGTTCAATTTTAATTTCTCTATTTCGTAGTTTTCCAAAAGTATCATCTAATATGATCTGTGTCAAACATACTTAGACAAAGAACCCATTATTAATAAATTAAAAGTATTTAGTTTTCATGCAACCACATATACAGACAACGACACCTATCAAACTCGTAACAAATCACAACTCCCTTGTCAAATAATAACAAAAACTAAGCACGACATGAAATACAGAAATAAATATAAACTTACGCAGAAAACACGCATAATTACCACAAACAGTAATAGAACAGTGGACGGAAGTACAATGGACTTAAAAATAAAAACATACAGCTAGTAGAACAAGTAAGTAATAAATGTAAATAAAATATATAATAATTAAAACATAACCTGAGCTTTCCACAACACATTAACAAAGGCACCCACACAAAATCGCTTAGATAACTTACGGATCAAAACAACATAACATAACACAATAAATACATATAACATAATAAACAGAGATTAATATAAAAACAAAATAAAGGCAAATGTAAATACACATATACCATGTAATCATAAACTAATGTAAATAATTTAAAACACTAACACAAAATATTATACTATAATAAAAACACATAACACATATTAATACATTAACACAAAATTGTCAGATTTAACTTTAATATATTATTAAGGGATGAATTTTTACACAAAATATTTTGTTAATTTACAGATTGCCTGAAGATGGTCTAAGAAATGGCTGAAATCGGTAGCAATATAAATCCCAAAACTATAGTAAGGAAGTATCCTTAATACATATCCCTATATTAATCACCATGATAAAAATAAAATATTCTCTTTTATTAAAAAAATTTTAATGTGATATTTGTGGGTGGTTAATATTTCATTCTTCAGTTATCTTAACATTATTAAAACATCTTCGCACACACTGTTTAATATTTTACTGGCTGGAGGGTGGGATACAGACCACCCGCCCACCCTACATATGTAGATTTATTTAAACTACAAGCAGTGTTTAAATTAAAAGAAAAATTAAAGCTACATCGTGTGTAATAAGTTAAAAATACAATAACAGTGTATTCATGGAAATTTTAATGCATATGTAGGGTGGGTGGGTGGCCTCTAACCCACCCTACAATCAGTAAAACATAAAACAGTGTTAAATTAAATTGTGTATGAATTCATCAACTAAAAAAGTGGCTTAATTTTTATGATGATTGTTTTACTTTACTAAAAACTTCTTGATATGATATTGGTGGGTTGTCAATATTTCATTCTTCAGGTATCTTAGCATTAATAAAATTTTCTCGAATCAGATTTTAATAGTAAATTTTTGATCCAATAAAATTTGTGCGAATTTTTAATCATTCAAATAAACACTGTTTAATATTTTAGTGGTTGGAAGGTGGGATAGAGGCCACCCACCCACCCTACATATGCAGATTTATTTAAACTACAAGCAGTGTTTAATTTCCAAGGAAAATTAAAACTACATAGTGAGTAATAAGTTTAAACAATACCATTACAGTGTGCTGATGGAAATTTAAATGTATATGTAGGGTGGGTGGGTGGCCTCTAACCCACCCTCCAATCAATAAAACATAGTGTTAAATTAAATTGTTTATGAATTCATCAACTAAAAAAGTGGATTAATTTTTATGATTTATGTTTTACTTTACTAAAAACTTGTTAATATGATATTGGTGGGTGACAATATTTTATTCTTCAGTTATCTTAGCATTAATTAAATTTTCTCAAATCAGATTTTAATAGTAAATTTTTGATGCAATAAAATTTGTGCCAATTTTTAATCATTCAAATAAACACTGTTTAATATTTTAGTGGTTGGAAGGTGGGATAGAGGCCACCCACCCACCCTACATATGCAGATTTATTTAAACTACAAGCAGTGTTTAATTTTCAAGGAAAATTAAAACTACATAGTGAGTAATAAGTTTAAACAATACCATTACAGTGTGCTGACAGAAATTTAAATGTATATGTAGGGTGGGTGGGTGGCCTCTAACCCACCCTTCAATCAGTAAAACATAAAACAGTGTTAAATTAATTTGTTTATGAATACATCAACTAAAAAAGTGGATTATTTTTCATGATTTATGTTTTACTTTACTAAAAACTTGTTAAGTGATATTGGTGGGTGGTCAATATATCATTCTTCAGGTATCTTAGCATTAATAAAACTTTCTTCATTCAGATTTAAATAGTAAAATTCCAATGCAATAAAATATATGCCATTTTTTTAATAATTCAATTAAACCCTGTTTAATATTTTAGTGGTTGGAGGGTGGGATAGAGGCCACCCACCCACCCTACATATGCAAATTTATTTAAACTACAAGCAGTGTTTAATTTCCAAGGAAAATTTAAACTACATAATGACTAATAAGTTTAAACAATAACATTACAGTGTGCTGATAGAAATATAAATGTATATGTAGGGTGGGTGGGTGGCCTCTAACCCACCCTCCAATCAGTAAAACATAAAACAGTGTTAAATTAAATTGTTTATGAATTTATCAACTAAAAAAGTGGATTAATTTTTATGATTAATGTTTTAAATTGATTATGAATTCATCAACAAAAAAGTGGATTCATCTTTATGATTTATGTTTTATTTTACTAAAAACTTCTTGCTATGATATTGGTGGGTGGTCAGTATTTCATTCCTCAGGTATCTTAGTATAAATAAAATTTTCTCAAATCAGATTTTAATAGTAAATTTTTGATGCAATAAAATTTGTGCCAATTTTTAATAATTCAAATAAACACTGTTTAATATTTTAGTGGTTGGAAGGTGGGATAGAGGCCACCCGCCCACCCTACATATGTAGATTTATTTAAACTACAAGCAGTGTTTAATTTCCAAGGAAAATTAAAACTACATAGTGAGTAATAAGTTGAAAGAATACCATTACAGTGTGCTGATGGAAATTTAAATGTATATGTAGGGTGGGTGGGTGGCCTCTAACCCACCCTCCAATCAGTAAAACATAAATCAGTGTTAAATTAAATTGTTTATGAATTCATCAACTAAAAAAGTGGATTAATTTTTATGATGTATGTTTTACTTTACTAAAAACTTGTTGATATGATATTGGTGGGTGGTCAGTATTCCATCCTTCAGGTATCTTAGTGTAAATAAAATTTTCTCCATTCAGATTTAAATAGTAAATTTTCAATGCAATTAAATATGTGCCATTTTTTAATAATTCAAATGAACACTGTTTAATATTTAAGTGGTTGGAGGGTGGGATAGAGGCCACCCGCCCACCCTACATATGCAGATTTATTTAAACTACAAGCAGTGTTTATTTTCCAAGGAAAATTAAAACTACATAGTGAGTAATAAGTTTAAACAATACTATTACAGTGTGCTGATGGAAATTGAAATGTATATGTAAGGTGGGTGGGTGGCCTCTAACCCACCCTCCAATCAGTAAAGCATAAAACAGTGTTAAATTAAATTGTTTATTAAATTATCAACAAAAAAAGTCGATTAATGTTTATTCTTTATGTTTTACTTTACTAAAAACTTGTTAATATGATATTGGTGGGTGGTTAATATTTCAATCTTCAGGTATCTTAGTATAAATAAAATTTTCTCGAATCAGATTTTAATAGTAAATTTTTGATGCAATAAAATTTGTGCCAATTTATAATCATTCAATTAAACCCTGTTTAATATTTTAGTGGTTGGAAGGTGGGATAGAGGCCACCCGCCCACCCTACATATGCAGATTTATTTACACTACAAGGAGTGTTTAATTTCCAATGAAAATTAAAACTACACCGTGGGTAATAAGTTTAAAAAAATACCACAACAGTGTACTGATGGAAATCTAAATGTATATGTAGGGTGGGTGGGTGGCTTCTAACCCACCCTCCAATCAGTAAAACATAAAACAGCGTTTAGTTAAATTATTTATGAAGGTATCAACTAAACAAATGAATTATTTATTATGATTTCTCCTCTTTTAAACTGTATTGAAAAGAATATTTTTGGTGTTTCTTGTTTGAAAGTATTTGACAAGAAAAATTTAACCGTCTTATATATGAGAAATGTATATTAATAATCATAGATCGTTAGTCTGCTACTATTTACATAATAACTCATATAATTGCACTGCATAATCGATTAATTCAACAAGATGGGGTCCGTTTGGAGTTGCTAGTTTTTCATTTTTATTTAACTTTGTAAAACTAATAATTTCAATATTGCTATTATTATAAACAACTACAATTTCTTTACTTTCATCTTTTTCATGGCTACCCATTTTTTATTTATAATTAAACTTAAAATAACTATAACTCACTTATTTTTAGAAATAACTATGTCATATGTTATATTGGATTAAAGAAAACAAAACAAAGCCAACTACGGTTTTCATTTAAAATAATATAAATTTGCGTTATATCCCGGAAAATAATGACAATAAAAATTTTCTGATTACTTTTTATTAATCTGCATAAAATTATCTAAAACTTTGTTTTTTACAGTTTTTTTTCTATCTGTTATAATAACCGAGATATATCGATTTTAAAAAATTACACTTTTTACTTTTTTAAAAATATCTAGTTACTCTTGACTTTTTTGTAAACTTTGAAAGTGGAATTTTATTCGTCTCGTAAATCTATACTTCTTTCTCCATTTAACCGTTTCTCTATCTCTTATAGTTTCCGAGATCTCCATTGAGAACATCTAAAAAAACTGACCCTGTATATATTATGTGTATTGATAAATATTTAAAAAACGAATAAAAAGAACTAGATAAAAATTAGTTAGAATATTTTTATTAATGTTTAAAAGTTTACGCCTAATAAAATAACTTGCTTTTGTTATAAAGAAAATAAATATTATGATAGAAAAATAAATATTTTAAACTAAATAACTTTACAAAGAGTATTACTTTGAAAACATACATCATTAATTTACTTCTTTAAAACTATTTACAATACACATCGTTAGTTACAAAAAAAACTCAATTTTCAGTAAGTTTTATAATAATAAGTTTATTTTATTTACCAATTTATTTTCATTCACGGTATTTTATATTTTATAAAGTTTACATGTTTTTAATTAATTCACATTACTTGTTTATGTTTTTCCTCTCCAAACAACATCTCGCGCGCGAAAAAAAAGAAATTCGTTCGAAACTTTCCGGAGTTTCTGAAGGTATTAAAATGTCACACCGGATTATGCCGGTGGAAAATTTCATTGCGGTATAATTAATAATATAATTTTCCTACCTAATTGATGAAAGGGCCGAATTTTATCGGTTCCGATATTTATTAATTATTCAGAGAAAATGTTGAATATTTTAATGATTAAAAATAATGACGTTAATAATACCTGTAATCCACACGGGATAAAATAAATTTCCTATGAAATTGTTATTAATATTATTACGTACCATATATAGTTTTTATGCGTATGAAGCATACATTTATTTGTATGATTAAAATATATCAAAATTATTATTTGCGTTATTTTCTGTATTATATATTATGTAATATGATTTAAATTCGTAAATTACTTCATTATTGCATCTCAGATTTAAATAGCTTCATTAAAAAATATTAATTAAATTCAATTTACCTTGCTAACATGACGAAAGATGATTGACAAAATGTCATCTTAAAACCAGCAAAATATTCAATAAAGAGAATGGTTGCGACCGTTACTACGTTGTAATCCATACTTACACTGAATTGAAAAATTCACTATGTTTTAACCACAAATAATTATTGTAAAAATATTATATAACGATTTCATCAATTTATAATTCACTTGATAATGACGATAAAACGTCGAAACTCGAGTTGTGCTGTATTGTTTAGATTTATATAATTGTGTAGACGTTATATAATATTTTTACAATAATTATTTGTGGTTAAAACATAGTGAATTTTTCAATTCAGTGTAAGCAAAATATTCGTTTAATATATAATTTACCAGTCCAATTCATAAATTTTATAGGCCTTAATATACATTTATTTTATCAATTTATCCTTAAAACATATGCCAAATATTTGAATAGTCAGGCGCAGGAAGAATGTGTGAATTAAAACACAAGGGCCAATTCAAACTTAGTACGATAAATGAAATTCACTTTGTTGTTATCACACAAAGTAATGGCTTCAAGTAACAACTATACAATTCAAACTTCTTCAGGGATTGAGTTTTGGTTGGTTGACTGTGTAAATTTTTGAATTTTTAAATATAAAACTGTTAATAATGCCAGTGTTTCGACCTTACATGTTAGCAGAGCTCTGGTGAAGTTCAAAACTCAAGCCCTGAAGAAGTTTGAATAAATCAAACGAAACGTTGGCCCAAGTGTTTGAAACTTGTGTTGTAATTCACTTCTTCTTACGCCTGACTATTCAAATATTTGGTATTAAATTTCAAGGAAGCAATGATAATACAAATAACATTCTAATATGTATATATATAATTATTGTTTCCCTGCTAGAACAGTCATGGTTTTGATTATTTTTTTTTTGATTTTATTGGCTTAGCACAGTTACAGACAGGGAAACGTAGTTTTATAACTCATCAGTAAAGATAATATGTATATATTTAAATTAAAAATATACAATAAGATCTTTTTATTGGTTCATTTCAATTACTAACTGGTATTAACATTTTAGCCATTGTTGAAGATGAGTATATAGATGTATTTATTTGAATAAAGCGTTTTGTCATCAAAGGTGAATTTGCGGGTTTAGCTTATGTTAATGAATTTCAGCGAGCCGGTGAAATAACGACCACACAGTGCAGGTATTTCTATGCCGAAATTGTTTCCCATGGTGAATTTGCCAAAATCGGCCGTTAGATACCGATGGCGCAATTACTAAAATAATTCGAAATTTACAACAATCCGATTCTCACGTGTCTCGATTGTAAAGGGTGCAGGTTTTGTCTAGCGAATGGAGTTAATTAGAACGCACAATTCGAAAATATCCTCGTTAATAAGTGGGGGCCACTTCCCGAAAGGGTTATTCAGTCCTTAATCGTTGCACCGGGTGTATTTTAAGCGACACTTCCAAAAACCGTTTCGCGACCCCTTGAAGGCGGAATTACTGTTCGCCAGCTTTAATTATTTACCCATTTTTAATCTTAACGGCGTTCAGATCGCAACCAACTAGATTTCATTAAGTTCCGATGGAAGGAATTTAATTTGGGATCGGCTGGAATAGTTACATTTCCATAAAATGGGCACCGGAATTGCTAGATGTTCCCCGAATGGTTCTGAACGTGCCCGGGCCGGGGGGCATAATTTCATTTCGGTTTAGTGATTATGATGGTAAGTTGCAAGTTGGGAAGGTTTTTGTTGGTGCGAGTTTGCTAAACACGCCAAGCAATTAACTAGCTGTGCACACCTACTCGTGTTTCGGGGGGGTAATAGCTTATATAGTTTATTGCAGTAATAGTGGATGAAATCTGGAGTTTACTTACCGCAACAGTATTTACGTCGGATCGCTGCTGCGTGCTTAACCACGTGGATAACAGGTATACACTAGTCCGTGATCACTAACACCGGCGTTTAACTATTTTTTTTATGGGGGATTTATTTTGAAAGTATTTTGCTGACACACGTGTAAGGGCGAGAAATTCCGCGTAATCTTTTAAGTTAGGCAGCGTAGTTAGTGTAGCGCGCTCCAGCACGAGGCAGCGACTAGCGAGTAAGCGACTGGGGCAACGCTAAAGATCGCGACGCTGCGCCTCTGTCCTGCTACTGTGCAGTACTGTACAGTTCGGCGTCCAACTAGACTGTGTGCTGTAGCTGACGTCGCGACGCATCCAACCCTCTTCTCTACGCTGTATATATATATATATATGCGTAAGGCATTTCGCGCATTCCTGTAGCGCTGACCGGCGTCTGTTTGTACAGCCATAAAGAAAAAAAAAACTCAAGAAACTTGTACGCGTCTCGTTACGTCCTCATTAACCTACACTAGCTTCCAACTTAACAACACACATTCTCACACCCCCTTTGTTTCGCGCCAATTGTTTTTGTGATGAATTATTTTGCTAGTCACTGCCGCCCAATGGGGCCTCTTAACATCACTTCAGACAGGAAATATTATGTTTTTAATCGCTTCACTTTTATTGACATTGTTTTTCAGTCAACAGCCAACATTATCTTAAATTATTATCCTCAATTGCCTTCAGAAAGAATACCATATTGTTAACTATAATTACAGCTTAGAAGGCTATAATTATAAATTAATCAAACACTGTATAATCCATTACTTATTATCAAAACTTAATTAAAAAAGCTCAAACAACACTTCAAAATAATAAAAAGCTGTAATTTCCTTCGAGAAAATTATTACATTTCCAAATCTCTTGAATCATCGAGTAGCAATTCAATTGTTGTACGATTTGTACAGTTCTAATTTTATTTTTTTCGCAATCTTTAAAATATGCATTCTCTAATCCTGCAGGAAATATTTTTAAAAACCCTTTTGTGATTTTCGAAAAAAAGACTAACATACGAGCCACAGAGTCTATACGTCGCAAAACATCAACTGTCAATTCCCAACCAAATTTATTAGGATTAATCTCTAATTTCTATTTGATTTTTAAACAATTTGCCTACAGGGCCTACAATAATTCGGCAAACCGCATGATGAGGCTGGCAATTGAATTGGGCTCTAAATGATGGCTCAATATTTTTGATACAAACATCGGAAAGTTTAAACGCAAGCTTAAGAATATGTCTTAGTATGTTCTTTGAAGTCTGTAATGTAATTCTGTGTGTTATCATTCTCTGACCACTGTAATTTTTATTTATTTTTGTTTTGTTCTTATGTTGAATATAATTTTTAGCTTGATTTTTAAATTGTCTAGTTTAGTCATGCTAATTTGTACGTAGTTATAGTTCTAGTTTTAGTTTCAATTTAAGTCTTTATTATTATATTATAAATATTTTATGGCTGAGTTTGTAAATTGGGGTTTCCCGTTAATTACCAATAAAAATAAAATTTTCTTGATAATCCCTTTTCCCACGGTTTTGAAGGTTTTGTTATGCTATACCTGTGATATAAATGTAAATTGTGATGTCGAATTTTATTTCAAAGAAGTGAGCGAAATTAAAGTAAGGGACGCTATAAATAGTATTAAAAACAGTGATAGCACCGATATATATGGCATCTCAACTAAAATAATAAAATCAGTTAAGAATATTTTAATACCTCATCTCACAATACTTATAAATAAGACAATAGCTACGGGTGAATTCCCATCAGTATTAAAAGAAGCCAAAGTAATACCAATATTCAAAGGAGGTGATATTAATCAATTAAACGATTATAGGCCTGTTTCACTCCTTCCATGGTTCTCTAAAATAATTGAAAGAATATTAAAAGAGCAACTAGTAGACTATTTTGAAACATATAAATTATTTAATAAAAATCAATTTGGATTCAGAAGTGGTTTCTCTACTAGTGATGCCATCGTAGAACTTACGGAAAATATTCTAAATGCCTTTGAACACAAGAAAATAACGACTGCATCTTTTATCGATATGAGTAAGGCCTTTGACTGTGTTAAACATAACATAATGTTAACTAAGTTAAAAGCGTACGGTATCTCTAGTAAGGGCACTAACTTAATTAGGAGCTATCTTTCGGATAGAAAACAACACGTTCTCTTTAATGGAAAAATGTCTGATATCTCTTCACTGCATATAGGGGTTCCGCAAGGGTCTGTTTTAGGCCCGATACTGTTTCTAATTTACATAAATGACATGCCGAAAGAAGTAAGTATGGCCAATGTAATATTATTTGCTGATGACAGTACAATGGTAGTTAATGGGAAAAGCGTTGAAGAGGTATTAGAAAAGAGTCAAATAGCGACCAACAAAACTATAGACTGGTGTGTTGAAAATGGCCTTGTTTTAAACAAGGCGAAAACTAAAACAATAACGTTCACACTTACTAGAGATGTCCAATTAAACGGTAATAAAACAACACATTTTCTAGGAGTTCATATTGATGCAGCCATGAGATGGGACTGTCAAGGTTCAGAACTAGCTAAAAGGCTAGCAAAAATTTCATTTGCTATTCGCAAACTCGCAGGTACAGTCTCATATAGTATACTTAAGATGGCTTACTATGGATATTTCCATTCAGTCATGACATATGGTATTTTAATATGGGGGCACTCATCCTGCCGCCATCGCATATTCAAAATACAAAGAAGAGCAATCCGTATCTTGGCTGGATTAGGTTATCGTGACAACTGTAAAAATAAATTCACAGAACTCGGAATCTTAACTCTTCCATCAGTTTATATATATGAATGTCTTAAATATATTAGGAAGTACCCAGAGAGATACACAATTCTGGAACATAAGCACGAAACACGACATAAAGATAATTTGTTAACGGGCTATCATAGACTTACGAGATCGCGCTCAGGTGTAAATTATTATGCTGTCAAATGCTATAACAAGTTACCAACACAACTTAGAACACTGCCAAATACCAGTTTTAAAAATAAAATTAAAGAATTGTTAATTAAAGGGGCCTTCTATTCACTAGATGAATTTTTAGAATTAGACATTGAAACAGCTTAAATTTAATTATACTATTTTAATATGTTTGTTCCTAATAATTCTATATTTGTCCTTTTTTATATGTCTATTAGCTTTTATAAATTTTATTAATTATTTTAACTCTTGATATTTTAATATTTTATTATTTAACACATATGTATGTTATAATTGTTTATCTTTATAAACTTTTAAATGTTTTCATGTTATTTATACCTTTTATTTATATCTGTTGTTTAATATTGTTTTGTATATTTGCTACGCTCAGTGTATTATTTTTTGTATTTAAATTTTTAATTATATTTAGTTTTATATTATACACTCTATACTTTTTATATCCACTATATATATATATATATATATTCAAATGTATCTATGACATGTGTAAAACTTAATTGTTAATAACACGAATAAATACTTTATACTTTATACTTTATGAAACGCACCTTCAACAACTATGAAAATACGTAATGTTGCATTTGAAAATATAATAGATTCAACTTCTTCTTCTGAGCCAAGAGATGTTGAATCTATTGATTACTCTAATTAAAATAACTTATTTATTACTGAGCGCTCATAATTCATTACCAACAGCGCCACTTCCAACATTTTCAAATAACTCTTAGTAGTCCATGGATTCTCAAAGAGCGACGAGTTTATTGGAGCCACCTGTATTCCAAAATCAAGAGTCACCATCTCACACTAAATCAAATAATGGACTACCATCAAGAAGAAATCATTAGAAGACAACAAATTTACCAATTTTAGAATCAAATACTTCCACTTCCACCACTCTGGTTGGTGTTGCAGTCGGGAAAAAAGTTTGGTTACATCTGAATAATTTGCAACCCAATACAACAACGGCGCAAGTTCTTGCTCATATTAATGAAATACTCGAAGTGTCTAATGCTATTTGCATAGCCCTAACTGCAAAAGATGTGCATTGTTCTTTTAAAATTGGTGTTAAACAACGTGATGAATTAAAATTACTAATTGGTGCATTTTAGCCAATAAACGCAACGATTAAATATTCGTCATAATTTTAAAACTCAATATAAACGTAAAAAAGAACAATAACATTGATGTTGCATCTACCATGATTGCAATACAATCAGATAGTGTTGCCAATGTATCTGCTATCGGTATTAATAATACAACTCCAAAAAATTATTATCAAAATCTCTATGGTATGAAATCTAATTGAAAGATATTAGACATAGCAAAGATTTCTCATCTTATGATGTTATTATTTTTACTGAGACTTGGCTCGGCACTTTTTTTTGTCCTCACGAGGTAGTGTCGCTTGTGCAGGGACGACTGCGGTCTCCGTGGTCCTTTTGTGCGCCTCTGGTTGTTTTACTCCTTTTGAACTCCTGTATCTTCTAAGAAGTCCAGGAGTTTCTGCCAGGGGATATTCCTTAGCTGTTCTACAGGAAGCATAGGCTTCCCGAGTTTCGCCTTGCGTTCTTGTTTGTATGCTTCGCAAGTGCACAGTAGGTGTTGGGGAGTTTCCTCTTCTTCCAGATACCCACGGCATAGGGGGCTTTTCTCAATGCCCATCCTATGTTTGTGCTTGTTCAGGTCACAGTGCCCAGTGACTAGTCCTGTGATTTTTCTTAGTTTCAATCTGCTCAGTCTAGACAGCTTCAGCATGCTGTCAGGTACCGGACCATCTAGGAAGAGTCTCGTATGCCTCATTCCATTTTGGTTTTGCCATGGCTCGGCACTTACATTGATAGTACTATACTTGGTTACAATAATTTTTCACTTTTTAGAGTTGATCGATCTCCGTTAACTAGTCTAAAGGAGGTGAAGGACTCTGGGCTGTTAATAACAACTTGCACGTTTTAATTATTCCATGTCACAAACTGGCTAGGAACAAGTCTTTGTGAAAATAAACAAAAAAAACAATTATTCTGGCGGATCTCTTCGGCGATCAATCTCTGAGCTTCTGTATCAAATGGATGTGCATTAATCATCCTTAAGCGTTGCTTTTCTCTCTCTTGTTTTTTTCTGATACTTGATCTCTGAACACAGTGGCAAAAGTTTCAATATTCCCTGTTAACAACGCATCTGCCAGTCTTGGATGATTCTGTTTCAATAAGGCTAATTCATCCAGATTAGCGAGGAACATGTCCCTTATCATGACGGGATCGTCTTCAGTAGTGCTGCGACTGTAACTTGTTCGGGTGGCACCCCGTATCGAGAGAACTTGAATTGAGCTAAAATCTAATTTAGGAACTGTAACAGACCCCGACAATTTTAAAACTTCTTCTACTCTATCTAAAAAGGTTTGATGCTTAAAAACATCAATAAATACAAAGCACTACTGAGGTTTTCCTTTGAATTCAACTTATTTACGATGTAATAGTGTATGATTTTAAGCGAGCCCAATTCGCGGGGTTCAATAGTGTGACTGGGATAGAACCCTAAACTATGGTGATATTGATGAAAATGCCAATGTCTTTTATAATATCTTGCATATAGCAACAGATATGTTAGATATCGAGCTGATAAAGCTGACAAAAGAGAATAAATTAGCTCATCTAAAGTTTAAACAAACGAATTGTATGGAAGACTACAGTATTTTTTCCGCTTTAAGAACGCAAAACTTCAAATGATTTTATTTATCGCCGTTATATTAATAATGTTGAGATCAAAATCCCAAAATTTTTTGGAATCACAAATCTAGGAATACTAGTGGTTTTTCTAAACATATGTTCCTCGACAATTCATCGTCGACTAATTTACAGTAATGTGCGAACTCATTTGCTGACAGATTTGGAATTCCTACTGTAAGTTCCAGAAGGCGGATTGATTTTAATAATTGGTATTCAATTACACTGTCAGATGTTTTTAAAGATCTTACGAAATTAAATACTAAGCACTAATTCTGACCCTGATGGTATTCCATAAAAAAAAGTTGTGTTTATTCATTAGCCAAGCCAATTGATTTGTTATTTTAAAATTCTTTGACTAGTGGACAATTTCCTGCTATGTGGAAAAGTAGTTTTATTTCTCCTCTTTACAAAGCAGAAGATAGAGAAGACGTAAAAAACTATCGGGGAGTATCCTTGCAATCAACCATTCCTAAATTATTAGATTCTTTTGTTACATCTTAAGTGATTATTGCTACTAAAAATGTCATTATTGATGAGCATCATGGATGTTGTCAGGGCAAATCAACAATTACTAATTTTGGATTGATGTTACTTGTTGAAATTCCATATTATCAGGTAGATGACAAATATTTGTCATCTACCTGATGAAGCCACTGTGTGGAAAAACAATTGTTGTAGAACAATAAAACCTTACATTACGTCAGTGTTTAATTAAGTGATAATTACTAATTTGTTAACTTTCGAAGTTTTTGTACTTGATGCCTTAGAAGCAGTTCAAGGAAAACATTATCTGGCCCTGGTGCTTTAAAGGGTTTAAAGCTATCAACTGCCTATTCAATTTTTTCCTTGGTAATGAGTTTACCGGGTTTGCTTTTCTTTCTCTAGTAAGTAGGGATATGCTTTTTTCTGTAGATTGAGCAATGTTTTCTCGGGAGTCCACAGATGTTGAGCCTGGGAAGTGCGTCTTTAACAGCACACTGAGACTTTCCCTGAGCTCCTCTGCATAACTCCCATCAGGTTTTTTTATTAGCCCGGTGCCTGTCTGTTGAGGTTGCGGAACGTTCTTCGTGTTTTCCTTTTCGATTTCCTCAACAGTTGCTTGTTTCCTTTATATTGTTGAAAGTTTTCCTGGCTTGCATTATTTTTTCATTAAGACGAAGATATTTTTGGCGAACAGGGTATACGAAGTACCCATGTTTTTTTTGTGAGTGGGACAGTCGAAGTAGACATCAACATTGGAAGAACTGGATAAGAAGAGATAATTTAACTCCCGGTTCAAAAAAATGTGGATGAAAGTCTTGTTGATCCACAGAAAAAATGTTTACCTCAACTCTCAGATGCAAAATTAAAGGAAGGGATTTTTCTCGGTTCTCACATAAGGAGATTAACGAAAGATCAAGAATTTGTTAATACCACAACCAAAACTAAGAAAGGTGCATGGATTTTATTAATAATGTTATTGAAGGTTTTTTTTGGGAAACAACAAGTATCCTAACTACAAGGAAATTGTGAAAAACATGCTACAGAAATTTAAGGAATTGGGATGTGATATGAGCATAAAAGTTCACTTTTTACACTCGCATATTGATTACTTCCCCGAAAATCTTGGTGATGTGAGTGAGGAGCAAGGTGAGAGGTTCCTCCCAAGATATGAAAGAAATGGAACGCAGGTATCAAGGTCAGTGGAATGTTTCAATGATGGCTGATTACTGCCGGTAAATAGAAAGGGACAATCTGGCCCTGGAATACAGAAGAAAAAAAAACTAAATGAAAACATCCAAGAGGAAAAGATCTTCTGGAAAGAAAAGAAATTAAAGATTGCTTAAGACTTTTTTCAATTTGTAATTTGTTTTTGTCTCTGTATCAATAAAAGTAGCGTTTATTTTGACCAAATTATTTATTAATTTTATTTCTACATTGATAAAAAAAAAAACCTTACGTGATAGGGCAAAATGACACTCGGATTTGAATTCAGCAGATCAAAATTATACAAAATCAGATGTCAGATCAAAATCAACTTTCAAAACATCAAAATTTGTTGGCCTGTATTATTAATGGTCTTCACGTTTTTCTGTAGACAAATGCTATGTGTCGAAGCATTTGAAATGTGGTAATACGGAAGAATATTAAGAATTTCATGGATGCCTGAAGTACTGACTCGATTGCAGAAAGAGACGGAGTTACTAATTACTAACAATAAAGCGGCGAAAACTACAGTATTTTTGCCATACAATGCGGAATGAAAGTGCACACTCCTTTAAAACATCATTCAGGGCAAAATGGCTGGCCGACGGAACCAAGGAGGCAGAAAAACGTCATGGCTTAAAAAATCTGAGACAATGGTATGGCCTAACCAATACAAGGTCGTTTAGAATGGTCAGGTACTAGTTGCCAACGTACTTGGAGTCCATAGTACGATAAGAAGAAGAAGTAGAGAGATGTACCTCTCTACTTCTTCTTCTTATCATGGTCATTTTTGAAGTTTTATTGAATCATCTATAAGTAAAATACCCTACATTTTGTCCCTTATGTTTGGTATTTTAGACATAAGTATCTTATGTCATTTCTCCATAGGAAAGCATTTCGATCAAGATGTCGAATTCAAAATTTAACTAATTAATCATTTTGTTCACATGTCCAGAATGATAGTTTATCTAGATGTTGAAAAAAAAAATTGCGACTAAAATTTTGTTTTCAGGCGCTTTTTTAGGCGACATCGCCTCAGTTATACTGATGTCACATGCTCGTACATAAAAAAAATGTGGACGGCGTTTGTTTTGTAGATGGTTTTCGCCCTTTTTGGCTTGAGTGTTTTGTTTTTTTTTTTTTGTAGGCTCCTGTTAGAGTTTGATTCGCCTCAACTTCATTGTAAAAGCAAGAGATCCTAAAGACTATGCTACAATAATAATTGATGCCAAAAATAATTATTAAGCACATATTATTAGTCACTATTTATGGTTTAGTTAGGTTAGGTTAGGTTAGGTTTGAGTTTACGTGAAGTGTTTACAACAGACAAACAAACAAGTGAGTTAAGGAATAAACTGTAGTGTTATTTTCATATATTATTAAGATTATTGTTTGTGGCCAAAATATAATTTCTAGAATTGGGGTGCATCGAGTGCATCCCCTATAAGATCTAAATAAAAGTGGTTGTTGTTTTTTTTATAAGCCGCAGTATATTTTCATGATAATGTATTCTATGCCCCGTGAAAATTTAAAAAAAGGGCAGAATTTGTCTCCGCACGTTTTTATTGTTCTGGTTCCATTGTGCTGTATATTTCATTACGGGACCTCGAGACTTGCCGAAAACACGAATTAAGAAGCATAAAGCTCCGGCTCCCGAGATCTCCACGCGACGCCATTATTTACACCTCCTTTTTCAAATAATTACCCCGCCTATCTGCCGCAATTTATAATGTTTATATCAACGAAACAGCCGACTATATTGTCCACAAGATAAACAAGCAGCCGGGCGCGTTGTCTACAAAACGTCCCCGCGCCGTCTTCCAAAATGTTAAATAAGTTTACACTGCAAACACCAGCATTTACATTTATATACCACCGCGGTTTGTTACCTATATTTAATTAGCCTCATCGGCGCCGGGTGCAGTAAAGCAGAACCAGTGGGAAATATAAGTAAAATCAAATGTAAGTCAATCGATTGGCCACGGCGAAGTTTGAAAACTGCCCGAGTGGGATTAAAACACCTTGAATCTTTTTTTTTTTCGAGGCCATCCCAAGTGACACCCAGTCGAGTATTGATGAGTGCGTGAAACAAGGAAAAAGGGCTTTAAAATCAGGGATTTGATTTGATGGTCAAGGCATTTAATCAAGCGCTGAAATTTCTAGCTATTATATAGACGTTTAATTGAATTCTCATTGCAGACGCGCCCCAACTCTCATATTACTAATGAATAGAGATAATTTATTGGTGCTAAATAGTTGATGGTTCATTGCTCTATATTTCGATTTTTAATTAAAGAATTATTTGTTTTTGGATTCAAAATTCGTAATATCAATCGCTTTCTAGAAAGGTACATTCATGTTTCATGTATACCGTTGAGTAATATTCAAATAACGAATGCCGCCTACAAAATTTCCGTGAAGCACGTTGTAAGTGTTTTATTGATTAATTGATTTATTTATACAACGATATTAATATGTATATTGTTTCGAGGAAGGATGAGTATGCCGGGTGTTTTATATCCAGTCAGTGTAGATAATATCAAAGCGAAAGGAAATCATGCAAGACCATAATGTTGATAGGAGGCACGCGTGGTCTGGCAACGTGTTGACGGGCGCGTTCGAGTCGCTTTCTTGAATATTCATCCAAATAGGGGTGGATATGGATGTGGATATACGTTATGCCAGTTCTGAATGGTAGAGGCAGGTAAGTGATGTTGGTGTCTACGGCTGCGTCTATGTCTGTGTCTGCCTTGAATAAGCGCGTTGAAAAACAAAACACGTGCGCTTCTTTCCTACCATTGTCACTTTGTTGGAATTAAATGCACTTTGTGCACGATCTGCGCATATCCGGGCTTAGATTCCCTAATGAAAAGTCTCCGTTGTTCACAGGTAACGGTCGCTGTTTACGGCTACCGTTTTTCCATTCCTGTTTGATGCCTGATGCACCACCAGATGTAGGAACATACTGGTCTTTACATTATGCATAAAATTTACATTCTGAAACGTTGAGACTTGTCTTTGGAAGGATTGTCAATTATAATAATTGAATAATACAAGAGGGTGCACTAAATAAAGTCTTCCAGCACATTGTTAAATTAATTTCCCCGAGATGTGTAAACATGGCTTTTTCAATTCACCGCCATTATAAAGTTTACGATGGTCATAAGTTATAGCACAATATAAACATGATTTATGTAACTAGAGGAAATGGCGATTTATCCGTCGTTCGTTTTTTTTTTTTAGTGCGGGCCTTTTTTTCTATTAAAGTTATTCATTTGTGCGTACAACGGACGCCTAAAATATTCATAAAATTTAAAAGTGAAATGTAATAATGTAGTAGCGCACCGATTTTTCAGTGCGATTCATATAGTCTTTCAATGGAGATTTTAGATATATCATTATTTTCCAAGACATTAACTTTGAGCTGCTGGAACTCGCGAACGGAGTGCCAGCTTTGTCAACTCTTTCTACGCGAATCAACGAACAAATAAAACGGGCGCCATGCATAAGAAGCTTCATCCGAATTTATAATAAATTCCCTTGAAATTCTATTACACCGAGATATGTAGATATACCTATACACCCCATATATCGACTACCCAACTCGCATGAGGTATATTACTTATAGGTGCATTGTGCATCACTTTTATCCTTTATAAGCGAAAAGCGCTCGTTTTATACATGCACTTTATTAGTTTCTATTCAGTTTTAAATTGAGCCTCATACATGATTCTCTATCCTCCACCATCTACTCTCTTAAGTAGACGCGCAACCTTAGACTACGTAAAAACATATTAAAAATTAAATACTCAATTACCGTTACCCTAATCACTAGATCGAACACGTGCCGCGCGCAAAAATCTTGATACCGTTCGTTTCACGTTAAATTCCACCTAAAGCTTTCCTACAACTCTACATTTCAATCAACTAAGCCAAATGTAAAAGTCGATAGCATCCACAGGTGGATACCCTTTAATCTATACAAGTTGTCTAACTTGAGCGACGAACATGCAACCGATATATACGTTCAGCTCGATTCGGATAAGCAACACAATATACAGATTTAATTGTATCAATAACAATCATAATGATGACAATAACATACTTTCTTTTATTCAATTTTTTTTAATAAATCATTTTATAATGAAACTCGAGCCTTGTTTAGGTCCATACAACTGATTTTACATGTTATATAATATTTTTATAATAATTATTTGTGGCTAAAATGTATTGATTTTTTCAATTCAGAGTAATTAGTTTACCATGACATATTGAAGTTGATTTCTTCATGAAAGCAAAATCTATATCCTATTATTAATCTAGTTTTATGATTTCTTTCTAAATAAAAATTTGCTGCCTTAGCAGGTAAGAAGTACAGTATACAAAGGAGCACCTAGAAATCAGTGGATTGGTAATTCTGCACATCGTGTACTCCTAGTACCAGATTGCGCTGCTAGAGGGCTGTTATGGGACTTCTCCTGGGCCATGATGTAAGCCGACACTCACTGGTGTAGTTTCTTTTGCAGTTCTGTGAGTGCAGACATGACATGACAAAATCGCTACTTTTTACGTCCAGCTGTAAACTTTGTTCTTTACAGCGGAAACTGTTGTGATGATACAAACAGCTTAGAAGGATCATGCTCTTTTACTGAAGAGTACGAATGGTTTTCTCGGTCTAAAAAAGAGATAAATGAGAGTTAAAGGTCAATCCCATTTCGCACCCTTCAACTACTCGAAGCGAGGACCATATCGGCAAAATCTGATCAACAAAGATCAATCAACGAGAGGACTTGCCCAGATTGTCCTGGAGCTGAATTCAGCGCATTTAGACGGTTGATTGGTAGATGCAAGGAGTGCCAACAAAGTTCGTACCGAGACTTTTTCAACAAAATCATCACAGGTAAAAAATCATGAAGTTATGGGTACGATCTAGAAAGTAAACAGCAGTCATCCCAATAAATATCAACTGACTCACTTTGTTCAAAAAAATCAGCAGGTGAAGCCGAATATGAAGATTTATTTTTTTGATATCGTATACTCAGAACTTGTCCCTCGTAGCAAAAAAAATTTGACCGTTTATTTGGGGATGCGAGGAATGGCAGCAAAAATTCAGAGACTTCTATGCGGAGATCAAAGGGATCATCGCGTATAAGTCTGTCATGAAATGATTCAAATTCAAATTGTTTCAAAAAAATCATCACAGGCGACAAGTTGTTACCGGGTAAGCTCAGACGGGATAGCAAGAATCAAAATGAATTCCGGAGAACAAACCAAAATCGTATTTATAAAGGGATGGTCCTTATGACTTCATTAGCACGTAAGGAACACATGTTCGACTTTTTGGATTACTGAGTAGACAGGGGTTAAGACAAAGGGTGTGTCGATTAACAACCGCCACTCAATCGATTAACACCCAGTCGATCAGTTTTAGACATTGTGCTTGTTACCCGAGCTACAGCATCACTACAAGGTAAGACACTGATCACTGGAGTAAACTAGTAGCTCCGGGAATTACTGGCGAGAAAGGGGAGATTGAGAAGAAACCGAGCGGTCATGTTTTGGAAAAACTACAACACTGAGCAACAATAGTGTCCACTGATAAAAAATTGTTGGCACGAGATTAAATAAGGCAGTGTGACAAGGAGGAGTTAACACGGTCCTTCCTTTTGTGACAAAAAAATCACATCGAAGGAGAATCGAGTAGTTTTTTGAATAACGAGGCAGTAGAGAAGTCTATTTTTCTACGAGCTCACCGAGGTTAATTTGTGTGAAGCTGCGAACCAGAACGCCTTCTTTTACAAGTAACATGACAAACGACTCCAAACCCTAATTTCCTGTTCAAGCCGAAGTCAAACACAGCAATCAACTTTCTCTTTGTAATTAATTCTGTGCCCAATTGCGTTCTGGCGATGCGGGGCCATCTACCAAAAATATTGTTTTAGATTGAATTCCAATTAAGTATGGATCAAGTTGGGCGACTTCGTTGACATGGGCTCATTTGAATAAGCGAATAACCATAAATTCGCTTGTGGTAGAAACTGTAGCATCCTGGATCGGAGGCATTTCATTTTTGGATGCTTGCACTTATTAGAGTAACGACGCGATCTAAGGTCAGGGTCACGGTCAAGTAACTTCCCAGTAATATTAACTTGGCCCATTTCAGGTCTGTAATTTTGTGAGAATTAATAAATAGAGACGTCTGCGACTCCGGCCTCGACTCCTCATGCCAACTAGTTAGTTGGGCGCCACTTATTACCGGACAAGCTCAGAATCAAAATGGGTTCCTGAGAACAAATGAAACATTAGTAACCGTATCTATAGAGGGATGGTCCTCGTGACTTCGTTAGCACGTCAGAAGCGCATGTCGGACTTTTTGGACCACTGAGTGGATAATGCGACGTAAACGCCCAGTGGATCAATTAAACAATTTTGGATATTGCACATCTTAACCGACCTGCGGCACCACGACAAGTAGCTGAAGGGAGAAGAAGAAGAAGATAACGTACATGTAGAAAACACTAGTGGTGAATTGAGTAGCTACTGGTGGCGTATCCGTTACTACAAGCCAGAAGACAGAAGGGCGAAAAGAAAAAAAGGGAAGATTAGGCAAGCTCACGAAGCTAACGGTGGATCGAGTAGCTCTTGGTAGCTCTTCGAAAAGGCAAAGGAATAATACTAAGGAGAGTACTTATTGTGAGCGTCGAATATAATTTATAAATCGCAGAGAGTTCTTATCACTGTGTTCCTAAATCTTAGGAGGGTAAACATAGAATTAGAGGGAGAGTAAACATAGGTTAGGTTAGGTTAGAATTCGCTTTCCCGCAGGGGTGGTTGACGTGCACAGCCATTTGGGAGTAGCGACCCCCGCACCCGACCCGTTCATTGCACACACACACACACACACACAACGACACTGACACCCCGTGAAGTAATGCCAGACGGCGGTTCCTCGGGGTGGCACACACACACACACACACTCATCATACACACGCACACATCACCGACGCAGACGACACCCTACACCCCTTGAAGTAATGCCAGACGGCGACTTGGGGAGATGGTTTTTTAGTGGGTATACCAGTAGTTCTGAGGACTCCCACACTCTGTCTATAAAAGATTTTCCACCTCCCAGCAAAAAAAAAAAAAAATAGAATTAGCTTAACCTAACCTATTTTTACCCTCCCAAGATTTAGGAAGAAAAACTTTGTAAATTGCAATACTTTTGTGAAGCAATAAATAATTTAAAAAGCACCACCACAAGTTGAAGCACTGATTACTAGAGTTAACTAGTAATTCTGGGAATTACTGGCGGGAAAGGGGAGATCGAGAAGAAACCTAGAAGTGATGTTTTGGAAAATCTTTAACAATGAGCACCAAGAGTGTTCACAGTGTTGTATATACGCGGCACTAGGCTATGTTCCAAAATTATTATCATGAGGTTGAGCGAGATGCTAAGGTCAAATAAAGATAAAGGACAGTGTACCAAGGACGCGTTAACAAAGTCATGATCTAGAAAGTAAACAACAGTCATCCCAACGGAAGTCAAGTAACTCATCTCGTCCAAAAAAGCTCGGAAGATGAAATCGAATATGAAGATTTATTCTTTTGGCATCATATGTTTATAATGTGTCTCTCAAAACAAAAACGTTTTGAGCACTTTTTTAGGGATGCGAAGATTGGCAGCAAAGTTTATACCGAGACTTCTCGCCGGAGATAAAAGGGATCGTCACGTTCAAGTTACAGGCTTGAAATAAACGACGCTTTCAAAGACGATCCAAATTTTTTCAACAAAATTATCACAGGAACTAGAAAGTAAACAAGTCATTCTAATGGAAGTCAGGTGACCCACCTCGTCCAAAAATCCTGGTAGGTTATATCAATTATGACAAGTGACTCACCTCGTCCAAAAATCTTGGCAGGTTATATCAATTATGACAAGTGACCCACCTCGTCCAAAAATCCTGGCAGGTTATAACAATTATGACAAGTGACCCACCTCGTCCAAAAATCCTGGCAGGTTATATCAATTATGACAAGTGACTCACCTCGTCCAAAAATCCTGGCAGGTTATATCAATTATGACAAGTGACTCACCTCGTCTAAAAATCCTGGAAGGTTATATCAATTATGACAAGTGACTCACCTCATCCAAAAATCCTGGCAGGTTATATCAATTATGACAAGTGATAAAATCGAATACAAAGATTTATTTTTTAACGTCGTATATTCAGAATGTATCCCTCAAAACAAAAACATTTTGAGGATGCGAAGACATGTTGAAGTTCGACAAAATTTTTGGAAAAATATGTTTGAATTCCTGACCCATTTAGAATCCCAAAATAATTATTGAGAACTGTAGTTCTTCGGCAATCCGCTCATCATGAAGTGTGCGTACTAAGGATGGAGTTAGGTCTCCAATTACAAGTTCAGATCAAAACGACCAAAAGTCCTGGTTTGAAAAAACTAGTCAAAAAAGTAAGTAATAAATCTAACTCTAGATACTTTTGAGTTATCTAGTAACCACTTTTTTTAGAGGAATGAGGTTTTGACGGGATTTTCGGGTTACTGGGAATGGCCTCGGCGTATTTTAATTTACCACTTGATAACACTGTTTTATATAAAAAAAGACCTTTATTCCATTTCTTGAAAAATGTTTAAATCGAATATAAAGATTTATTTTTAACGTCGTATACTCAGAATTTGTTCCTCGAGACAAAAACATTTTGGGAATGCGAAGAAATGCTGAAGTTCGAAACCGCACCGACAAAATTTTTTGAAAAATGTGTTTAAATTCTAGTAACCAGATGACAACACTGTTTCATAAAAAAAAACTTTTATTCGTTTTCTTGAAAATTGTTGTCTTGTTCCCAAATAGTATAAAAGTCCGAATACGAACTCGTCATCCGGAAAATGCATTTAATATAGAAAATCTTGGATTTTTTTTTAATTTTAAAAGGAATATTCGTTTGTACTACATGTAAACTAATTTTTACAAAAGATAAATTAGTTTGTATATTTTTGATTCTTTATTCTTCTTGTTCTTCATGTTCTAGACTACTGAGAACTGCAAACAAGTTCTTCGCCAATTAGCAAGGGGTTATAAAATCACCCCAAAGTAGGCCGATTCGTTTACCAAAAAAAAGGAGTTACGTCTGTTAAGTTTAGACCTACAAGTGAACCATAGTTTTGCTGTAGAAAAAAAAGTGTGCAAAAAATAAATAACTATTGAAAGTATAGGTAATTTTTAGAGTTTCTTTAGTAACCATATGACAACACTATTTTATTAGAAAACAAACTTGTATTCGTTCCCTTGAACAATTTTGGCGTGTTCTCAAATATTGTTGTAAGTCCGAATCTGAACTTATCATCCGGAAAAAACTTTGGGAATTTGAAAAGGCCTGGACATTTCTAAAATTTTTAAAGTACACATGTTGGTTTAGTTATAGTACTAGTTGTAAACTTATTTTAGTAAGAGATAAATGTGACCAGTGTCTGCAGTTTTAAAAAAGCCTTCTTTGATAACCTTCTTTTGGGCGTTCTGTGCCTTCTGCGGTGCCTTCAATTTAGCGAGCTTGGCAAGATTGCTGGGTTTGTCTGGAGCATTGAATTTGGGCTTCTAGAGAATATTTTTGACGGGCGCTGCGAGCTTGGCAGTCTGTTTCTTTCTCTTAAGTGGGACTTTTGTGGGGACCTTTCCCTTGGAGGTCGCTGACCTCACGGGGGCCTTCTTCTTTGCTGGTGGAGCCTTGGCAGCGGGCTGGGTAGCTGACTTGGCAGCAGCCGGGGCTTGCTCTAATTTTTTTTTCTCAGCTGGCCTATCCGTCGATTTTGGCTTCGGACGAACCTTTGTTTGTAAAGATAACCCTTCTTTATTCTTCTCTGCCTTTTTGATTGAAGACTGCTAAGAAACCAAAAACGTTCTTTTCGCAAGGGGTAATAAGCTCATTCTAAAGTAAACTTCTAACCACTTAGGTACAGATGGTTAAGAACAATCTGATGTGTTTATCAAAGAAGAAGCTGAGGTTTTAATTACAGGATAAGACCTTCGTGTAATTAATAAATAGCTACAAGAGAACCACAGTTCTATATTAAAAGGAGTCAACATATTGGAAACTTATATCAGGCCAAAAAATTATAAATTATTTATTGATGAAAAAATTAATAAAAAAGCTTTGTCTTCTATCATAATAGCGTGTAGAATTAGCTACAAAATTTGAAGCATTCTGATATGAACAACTCAAGTCAAGGCATTGTTTCCCAGGAAACTAAATGAGTTAGTGAATGAAATGGATTTCATGAGAATCTTTAAGCAGACTTACTTGTTAGAAAATATCGTTTCCTACTAATGAAGGCCTAGTAAATGGTAAACAGACAAGAAAACTAGGGCTTTAATTACAGGTTCAGACCTTCGAACTGAATATCAGAACGTCTTGGCGTGGAATAAAGTAAACAATAATTCCAACAGTGGATATTTGAAAAAAATGTTGAAGTTCGAATCCGTATTCATCATCTGACAACATTTTTGGGAAAAATATGTTTGAAGAAAATTTTAGCAGGATTCCTATTTCTCAGAAAATATCTGTTCGTAGTATAGATAGTAAAGAATTTTTTAGTAACCATGTGTCCATTTTGAAAAAAATGTTGAAGTAGTCAAAATCTGTACTCATCTGGCAATCTGTTTGTGAAAAATGTGATTGAAGTTAGACAATTTTAGCAGCATTCCGACTTCTCAGAAAATATGTTACCCTAGTATTGAAGAACTATTTTAGCCTGATTCTTGAATATTATAATAACCACGATAACACTACAAATAAGAGATATTGGAAAGTAAGAAAAGAGCCTGAAAACTCCTCATTGAGAATGTTAAGTCGAGTACCAAATAGAAGAAAGATGGACTTGGTCTGATCAAACATTGCATTTTTGTAGTATTCTTGAAACAAATTTTTGGAACACTTTTGCAAAATTATCTTACTCTTTCCAAACGTATTATTTTTTATTTGTATATAAATAAATTTATACTGACGATTTTGATTCGATTTTATTGGACTGCATACTCTGTCGTACATTACGTTATTAAACAAAATTTGAACGCGCGCCCGATAATATAATTACGCAAATATTTGTAGTTTCATTAAAAATAATTAACAACATTATGCTAATCTAGCGATATCGGCGCATGGCATTATGATTATTAATCACGATATTGTTTTGATTCTGAAAGGTAAATATATATTAATAATATATTAATAATAATGCAGGGGGGCAGGCTGACCGTGTATGTTGCATAATATTATTTTGATTGCAGTCTTGGCAGCGTAATTACTCAATAACGACGCACGTGCAAGGGATATTTGACATGTACCAGATTATGGATCGTTTATCTGTCGAATCTGTATCGTAATTATGTGTATGCTTCATATTAATTGAAGGAAACTTAATTTCTATAATTTAAATAATGATAATAGCAATGTAAAATCTCTAAGGCATCGAAAATGTTTTTGAAACGATTATTTGGAAACAATGATGTTCAAAATTAATGCCTTCCCAAATTTCTAAGACGTTTTAAATTTGAATTTACTAATGGTTTGATATTATCCGTGACTCAAGCTCTCATTATCTAGTCAAATGCATCGAAGACTAAGCTAGTAATGGAGGATTACTAGTACTTGAATCAGCAACCACAGAATTGCAAGTCAATTAGTCCGGCGCTCTACCAACTGGGCCACTCAGGCACAGTAGAGAGCATCAATTTTCTTGTTCACCACATGACATACAAATACTGCATTTTCTTTTTTTAATTGTACAACCAATGTGATATATATATTATATTTGTAATGAAACATTCCTGTATATCATGTTCATTAAAATAAGGGAGAGAGGGTGAATGATTTGTTGCCGCCTAGTGTCAGTCAATGTATCAATATGGTTTTGTTTCGAATAATACTTGTCGGAGAGGCGCGGATCGAGATTCGGAATTATCGAATATTCGGAGTTCGGTGAGTGATTTCGGATGTCAACGTTAGAAGGGGTGTGTGTGCGCCCTTTTTTTACACCGTGCGGCATTCCGTAATGCGTTAAATGTTGCTCGTATGAGGTAGGAAGGGTCCGCAGCATTTCTCTGGGAAACCGAGTTTTGTTTAATATCAAATAGTCCATTATGCGTTCCTTTTTTGTTTTTGCGCGGCATAATATTTAATATAGACCGATGCAAAAAAAAATGTATTGTATAATCTGATGCTATATTAATTTACCAATATAGGTGTATTATCCTCGGCGGTTTACCGCTTTTCATACACTCGTTTATATACTATATAATTTCGCTATAATACAAAGGCTAATTAACAAAATGAAAAAAGTTTATTCATTTTTCATTCATATTTTAATTTGTCATACTTTATAATATTTATTTACTGATCTGTTGAAACGAAAACTTGGGACTTATTTTTAATAACCATGTAACAACATTGTCCTCCCTTGAAAATAATGTATTTCATTCACAAATGTTTAAGTCATCATTAGGCAAATTTTTTGAAAAAAATGTGTTTGGTTGTTGGACAATCCTTACACTTTTGGATTTTTTAGCAACTACAGGGTTTATTATGAAAGTAATGCATATGATTTTATTGTAAAGCGTATATTCATCTCCAGGGGTAAAATGGGTTATGAAATGTGATGAAGGGTCTACCATTACAATGCAGTCAATCGCCAGTTTCCTCCGAGGGTGTTTTTGGAGATAGAGTGTTCGCTTGAAAAGCGATACGCAAGCAAATTTTGCGTGCGGTTTGGAAAGAATACGGACGAAATATTCCAGACGCTTCAAGGATGACTGCATTTCAAGGTCACAGTCCGAGAGATGGCACAAGTCGTTGAAGGATGACCGGGAGGAGATCGGAACCGAACTCCGTTCTGGACACCCAACAATACTTAGAACCGACGAAAACGACGTCATGTGCGCAAAGTTTTGCATTACGACCGTCGATTGAACATCCAGCAAATCACTGACACCTTCAACATGTCCACATTTGCGGTACATGGAATAGTGACTTGGGATCTGCAAATGCACAAGGTCTGCGCGAAGCTTATGCCGAAAGTGTTGACGGAAGACGAGAAAGAACTTTGAGTTTCACGCTGTCAAGAATCGTCGGATTTGATTCAAAATAAGCTCAACTTTCTTAACTCTGTTATAACAGGAGGCGAATCCTGGATGTTCGAGTACGATCCAGAACCAAATCAAATCGCACCAAAATGATGCTCATTGTATTTTTTATTGACGTCCGATGAATCGTCCATTTTGAGGGAGGAACTGTCAACTCAGCCTTTTACCTACAGGTACTCAAGAGATTGAAAAGCCGCATTACGTGCGTAAAGACTGACATCAAAGGCACGGCCATGCTCCACCATGACAATGTCCCAGTCATTCATGCTTCATCGTGACTAATTTCCTAGCCTGAGCAACACCCCTGTGGTCCCAACCTCCCTTACAGTCCCGACTTATTTTGTTTCCCCGACTGAAGAGAGACCTGAAAGGAAAGCATTGGGAGTCCGTAAAACATCCAAAAGCATGTTACAAGGTTTCTAAGAGACAGGTCAATGAAGGAGTTTCAGAGTGCCTTCAAGACATGGCAGACACGTTTCCGTAAGTGTTTTGATGCTGGAGGAGAGTATTTTGAACAACGATCAATAAATATATTTTCCCCAGGAAATGCGCATTACTTTTATAATGAACTCTGTATATGAAAATACTGAATTTTACCTTATCATATTCTTTATTAAGTATTCATAAGTCTAAATCCGAACTCATCATCAAACAAAATTATCTCTTTTGAAATTTTTTTCTTTATTTACAAAATTTTAAGTGTACAAAGTCCGAATTCTTAGAAACATTTTTTTTGAAGTTATAAAATCTTGAATATTAATATCTTTTAGTAACCATATCAGTGGGAATCCAAGCTCACCACTAGGCAAAATTTTTGAGAAAATGTGCTTGATGTTGGAAATCTTGAGTTTTTCACCATATAACAACACTATTTTCCTTTTACAAAAATTGCCTCATTCACAAAAGTTTAAGTGTCTTAAGGCCAAACCATAATTTATCACCAGACAAAATTTTTGAGAAAAAGTGTTTAAAGTTAGAAAATTTTGTACTTTTATAGAGTCTTTTAGTAACAATGTGAACACACTGTCAAAATCAGAACTCACCACCAGGCACTTTTTTGACACAAATGCTTTGTTGAAGTATCCAAATTCATCATCAGGCAAAATTTCTGAGAAAAATATGTTAGAAGTTAGACAATCCTAGACTTTTAGATTTTTTAGTAACTATGTGCCAACACAAACATTCACTTGAAGAATTTTACCTTATTCATAATTTTTTAAGTATTCCTAAGTCCAAATCAGAACTCATCATCAGACAAAATGTTTTATACTATTTTTTTTAATTATCATAGAAAATCTTAGAATTTTGCAGTTTTTTTGTAATCATGTACAAAATTGTTCTCCCTTGAAGAATTTTGTTTTATTCACAAAATATTAGGTGTTCTTTTCTAAATCCGAAGTCATCATCTGAAAATATTTTTGGGAAAAATGATTTTGAAGATAATACTTTTGAACATTTATTTTTTATGATAATTAATAATGAGATTAATTAATTATTTAATTTGCATATTTACTTTTTAGTAACCATGTGAGTAGGAAGCCAAACTCATCACCAAGCAAAATATGTTTTATATTAGAAATTTTTGGACTTTTAGAGTTTTCTAGTTACCTTATTACAACACTCTCCTCCCTTGAAAAAAATTGTCTTGTTCACAAAAGTTTAAGTGTCCTAAGTCCAAATCGGAACTCATGACCAGACAATTTTTTTTAGAAAAATATGTTTTTAGTTACAAACTTTTGGACTTTTATAGAGTCTTTTAGTAACCATGTGAAAACACTATTCTTCATAAATTATTTACTTACTTATTCACTTATCTTGTAGTATCCTGAGTCCGAATTGGAATTCATCACCAGGCAAAATTTTTGTAAGAAGTTTTGTTTGATGTTAGAAAATCCTGGACCTTTAGAGTTTTATATATTCATGTGACAACACTGTCCCTTTAAAAGTATTTTACCTTATTCACAAATATTCCTAGGTAAAAATCCGAACTCATCGTCAGAACAAAATTTAAAAAAATGGTTTTTATAGTTAGAAAACCTTTAACTTTTTGAATTTTTTGTATACATTCGACTATACTCTAAATCCAAACTCATCATCTGGATTTTTTTTTTATAAAAATGATTTTCAAGTTATTCTCTTGAAAACTTTCCCTTTTTATAAAAGTTCAGATGTTATAAGTCCGAATCCCAACTAATTAGAATATCTTGAAGTTGTATAATTTCTAGTAACTATGTGATAACACTGTTCTTCTTAAAATCTTTGCCTTATTTACGAATGTTTAAGTATTCTAAGTCCGAAAAAAAGTCATCATCAGGCAATTTTTCTAGGAACAGTATTTAAAGTTAAACTAGACTTTTAGATTTTTTGTAATCATGCGATAACAATGTCCTTCCTTGAAGAATATAGACAAATTTACAAATTTTCAAGTGTCCTAATTCCGAATCCGAATTAATCATCAGGAAACTTTTTTTTATGTGTTTGATGTTAGAAATGTTGGACTTTTTTAGTAACCACATGAAAACACTGTTCTTCATAAAAATTGCCTTATTTTCTAATGTTGAAGTATCCTCCGAATCCGAACTAATCACCAGGAAAAATTTGTGGAAACTATATGTTTGATTTTTAGAGGTTATTATACTCATGTGACAGCACTGTTCTCTTTTGAAGAATTTTACCGTATTAACAAATTTTTAAGTATTCCTAGGTCCAAATCCGATCATCGTCGGGCAAAATTCTTGGAAACATGGTTTTCATAGTTAGAAAACCTTTAACTTTTTGAGTTTTTTGTATACACTCTAATTTCGAACCATCATCTGGAAATTTTAATTAATGTTCAAGTGTTGTAAAACCGAATCCCAACATTTTAGTTTTTAGTAACCATGTGATAACACTGTTCTTAAAAAAATTTGCCTTATTTACGAATGCTTAAGTATCCTAAGCCCGAATAAATAACTCATCATCATTTGGACAAATTTTCAAGTGTCCTAATTCCGAATACGGAATCATCACCAGGAAACATTTTTGGAGAAAATGTGTTTGATGTTAGAAATCTTGGACTTTTAGACTTTTAGTTACCTTATAACAACACTGTCCTCCCTTAAAAGGAATTGCCTTTTTTTGCCAAAGTTTAAGTGTCCTAAGTCCAAATCCGAACTCATCACCAGGCAAAATTTCTGAGAAAAATCTGTTTGAAGTTAGAAAATTTTAGACTTTTATAGATACTTTTAGTAACACTGTTTATCATAAAAACTTTGTTGTATTTACTAATGTTGAAATATCATGAGTCTGAACCCGAATTCATCACCAGGCAAAATTTTTGCAAACAATGTGTTTGAAGTAAGAAAATCCTGGAGCTTTTCGTATCCATGTGACAACACTGTCTCTTGAAGAATTTTACCTTATTAACAAATTTCTAAGTATTCCTAGGTCCAAATCCGAACTTTTCGTATAAAATTTTTGGAAAAATGGTTTTTGTAGTTAGAAAACTCTTAACTTGTAGAGTTTTTTGTATATATTCGATAACACTGTTCTCCCTTGAAAAATGTTACCCTTTTTCTTAAGTCTAAATCCGAATACATCATCTGGATTTTTTAATAAAAATAAATATGAAGTTGTTCTCTTGAAAAAATGCCTTATTCATAAATGTTTGGGTGTTCTAAGGCCGAATTCCAACTGAGTAGAAAATCTTGAAGTTTTATAGAGTTTTTAGTAAACATGTGACAACACTGACTTTTAGTTTTTTTTTTTTGTAATTATGAGACAACAATGTCCTATCTTGAAATATGTTGACTAATTTACAAATCTTCAAGTGTGCTAATTCCGAAATAATTCATCATCAGGAAACATTTTTGAGGAAAGTATGTTTCAAGTTAGTAAATCCCGAAGTTTTACAGAGTTTTTAGTAACCAGGTAACAGCGCTGTTCTTCTTAAAAAGAAATTCCTTCTTCACGAATGTTCAAGTAACCTAATTCCAAAGGAGAACTCATCATCAGGCAATTTTTATAGGAACAATGTTTAAAGTTAAACTAGAATTTTAGATTTTTTTGTAACCATGCAATAACACTGTTCTTCCTTGAAGAATGTTGACTAATTTACACTTTCTCAAGTATCCCAATTCCAAATCCGAATTTATCACCAGGAAACAATTTTTGGGAAAAATGTGTTTGAAGTTAGAAAATCTTGAAGTTTTATAGAGTTTTAGTAACCAGGTAACAACGCTGTTCTTCTTAAAGAAATTCCTTATTCACGAATGTTCAAGTAACCTAATTCCGAAAAAGAACTCATCATCAGGCAATTTTTGTAGGAACAATCTTTAAAATTAAACTAGACTTTTAGATTTTTTGTAACCATGCGACATTACTGTTCTTCTTTAAAGAATGTTGACTAATTTATAAATTCTCAAGTATCGTAATTCCGAATCCGAAATTATCATCAGGAAACATTTTTTCGAGAAAAATGTGTTTGAAGTTAGAAAATTCAGAAGTTTTATAGAGTTTTTAGTAACCAGGTAACAACGCTGTTTTTCTTATTCACTAATGTTCAAGTAACCTAATTCCGAAAAGTTATCATCAGGAAACATTTTTGGGGAAAATGTGTTTCAAGAAAATATTGAAGTGTTTTTTAAAGATTTTAGTAACTATAAGTTCGAATAAGAACTCATCATCACGCAATTTTCTTAGGAACAATGTTTAAAGTTAAACTAGACTTTTAGATTTTTTCGCAACCATACGACAACACTATTCTTCCTTGAAGAATGTTGGCTAATTTACAAATTCTCAAGTATCCTAGTTATCATCAGGCAACAATTTTTGGGAAAAATGTGTTTGAAGTTAGAAAATCTCGAGTTTTAGTAACCATGTAACAACTCTGTCCTTGGAAGAATTTTGACTAATTTACAAATCTTCTAGTGTCCTAATTCCGAATCCGAATTCATCATCAGGAAACATTTTTGGGAAAAATATGTTTGAACTCAAAAACAAAGGTTTTTTTTTAGAGATTTTAGTAACCATGCGACAAAAACGTTTTTAAAAATTTTTCCTTATTTACGAATGTTTAATTATTTAAAGTCTGAATAAGAACTTTTCATCAGGTTTTTTTGGGAACTATGTTTAAAAAAACTACAACTTTTAGATTTTTTGTAATCATTCCAACATTCTTCTTGTTGTCGTCCTTGAAGAATTTTGACTAATTTACAAATGTAATTCCGAATCCAAAGTAAATATCAGGAAACATTTTTGGGAAGAGTGTTTTGAAGCCAGAAAATCCTGGAATTTAATTTTTTTAGTAACCACTAAAATCCGAATTCATTTTTAGACAACATTTATGAGTAAAATGTATTTAGAAAGTTAGAAAATCTTGGGCTTTTTAGAGTTTTTTAGTTACTATTTAAAAATACTGTCCTCCCTTAAAAAAATACCTCAAATTATTAACAATGAAGGCCGTGAGGAATTATCATGGTAAAGACTGACCGTGTCTTTGATATTAAATTTCTCGCCCGTGACATTTTAATCTCTTGAGCAACTGCAGGTAAAAACCTGAGTTGATAGTTTCTTTCTGGGGTACAAACTCAAAATGGACCTCGAAAAAAGCCGTTGTTGGGCCGATCTCCTCTCGGCCCTCATTAAACACCTTGTACCATCTCCCGGACTATGACCTTGAAATGCAGTCATCCTTAAAGGCCTCTTGAAGCTACTCTTTCGGTTGCATTCTTTCCAGGCCACACAAAAAACTTGCATATCATTGTTTAAGCCAACGCTCCATCTCGCAGTGTTACAAAGTCGAAAAACACACTTCACGCGGAGGCACATCTCTTCATTTAAACTGATCGGAGTAAACGACCGGCTGAATTGGAAGGGCATACTTTTCACCACATTTTCTGACCTCGCTTTAATGGATAGCTGCGCCACAATAAAGTCATGCAAATTACATTCATAATAGACCCTGTATACTAAAAAGGACGTAGGTTAATGCCAAAAAACCTACACAGCAATCGTTAGTTGCTACAGAGCTACAGAGTATCAAGACTGGCATTTTAATTTTAGTACAAATTTAATTTGCTAGCTTTTAAGAACATTTAATGATTAAGCGATAATTTAACAATAATTTATTCTTAATAATTATTTAAAGGTATTTGTAATGTTTTTACACAAGACATTTTATCAGCGAAACTTTTGCTTAAGTCTTAAAACTTTGTGAATACACCTTGTATGTTTTATTAATATTTTATCAAACCACTAGCAAGACGTAATACAATGTCAAAAAACCTTTAAAGCAATCGTAAGTTGTTAATTAAGCTACAGAGCGTCAAGACGTGCATTTCAATTTGAGTAACAATTCTATTTGATAGTATTCTGAGCTTTTGTGTACTTTTAATGACGGTTTAGGCGCTAATTTAAAGAACTTACTCGTAATAATTATTTGAAGCAGTACTACTCTTTGTAAGAAATTGAAAACTTAACGATATTTAGTCAACTAAACTTTAGGAGATATTACCATAAAGGTGCCATCTATTGACTAAGCGTTGCACTAGTCCCTGTTTGAGTGGATAACCACCGACAAATCAAGGGAATAGTGACAAATATAATAATAATAATAAGTTAACTGAATGTTTGTTTGATCTTGAAACTTTATGAGAGCGCCTTGTATGTTTTATAATATTTTATCTAATATAATAGAAATACACAGGGCATGGAAAGCTTCACAGTAATCGTAAGTTGCTAATTAAAGGCGGTAATTTAAAGAACTTACTCGTAATAATTATTTTGAAGCAGTACTTACTCTTTGTAAGAAATTAAAAATTTAACGATATCTAGTCAACTAAACTTTAGGAGATATTACCATAAAGGTGCCATCTATCGTCTAAGTGTTGCACTAGTCCCTGTTTGAGTGGATAACCACCGACAAATCAAGGGAACAGTGACAAATATAATAATAATAATAAGTTAACTGAATGTTTGTTTGATCTTGAAACTTTATGAAAGCGCCTTGTATGTTTTATAATATTTTATCTAATATAATAGAAATACACAGGGCATGGAAAGCTTCACAGTAATCGTAAGTTGCTAATTAATCTGCAGAGTGTCAAGATATTCATTTTAATTGTAATAAAAATTTAATTTGATGACGTCGAAAGGAAAAGAATGTCGTGGCTGCAGAACATTAGAAAGTCGATAGGGATGGGGGTTTGAAGATCTGAAATGAGAGTAACAACAGATAGGAAATTATATGCTGAAATAGTCGCCAAATTCTGCTAGGAGAGGTATCTACAGTAGAAGAAGTCATTTTGAGCTTTTATGAGCTTTTAATGACTTAGCAATCATTTAAAGAGCTTTAAGAATTTATTGCTAATGATTATTTAAAGCAGTGCTTTTATTTTGCAAGAAGATGAAAATCTTAAGTATTTATTTTTACCAGTCTTGAAACTTTGTGATAGCACCTTGTATATTTTTTTAATCAGATGTTCTAAACAAAATGTATGGCAATGCAAAAAAACTAAGCTACAGAGCGTCAAGACATGTATTTCAATTTTCAAATTTAATTTGATAGCATTACGGACATTTAAGAGCTTTTAATGATTAAGGAATAATTAACCATTAACAATTGAATCTCAATTATTGTTTTAAGGTATTAAATCAGTACATTTAATTTTGCGCAACACATGAAAATTTAGTCAACTAAATTTTTGGGTTTGGTCAGTCTTGGAACTTTTTGGTTGAACCTTGTATATTTTTTTAATTAAATATACTAAAAAAAGTTAGTTAATGCTCTAAACCAGAACCATTAAACCTCCACAGCTATCATAAATTGCTAATTAGGCTAAAGGATGAGATAAATTCACACTTAATCCAGGGTGAAACATTTTAATGTTAATTAGAAGATTAATTAGGCTAAAGGGTATCAAAAACTGAGACAATTAATAATTAACTTAACTTTAATAATGTATTTTTTAATGATTAATTGTAGGTGTGTAAGCAATGCATGCATTTTGTAAGAAACCAACGAAATTTTTTATATGAGTTATTATGTGTGTTGAATAATAAAAGTTTTGGGAGAGTGACGTTCACAATTATGATAGAAATATATCATTTGGTTGACACTGGTGCCCTCTTGCAACGCATCGGTAATTTAAACCTTGGGGGAGGTAGCAACGTAAAATTTAAATTTAAAATTAGATGATGTGGGGTGATGCAACACGACAAGTGGGACTATTATATTTTGTTTTAAGTTCCTAGTCGACAACCAGAGGTTCTGTCGGGAATTCGTTGTAAAATTTATCACAATAACTGTCCTGAATGTATAATTAGAATATAAAAATAAGTAGTAAAATTGTTTTAATAAGTTGATGTTGAAGATACAATTTCCAATCTGCATTGATATAGTAAGTAATTTATTAAATTAATAAAGTTATAATTCACTATAACTTTGTTGTATATAGATGCTACATTTTATAAAATAGTGGAAGAGTATAAAAGGATCACATAATGATCGATAATACATGTCTAGTATGTACATATAAACCCAATAAGTCTGTTGAATTTAATAATACATATTACTTAGTCTCGAAATGTACGATGGGGTGAAATCAAATGTAGCTTGTTCGTTCGCCCGTCCTTTGTTCGGAAGACGTACAATATTATTCTTTTCTATAAGAGATTTCTCATTGGCATGGCGCAGCATATTCAGTGTTCGCCCTCGATAGTGCAATTTACAATTTCGCTGAATGTGTGCTTATCCGTTTTGAGCTCTATGTAAAATATTTAGCTTTTATCGGATGCGGGGGCGCTCAATTTCGGACCGTCTAGATGTACAAGTACGTACTGAAAGAAACGTCTGAAGAGCTAGACGGGGATGGAATCTGTTACTTGAAAAGGTGATAATAAAAAGTCAACGCTTCAGAAAATGTAATGAGCAAGGGGGAAATCCGGCTTAAAATCCCTGATAAAAAACAAAACGTCTTACCTCTCACAGTGTAACGAGTGCGGGATGACGAAAAATCCGTGTCCAAAAAAAGAGGGTCCCACCCCTGAAAAACACGTCGAGGGCCACTTAGTCCGGCGCGGCTGTAGGTATTAATTTTATTTAATTATAGCTACCATCAGTTTATATAATACTTTATTTTATAATGTAAATATATCTTTTACTAAATCACACAATCTTATTCTCGAACACTTTTAAATTCTCAATAAGTTACGATTGTGCACAAATCTTTCCACATATGACTGGGTATATATGGCTGCTTAATGCGACGTAAACATGGAGAAAATTGTAACTTGATATATGTGGCGAATAACGAAAGTATACCAATTTGGTTTTCCCTTTCGCCGTTATTTAAGTGGGGATAAGAAATAATAGATCCATTATAGAAGCCCGAATGGGTTCCTCGGCATGGATGGAAAAAAAGCTGTTATTTGCATTTCGAGCATCAATCATTATCGGTATAATTGGCCGGAAAATTAGGCGGACTTTATGGTAATGCATTTAGTTTTTAGTTGCATTGTCCCCAGTCCTGACCCTATAAAACTGTGCGATAATGGACGCGTTAAGTGGGAAAAGCGACCGCAAAAAAAAAAACAGGGAAAAGTATCTGTGTTTGTGCGCATTCAAATCGCCAAATTAATTAATCCGCGATTATGCCCGTGCGGGTTTCGCCGCGAATGTTTATTATTTATAAAGCCCGGGGATTCCTCGGCGTGTTGTTTAAATTCGAAGGAGTTGCCCTTAATTTAGTCCAATCAATAACGCGAATAACATTAGTCTTTTAACATTATGTATTCAAGTATATAAGTCTTCGCTTAGTTAACTTGATCGACTCATTGATCACTCATCCGGTCGTTTAACGTGTGCCCTCAAAATGAAAAAGTTTATTTAGCTTTAATGTAGAAAAAATCAACAACGTATATTCCATCCAATTGAATAACTTTCAAACTTAATTATTAATAACATATGAAAAATATTACACACATCAATATCTACAGATCAGATAAAAACTAATCAACTTCATATAATGCAAATTATGTATAATTATTTCAATAAAGTTGATTCTTTTTACTCTACACCCTTGATGAAAACAAAATTATATGAAGGAAAACACGTTTATGTTTATATTTGCCGTTTCTTGACACGTGTTTCGAACTTAACAGCTTATAATAAAAAAATATTACTTGTTTTAGATTATTTTAGTTTAGTTTATTACTTTACAAGATCTATTAAAAAAATCACTAAATCACTAAAATTTTGAGAACATATCTTCAAGGCGGACTTCACGATTTCTGGTGTTCTTCCACTCGACCCATTATACCCTACAGCTGGTTATAATATCCATCAGGCGACTGCAGCCATTGAGGTGACATTTTTGCAATTTCTGGCATATTTTTGGAGACCATATTAATGAATAATGTCACTTTGACATTTATATTTTGTTCCACAATATTCTTAACAGATCTTTAAAAATAAAAAAATAAGAAATTCATAACCACACATAGTATTATTTTTATTAGTTTAAACCTTGAACACTAAAACACGTGTCATGTACTGAAAAATTTTAAAAATAGACAAAACAAGTGTTATTCTTATTCTAATGTATTTTCTCCATTAGCCGAATTATGTTATTATAAGAAAATGTATTTTAAACTTATAAAAACTGATTAAATATCAACGTGACAAGACGTGCTAATTCATTGATGTATGAAAATATGTTTTAATTCTTTTGTCTGCGCATAACTCACCCCGTTCAACGTATTTAACTTATAATCTTTGACTGCTCCACTGATCTATCTTGTATTTCGTAGGCTATTAAATTCACGCAGAGTTTATAGATGTGATTCGTATCACTTATCTCCGTTGTATTTGCATACACTTGATCAACTATATTCGATTTGTTGAATTATCTCTGATTCCCTAACGTCTTGTGGAGTTATCAAAACATTGAGTAAATTTAACACTACTTAAATTAACTTATTTAACTTTAACATACGAGGGTCGATCAATAAGTATATGAAGATGCAAGTTTTTCACTATATTTTTTCCTAGTTTTCAATCTCCTTTAAGCACATTACATATTTTTCATCGTTTAAAAATGCGCTTCTGTCTCGACGATAACTACCCCCTCCTTTTAAGTTTCATGTCGAGAAACAGATAAAATTCTGGCGACTGCGGTGGTTACAGCACCATTTCGTAGGGTAATTCATGCAATGTAGCTACGGTATTGTGGTGAAACAGCACTCTTAGCGAAATGGGACAGTGTCTCCTTTAATTTTGAATCGAATCGGTCTAATAATTCACTTGGTCGTTTCTTATTTCTTCAAAAAATCTAGTAGGGTTACTCTTTTTAAATCCAAAAAATTGTGGTCCTAACCTTTCAGACCGATCGTCTTTCCTTTCTTCCGAGCATATTCATCCTGAAAGGTCTATTATTTTTATTATCGCCTGGTCTTTAGCATATAATAATGGATCCAGGTTTCATCAACAGTAACGATTCGACGTATAAAATAACTCTTGCGAATTTCGCTTAAAGATTAAAGCCGAATAGTTACATTGGAAATTTAGGAGATAACAATAATTGGTACAAAATATGATCAATATTTTTCCTGTCTTCTAGGAGATCTTCGAAAGATGTAGTTTTTGTTTCAATCAAAAGACCTCATTTATTGGTCTTTTGATCGAGACAAAAACTACATCAGCCTTCTGAGGTTTAGGTTGTATCCATACCAACCTAAACCTAAACCTAAAAAGCCTGATGTAGTTTTTGTCTCGATCAAAAGACCTCATTTGTTGGTCTTTTGATCGAGACAAAAACTACATCAGCCTTCTGAGGTTTAGGTTGTAAACTAAACCTAAACCTAAAAATCCTAATGTAGTTTTTGTTTTGATCAAAGAACCCTATTTATTGAATTAATTTATTAATGGTTTAATTAAGATTTTGTGAAGATTAGTTCTGTTCATTGTAACAAATCGGCTTAAATCTTCGAATTTGCAAGTTTTAATGGTTCTAAAAGGAACAAATTTGCAAAATTTCTTCGTGCGGCCGTTACAAAAATGTTTGAAAGTTTTCCCTGTCTTCTACGAGATCTTCTGACATCGTCTTTGTTTGAATTGAAAATTCATGCAATGTAGCTACGGTATTGTGGTGAAACAGCACTCTTAGCGCAATGGGGCACTGTCTCCTTTAATTTTGAATCGAATCGGTCTAATCATTCACTTGATCGTTTCTCATTTCTTCAAAAAATCTAGTAGGGTTACTCTTTTTAAATCCAAAAAATTGTGGTCCTAATCTTTCAGACCGATCGTATTTCCTTTCTTCGGAGCAGATTCATCCTGAAAGGTCTATTATTTTTATTATCGCCTGGTCTTTAGCATATAATAATAGATCCAGGTTTTATCAACAGTAACGATTCGACGTTTAAAATGATAACTCCTGCGTATTTTGGCTTAAAGAGAACCAAACACTGCTTCAGAATTGACAGTCTTATCGGCTTATTGTCTAAGTTAAGCAATCACTGCATACATCTCATGCTAAACTTACCATGTAAAATATTAATTACCGTTTTAAATAGTTTCCAAATAAAAACGAGTGTAATGATAACTTAAATTTATTGATTGAGCTACATCAAGATCAAAATAATTTGACGAATAAATATTTCTTGACTATTATTTGAATTACTAAATGCTAACCCATTGATAATGGTCACTTTATGTCCGAAATATACATTTTCCAATTGAAATAAAAGTGTGAAGAAAGGTCATCAGTGCTTTATTGGTCAAATCTTGATGATAACTTCCCTCAGCATCGCGACCTGTCTTCACAAACGGCTATTTATTGACCGACCCTCATATACTTCTGTTTTTGGGAGAAGTTAAGTTTATGCTAACAATGTCCCTATTTTTTTTCCTTTTTCTTTAAATGACTTGACAAAATTGAAAAGCCTGCAAGCGCAGAAATAGAGAGTTTTGATGATTTTGATCCAAATTTTTAAGTCGTCTTGAAGCTTGAAATTAACTACAATTTGAAAACAGCTTAGGAATCTATAATATATTACAAAGACTAGAGAAATTGAGATGAACAATAAAAAGTCCATCCCAAGTTGAAACAATTTCAAAATTTTCAGACCAGTTTGGTTTGTGAATTGGAAAAAAAGTTCGATGTAAAACATGTAGTATTTGTTGGTGAAAAGAAGATCCTTCTTAAGCCAACACCTAAGACTCGCACCAAGAATAGGTAAAAGCGTTCCCACTCTTGCACCCTGACCTATGTGCACGATGCTATCTTGGAAGATTTAGTGTATCGATAACCAAATAGTTTGTAGATCCAAGTGGTTCAAGTCTTCGTATAGCTTGAAATTAACTACGATTTAAAAACACAGCTTAGGGAGCTGCATATTACAAAGGCCAGGAGAATTAAGGTGAACAATAATAAATCCACCCTAAGTTAATACAATTTAAAAAGATCCGAACCAGGCTGGTTCGTAAATTAGAAAGGAAGTACAATGGAAAATACGTGGTTGGTAAAAGGAAGATCCCTTCCAAGCCTATACCTAAGACCAGGACCAAGAATAGCTAGAAACATCCCCGTTCTCGTACCCTGACCTTTCTGCACCATGCCATTTCGGAAGATTTAGTGTATGTACTTTTGTGATCCTTATGAAGCTTGAAATTAACTACGATTTGAAGACACAGCTCAGAGAGCTGCATATTACAAAGGCTAGGAAAATTAAGGCTAACAATAAAGTTGAAACATTTTCAAATGGTCCAAACCAGATTGGTTCGTTTATTAGAAAATAAATTCATTGGAAAAAACGTAATATTTGTGGATGAAAGTAATTCCTTCCAATCTTCTACCCGCACCAATAATAGACAGAAGCATCCGCGCTCTCAAACCCTGACATATGTGCATGATGCCTTCTTGGAAGATTTAGTGTATGTAGTTTTGAGATCCAAGTGGCTTTAAGTTGTCATAAATCTTGAAATTAACTACGATTTGAAGACACAGCTTAGGGAACTGCATATTACAAAGGTTAAGGAAGTTGAGGTCAACAATATCAAATCCAGTCCGATTTGAAACAATTTCAAAAGGTTCAGACCAGGTTGGTTCGTAAATTGGAAAAAAAGTTTAATGGAAAGTATTTGTTGGTAAAACGAAGATCGTTTCCAAGCCCATACTTAAGACCCGCATCAAGAATAGGCAGAAGCATCCCCGCTCTCGTACCCTGACCTATGTGCACGATGCCATCTTGGAAGAATTAGTGTATCCTGCTGAAATTTTAAAAAAGCGCATGCTTGTAAAGTTAAACAGCTCCTAATTCATCAGAGTCCACTTTGATTAAAATCCAAACAATAATTGAACATAAGGTCGAAAGTTGATTACAACAAAATGATCAGTTGAAGCAGTTAATACTGCTGTTCCGAAGTCTGTCTCTGTTTTACCGGATTACTTTGCCAATGGTGAAATAATCCATACTGCAATGTAAGAAAAAAAGCATTTTGTAAGTTCAGACGAAATTTGACTGACAAAACTTTTAAACTTTAAACGAAACATGTAACATTATTGAATCCAGAATATTTTTAATTGTTTGATAAAGTTGAGCACATAACCGAAAATATTCGCCATGGATGCATGTCAGATAATTAATTAAATAACTTATTATAACATCTTTGTACAGTCCTTAAGTAATAGCCATTACGACTGATGCTTTTTGTCAATTAAATATTTAACGCCATTTCTTGGATTTCGAGTCGAGAAACTCGCTTAAAATTACAGCAAATTATTCAATATATGAAATCATAAATTCGCTAAAGTTAAATGTCATAACAAAGCTTGTGTAGAACATCTATCAATTCATAAAATTACGAGGGCAAATCAAATGACACAATAAAACTATAATAAAGAAGTAAGAGTCGATTTTTACCAATTTTTTTTTGTATGATTTCCCTTGACTTCTATGAAATCTTAGGCGGTCGTTATTGCTTCAACAAAATTTTTAGAAAAGTTTTCCCTGTCTTCTAAGAGATCTTCTGATACCGCCTTTGCCTAAACATCAAATTTGGTAAGATTCCAAAAATTTGTATTATTGTTATCCATCAACATCGAGACAAATTTGTTAGATATTTAGTAGAAATTTCAATAATCATTTAACAATTAATCAATTCAATTCATGTGGTACGGATACAACCTAAACCTAAAAAACCTGATGTAGTTTTTGTCTCGATCAAAAGACCTCATTTATTGGTCTTTTAAATAAATAAATTAATTCAATAAATGAGGTCTTTTGATCCAGACAAAAATTACATCAGGATTTCATTTGGAAGAGGATATTTAATCAATTGTTTCTTAATTTGAAAAGTATTTTGTTTGATCGAATTATATAGGATGTCGTTGAATTGGGTAATGGTATTAGGATTAATCTTGGGATTGGAAGCAATGAATTTTGTTAAGTCTGTAGCTACTGTCTTTGTGTCACATTTGTTAAAATTGTAAATGAGGTTAGGAATTTGTTGTGGGAGATTAGATCGGAGCACAAGGACAAGGTTGACAGAGTATATGAGGTTTTGGATGTTCTGGGTACAAAGTAGGAGTAGCTTGTGTGTCATTCATGATAAAAGTGGGAGGAGTAGGGATACGTACAAAGTTGGATAAGAAAGATGAAAGGTGTCGTGATTTTTGTTTGTTGATGTTTAAATCGCCAATGATAATAGCATTGTCGCACAGTGAAGCTTTTATAAAAATTGAGTCTTCAATAGATTTATATTTATATCGAATGTATGAGATATGAAAGGAGGGAGAATTAATGATCTTCAGCTTTCTTCAAATATTGTAGACGCCTTTTATCAATAGAATAAGTCTAGCATATTTGCTTACTGTAGGTTTGCCAACAATCTTGTATTCAAGATGTCTAGCATGGAAGCCATTTGAATTGGTATTACTCTTATTTCATTTAACACTTTCTTAATTGTTGCCAAGCTGTACATTTAACAACGATTTTCATTCCTCGTTGGCTATTCTCATTGTAACTAAATGTATAGAGTACACCGTTGAACTGATACACCCTGTATAGATCTAAATTGTAACGAATTTACCTTAATTTATATCTAAAATTTTTACGAGTTTCAATAACATTTTTCTTTTAATTTGTTAGATGAATTTCGTTAATCCATCCAAATTATTTGTAGATATATAAGCAAATCATTGTATCTTAATGAACATGTATCTATCCGGGGAATACATAATCCGGAAATCCAATAATTACCAGCCAGATCGGCTTAATATATTCAGCACTGTTTAATACTTTGATAATGTTTTAATAATCTTCTTTTGATTATGCTAATTTGCACAAATAATTTTATTTAACACACTATGTTTACAAATCTCATGAAGACTATAAATTACTTAATGATAGAGATGGTTACGACCGTTAATTCATGATAAATACTAAACTAAAACAATTACTAGGTTTATAGCTTTAAACTTTATTACAAAAAACATGAATTTTCGATCTTTGAAGGTCATTATGACTTATTTAAACAATTACTTCATTGGCTAATTATAGTAAAGTATATTAGCAATATTATAATTACGAATTGAACAAAAATAATACAAATCGAGAATATACAATGTGTTTGTGCGAAAATAATTTGTCTAAATATTAATGTTTACGAGTTTATTGTAAGGAAGGGAATATTTCCTTATTATCTCGAAGAAAAAGTCCTCGGTGTGGGTGTGACATTATTTGAATACAGCAAAGGTCTTTATAATAAAATTAATAAGGAGAAAATATGTAAATACAGCAAAAGGAATGGAAATTCGCGGATGTTTGTAAACATTAAAGAAGTAAAAACTGTTCATAAGCGGGTACATGAATGTCAAATATTCTTTAGCGGAGCATTTTAAATTAAGCACAATAAGATGAGTTCCGTTTGCTCATTAAATAATTTTCTCGCGGCATTTCGTTTTTAATGTTTTGAAGAGGATTATTAACAAACAACGGAATTAATTACAGTTTAAATACGAAATCTATTTCGTTGGAAGTGTAACATGTAATACTTCATGCTTCAATGTGCTAACATTAGGAAATAAATACATACTAGGTTCAACACAAACATTCTCTTTCATCAGCATTTTGAATATGGAAATTCTGGAAAAACTCCTTTAATGCTCTGAGCTGTGTGTTAATTATGGCATGATCAATGCTCCCACATGTGCTACAAATATGTCCGGAACATTGTTACGCATCATACTTAACATTCGAAACAATCCGTTTATGAATGAGAATTTATTCTAGCGTATGCACACATAAACATTTTTACACCCCCGAAGGCTCAAACGGAATTCATTTGGATGTAAAAGTAAAGTTGTAATTGTGATACACGATCATAAAGGGTACCAGAATTATCCAGCTCCATAATACATGTTGCTACCAAAACGGAATAACAATAAGGGACAATCAGCAATCGATTATAATTATCAAACCGGCAGCAACCCCATCTTATGCATTCATTAAAAATTGATAATGGCTTTGTAAATCGAAACCTCAAGCGCAAAATAAATACGTTAGGGATTAATACCTCTTCCCCTTTGCCTCTTTATGGATTAATTATTTAGGCCCTGTTTAAAATTTTCGTTTATTTATTTACGGCATAATCGAAATTTTAATTACCTGCAAAACTAGATGAGGGATTACTGGGCGGTGCATGACTTCGTTTACGCCGCAACCAATTTTCGCGAAAGTACTTACTTACTTCTCCTCTTTCGGGTTAGTTTGCTTTTCGCACTAAACTTTATAAGTAGATTTTAATTTTTCTAACTACAGAAAGAATTACACCCCGTACTATGTGTAATATAATTATGGCCCATTAAATTTCGCGAAATTAATTACGGAACGCTGCTAACACAACCTGAGACAATAGGCATCCGATACGTTAATAATTATACAGCAAGAATAATCTTATTTAATATTCATGAATACAAATGAATTTTAGGACTTAATTACTTCCAAGTCCTTGGCCTTCGAATAAATTCGCGTATAGGTCGAAATTCATTTCCAGCGGAATTATTTTCAGCCCCTGTCTGTATTTTTATCAATGTTAACTTCCACAATTTAAATATTGGAGTGGATGTTTATTTAATAGCCGACGGTATTAAGTAAATTTTAATATTGCAATGTCCTGTAGGTAAGCATAATTTAAATGCATCATTAATAATAATAATAATAAAACAAAACGGCATTTAAAACTACTAAATTCGATACTTGTTTTGCTACATTCTTGATGGAACCAAAATCCAAGACCGTATCCCGAACTACCAATTTGGTTTCCTTCCAAAACGTTCCACCACCCTCCCTCTTATCATCCTTACCTCAAACATCAAAACAACTCACCTTGAAGGTCATCAGCCATCCTACTACTAGACATCCAAAAAGCCTTTGATTCTATCTGGCGTCAAGGTCTGTTGTACAAATGTTACCTCCTCAAAATTTCTTTCCATATTATTTCCATTATTAAACAATTCCTTTCAAACAGATCCCTCAAGGTCAAAATCAACAACTCCTATTCCCCTACTTTACAACATTTTCTGCTTCGACATCTACAACCCTGACCCTCTTCACTTTAATCCTTCTAAATATCTTCTTCAATTTGCAGATGACACAGCACATCCACATTTCACACCTTAAAAAATCAAACATCGCGTCTTCCTCCATGACATCTAACTAATCTGAGTCCATGAACAAAATAAATATTCGTCACTAAAGAAGACTTCATTTCATTACACCATTCAAATAAGAGAAGTCTTTGTCGCGATTCTTTAATTCTTAACTATGTTTACACAAAAATTTACAGAATAACGCTGCTTTTTGTACTCTACCAGTTTTCGACTACCACACCCTATTAATTGAACGAGGGTGTACGTGCGCACCTCCACTTTCTCCACTATTTCGGCTTCCTTGCTGTCTTTCACCTGCACTTGGTTTTCTGTAATGTTTTTGATTACTACTACATTTTTACTTGTGGTTACAATGTTTCTGTTGGCATCGTACAATCTGTACCCTTTTGTTGTTTCACTGTATCCTACTATTATCATTTGTACGGACTTCTTTTCCCATTTGGTTCGTCTTTCTTTTGGAATATGAATCAAAGATTTTGAAATCACTTACATCTGGTTTGTGACCATGCCAAACTGGGTAAGGAGTTTCTATTGATCTGTTTTGCAAATAAACCGCTGTATGTACAGCCTCAGCCCAAAGTAAAAACTTGCAATTTTGAATAAACCCTGTATATACCACACCAATCCCAAAAAACTAGTAAGTTTGGAACTTTTTTATTATTTAATTATTAACTACTACAATCGATTTCTTTCATTAAAGGGATAATTATAGTGCATAAACGTTAACAATTTGCCTTAAAATTTCTGAATAATTCACCTGTTATTGAATCTAACAAATAATAACACTGTACTGCATAACGGATGTTTGCCTTATTACTCAGTTTCCAAACAGGCGTTTTTCCTTTTTGTATACTAAAGTAGTTGAGTGGTTGTGCACGCTCGTCTTCGTAAGAAAAATGAAGTCTGAATAAAGAATGAATCAAGTTATAATTTAATTGGTACTCCTGAATAAATAAATACATTCGATACGGCGGAAAGTGCGCAAAAAGCGATGCACGCCCCGAATAAAAGAGGCTAAAACGTACCTGACAATCTCATTGGGCAAATAGTATAAAATAGTATATTCGGTAAATGCGTGCATTATCCGTACACCCTTACCCATACCCGGCGTGCATTTTATAATTCCTTTTTTATCGCGTTATGTTGAGGGAGTCCAAGGGGTACACGAGACGGGGCTAACTTATTTACAGCCTGGCTGATTAAATCAGCCTGTAGTCCTGTTGAGCATATTTAATGAACACTCTGTACACATGTAGGTGCTGCTACTTGCAACGGGCGTGCCTTTGCACTGGAGAAGCTATCCTAATTATTCTAGAACACGAACCTGAAGTACTCCATGCCAAACATGACAAACACAATGCTTTTAATCTATTCAAATATTTTATATTTATAGACAACTTTATCTTAACCGTTCTACGCCAGTTTACCAATAAACAAAACATTATGGCGGTGCAGATTACGGATTTTCAGCGTTTTAATATTATTCCTGGCGCTGCACCGAGTACATCAAACTCGGTTAGGCGAAAAGTCCTTCGCCAACTTCACCCGTCACCCAAGAAATATAAATTAGTAATAGACGATCGCGAATTAAGTTTGCGTGAAGTAATGCAATCACTTCAAAGAATTAATTCCTGCCTTTTAACGTAATCAAATCTTTATTGTGAATTAGGGCTACTATTATTGTTCCTAAACGAGTTTCCCTCTTAATTCTTGAATCAATTTATTTAGTTTCGAAATTCGTTGTAACTTTTATTGTCTAATTATCAACTTTCCTTCCTCACGACGAATATTTTATTATATATATATACAAAATTTAGCTGAAATCTAACATCGCAGCCCATGTGATAAAACTAAATAAGCGCATAATCAGCAATATATCCATTAACATGATGTATTTGTGTAGATAAAACTTATATGTTGTTGAGTTAAACCTTACTTTTCTAATTCTAACTTCTTTAAATACTTCAATTTATTGATTGATGAAGCACTCAATTGTTGAAAATCTATAATTCAATATAAAGGATCAAGATGATTGTCAGATTTTCAACAAGAAAGTTGCGGGACTTTAATTATTCTTGAGAACTCTGAAACTCTATTGAGGCCAGTTTTGTACCGTCAAGAATTTCTTGCACATGCTCAAGATGTCGATAATCGCTTATGTGCAGGTTTGTACTGAACCTCCCATTCAAGCTCTTGAAGTTTTTGAAGAGTCATTTAAAATAAGTGTATCGAGTTTTCCCTTTTTTAACTCCCAAACACACAACTGGCTCGACCAAAACAGTCAAAGAACTTATCTGAAACGTAATGTAACCTTTAAATCGCGATATAGTACGACCAAATTCTATGATACATCATGAGGTATGGCTTACTAAGGACATCTAGTGGAAAATGCCCAGAACTTTTTGCTTTACCTTATATTAAAAGACCAAACTATATGAATTAATTTTCTTACTTAGTTTTCAAAGAAGATTTGGCATAGGTAGAAATGTCCTACAAATGCTTAGGAATAAGTGGCATCGCATACGCCATAACCTCCCATTCAAACACTTAAAGCTTCTGTCGCGTCGATAATGATCTATGTAGTTTTACGTTGCCATGATAAAAACAACATCCTTCCTATTGGCCAATTCTGGTCGCTTCTGGTCGATCGCATGCTTCAAACTGGAAAGTTGATAATAAAAATCCGAAGTGAGTGTTTGGTCCGATCGTAGTAGCTCTAGTAGATCATTCCTTTCGAATCTATCAAAACACACAGCAAAATTTTTTTGACCGTCAATCCAGGCTAAACGATCGCTTGCGATGGCTTACCACGATTGGACAATGATATTTTTTTAAATATTGTCTTTAAATGTCATCTATTTTTCATCATAAGTCACTATCCGCTTTAAAAATTAATGGATTTCCTTACGTCTCAGCAAAGAATTGAAGACATCAATTCCAAGTTTCTTTTATGTCAATTAAACCAGAATTATTTTTGGTTGTTGTTCTCATATATAACCAACCATTAATCACCATTAGCTTCAAAAATTCATCAAGACCTCAATTCCAAAAGTTTCTTTTATGTCAATTAAACCAGAATTATTTTTGGTTATTGTTTTCATATGTAACCAACTATTAATCAAAAGTCACCATTAGCTTCAAAAATTGATCGATTTCGTTACGTTCCAGCAATCAATTCGTTCCAAAAGGTTTTTTTGCGTAATTCATGTGACACCCATAAATCAAGCTTCATCTTAAGACCAGTCTTATGCAAATGGCAAACTTCAGTTCCTGGGCAATTTAACAAGGGCTAGACTGTCGGTCCAACTTTCCATGATTTTATAGACATTTTTTATGTTTGCTTCACTCCCTACATCTCTATTACTATACGATGGGTGCAATAGAACTTCTCGTTCAAACTCTTGAAGCTTCTGTTGCGTCATTAATCACGTGTTCGGGCTGATGTTGACTTTATAAAACACAAAACTCTTCTTCACACTGCTACAAACTGGCCAGTTGATAGTAATATTTGGCCCGATGAGAACAGCTTATATTAGATTATTCCTTTTCACAACAACTTGACCTTCTTGGTCATTAATTTATGCTTAACGATCGTTTATGCTTGCTCACCACGATTGGACCACGATCTTTTTTGCATGCTGTTTTTGTATGTGACTAATTTTTTTATCACCAATCACCATTAGCTTTCAAAATTGATCGATTTTGTTACGTTGAATGCATCAATTTCATCAACAAGGTCTTTTGCCTCAATTATACCACGATAATTTTCAGCTGATGTTCTCTTATGTGACCATTATTTATCACCAATAACAGCAACAAAGAATCGCTTGCATCAATTTGGTCCAAAACGATTATTTTGCGTCAATAGTACCACAATCTTTTTCAATTGTTCTTTTCGAATGTGGTCCATTTTTAACCCTACAAAAATTGGTCAAACGGTTATTTTTCATCAATTGGACCATGATCCTTTTTGGATGTTGTCTTCGCCCCAAAAATTGATCGAATTCGAATGCTTTACAAACGTTTGTACTTGCACACCGCGATTGGACCAAGATCGTTTTTGTCTTTTGCTTTCGTATGTGACCAATCACCATCTGATTTAAAAATTGATCGATTTTGTTACGTTGCATGCATCAATTTGCTCAGCAAGGTTCTTTTGTCTCAATTGTACCACGATAATTTTCAGCTGATGTTCCCTTATGAATGGGTTTCCTTACGTTTCAGCAATGAATCAAAGACATCAATTCGATTCAAATGGTAGTTTTATGTCAATTAAACCAGGATCATTTTTGGTTATTGTTTTCATATGTAACCAACTATTTATCACCAGTAACCATTCGCTTCAAAAATTGATCGATTTCGTTACGTTACAACAAAGAATTCCATGCTTCAATTTGGTCCAAAAGGTCCTTTAGTGTCAATAGTGCCACAATCTTTTTCGCACCAGTAAACCTCCGCTACAAAAATTAATCGAAAGGTTATTTTGCATCAATTGGACCACGATCTTTTTTGGCTGTTGTTCTCGTGTATCATCAACAATCACCACCCGCCCCAAAAATTGATCGAATTCGTTACGATTAAGCAAAGAATCGCAGATATCAATTCGATCCCAAAGGTTCTTTTAGGTTAATTGCGCATTGATTTTTTCGGCTTTTGGTCCCAATCAGAACCTTTAACAGCTTCAATGAGAAGTCCTATCGCACCCAATGTATAGTAATAGAGACTAGAGACTAGAAAGATTAGCCAGAAAATATTGTCGATAACAGCTTGGAAATCTTCTTCTTCTTTATTTCCCAATCGATTTCATTAAGTTTCAAGCCGTAATTTTGCCCAAACGATTCTTTTGTTTCAATCCGTAAGATCGTAAAGATCAGCCTTTGGGAAATGGTTAGAAATACTTTTTTTGACTAATCTAAAATTCTTGCGCAATGAAAGAAGTGCTCACCTGCCGATACGACTCGAAGATATCCAAGCTGTTATCGACAATATTTTCTGGCTAATCTATAGTTTCAAATGAATAAGGGTTTACTATGGGTCCAGGTTTCTATAAATTAATAGAAATTTTTGACATTTGCTTCACTCCAACTTCTCTAGTCTCTATTACTATACGGTGGGTGCGATAATTTTAAAGATATTTTTGACATTTGCCTCATTCCAACGTCTCTAGTCTCTATTACTATACAGTGGGTGTGAGAGGACTTCTCATTAAAGCTCTTGAAGGTTCTGGTGCTTCATTAATGATGTGTGCGGCCTGGCGTTGACTTTATGAACCACAACACTTCCTATTAGTCAATTCTGGCCACTTCTAGCCTATCACCTGCTTCAAAATGATTAGTTGATAGTAAAAGTCAAAATTAACTATTTGGCCCTATTCCTTTCCACAGCAAAATCTTCTTGGCCATTAATATATGCTTACCGATTGTTTTGTCACGTTTCAACATAGAATTGCGTGCATTAATTTGGTCAAAAAGGTTTTTTGCCTCAATTATAACACGATTTATTTCGGCTGATGGTCCTATGTGACCATTATTTATGACCATTCGCTTCAAAAATTGATCAATTTCGTTATGTTGCAACAAAGAATCGTTTGCATCAATTTGGTCCAAAAGGTTTTTTTTGCGTCAATAGTACCATAACCTTTTACAGTTTTTCTTTTCGCCCATTTTTAACACCGCTACAAAAATTGATCCAAGATTATTTTGCATCAATTTGACTGTTGTTCAAAAATTTAATCAAATTCATTACATTTAAGCAAAGAATCGCAGATATCAATTCGATCCAAAAGGTTCTTTTACTTTAATTGTACCATGATTTTTTCGGCTTTTGGTCCCAATCGATTTCATTAAGTTTCAGCAAAGAATCGCAGGCCGTAATTCGGCCCAAACGGTTCTTTTGTTTGAATCCGTTTAGCTCCTTCTTGAGACCAGCCTTACGGAAATGGTTAGAAAGACTTTATTGACCAATCTAAAATTCTTGCGCAATGGAAAAAGTGCTCACCTGCCGATCCGACTCGACGATTTCCAAGATGTTATCGATAATATCGACCATTTTTGTGTTTTATCTTCGACGTTCATAGTACCAGAACGGAATCGTTGGAACCACCGCTTTGGTACTGTATTAGGTCCATAAATAGCACACAATTTTTAGCCGCTTGGTCCGACTTTTTACCTGTATATATATAACCAAGGTGAAGAGACGTCTGGCGGAAAGCGCCCAATTTTTTTTTATCTAACCTGATATTATGACGATATGAATTTATAATTTTACCTAGATTTCAAAGAATATTTGACATCAACAAAAAGGTCCTGTAATTGAAGTCTTCGGATTTGGAAATAATCCTATTGTCTTAATCATTGGTTCCTATAATACTAAACTATACTATAAGTCTGAAAGCCTACATTAGTATGAATGCATTACCTTTTGCTACTTGGTTAAGAACTTGTTTGAAGTCTCAAGTAATCTTAGACACAAAACTATACGACTTAAGACTTTTGAGATCATCAATATTTTTCAGGCCCACTTCAACAGAAGAGAACCAGTCACGATTCGCTTCAAAAATGCATCGGTTTTGTTATGTTTCGGCAAAGATTTGTAGATCAATTCGGTCAAAAAATTTCTATGGCACCCATACATCGAGCTTCTTAAAACTAGCCTTATGTAAATGGTTTCAAACAATTTTTCTGATTGATCTTCAGTTTCTGGCTCACATGCCGGTCCAACTCAACTATTTCTAAGATTTAATCGACATTTTTGAAGCTTGGCCTACAAAAGTGTGCCTAATGACCTAATGCTAATATTTGAGATCAAGTTTCATCATTAGTCACGATCCGCTTCAAAAATGGATCGATTTCGTTATGTTTTGGCGAAGATTTTTAGATCAATTCGGCCCAAAAATTCTTGTGGCACACATACATCGAGCTTCTTCTTAAAACCAGCCTTATGCAAATGGTTCCAAACAATTTTTCTGATTGATCTTCAGTTTCTGGCTCACATGCCGGTCCAACTCAACAATTTCTAAGATTTTATGGCCATTTTCGAAGTTTGGCCTACCAAAGTGTGCCTAATGACCTAATGATAATATTTTGAGATCAATTATTATCACAAGTAACGATCCGTTCCAAAAATGCATGGTTTCGTTTTGTTTCGGCAACGTTTTCTAAGATTTTATGGACATTTTTGAAGTTTGGCCTACCAAAGTGTGCCTAATGACCTAATGCTAATATTTGAGATCAACTTTCATCATTAGTCACGATCCGCTTCAAAAATGGATCGATTTCGTTATGTTTCGGCGAAGATTTTTAGATCAATTCGGCCCAAAAATTCTTTTGGCACGCATACATTGAGCTTCTTCTTAAAACCAGCCTTTTGCAAATGGTTCTAAACAATTTTTCTGATTAATCTTCAGTTTCTGGCTCACATGCCGGTCCAACTCAACGATTTCTAAGATTTTATGGCCATTTTCGAAGTTTGGCTTACCAAAGTGTGCCCCATCTCCAAGGTCCATATTACAAGAATGGAATCGTTGGAACCACCGGTTTATTGCTGAATTGGTTCCAAAAACAGTAGAAATTTTTTGGCCGCCTACTCTGCCTTTTCGCCTTTGAGGAATGTATCAAATTTTCTTCATAATATTAAATTTCCAAACACCTGACACATGTTTCGATCATTATTGGTTATTTTTAAAGTACAAACATAACTGAACAACAATTTTTTACCTCCATTCTGAAACACTGTAAAGCACTATTTATTGGCTTGGCCATAAACAAAAACTGTCAAAAACTTTTATGAAGCACCTATAAAACACCGTATAATATGATGTCAACATCATGAGATATGGTTCACTTAAGAGATCTAGCGGAAAACGCTCAAAACTTTTAATTTCACCTGATATTAAAACCACAAACGATTTGGATTTATATGTTTTTCTAGTTTTAAAAAGAAACTTCCACATAGACAATAAGATCCTCCAGCTGAAACCTCGGCTTTTGGTTTGGCAATAATATTGATTCAATCAATACCTGTGTCTGAAAATCTATATTAGTATGAACCAGTATGAAGTAAAAAGTAAATGACTTCGGGTATATAAGATGATTTCAGCTTCATAACATGATGATGCCACTAGGATTTGAGTGTAATCTTTTTGAGGTACACTTCAACAACAATCCATTTCAACGAAGGAGAGTATTATAAATCACAACTAATATTTTAAGATCAGCTGAGCTATCAGTAATGAAATATATAGCTTAGCACTCTATTTGTAACTTTTTTGGGGCACACTTCTTTAACATTCTAATCTAACAAAGAAGAATATTATAACAGAATACTAACATTTTGAGGTTTCCCAGCTATCAGTAAAGAAGAAATAGATTTACGCTCTTCTGTAATCTTTTTGTGCACCTCAAACAACAACAATCCATTCTAACAGAGCACAGTATTATACTCACAACTAACTTTTTGAGATTAGCTTAGCTGTCAGTAATGAAATAGATCAACGCTCTTTACACTTCTAAAACGATTTATCACAACAGAGGAGAATATTGTAACTAAATACAAATATTTTGAGATCAGCCTAGCTATCAGTAATGAAATAGATTCACGCTCTAATATTACAATCTTTTTGATTTATACTTCTATAACCATCTATTCCAACAGAGAAGTGATAAAAGAGGTATATAACTCGATATTATAATTTTGAGATCAGTTTAGCTTTCAGCAATAAAATACATCAGGGCTCTTCTATAAATTTTTTGATGCATACTTCAACAACAATCTATTCCGACAGATGAGAGTATTATAAATCAATACAACATTTTGAGATTAACTTAGCTATCAGTAATGAAATAAATTAACGCTCTTCTGTAATCTTTTTGAGACACACTTCAACAAAAATCCATTTTGACAGAGCATAGTATTATACTCATGACTAACTTTTTGAGATTAGCTTAGCTGTCAGTAATAAAATAGATAAATGCTCTTTAGTAATCTTTTTGAGGCACACTTCTAAAACGATTTATCTTAACAGAGGAGAATATTGTAACTGAATACAAATATTTTGAGATCAGCCTAGCTATCAGTAATGAAATAAATTCACGCTCTAATATTACAATCTTTTTGATTTATACTTCTATAACAATCTATCCCAACAGAGAAGAGATAGAAGAGGTATATAACTCAATATTATCGTTTTGAGATCAGTTTAGCTTTCAGCAATAAAATACATCAGCGCTCTTCTGTAATTTTTTTGATGCATACTTCAACAACAATCTACTTCGGCAGAGAAGAGTATTATAAAGCAATACAACATTTCGAGATTAACTTAGCTATCAGTAATGAAATAGATTAACGCTCTTCTGGAATCTTTTTGAGACACACTTCAACAACAATCCATTCTGACAGAGCATAGTATTATACTCATGACTAACTTTTCGAGATTAGCTTAGCTAATAATATTGTAACTAAATACAAATATTTTGAGATCAGTCTAGCTATCAGTAATAGATTCTTCTGTACTTTTTAAGATAAGACATTCCTATAACAATCTAATTAAACAGAGAATAGTATTATAACTCAATACTAACATTAAGTCTACATATCTTCAAAAGCACTGCGCGGATGAGACTCGAATAGGTCGGAACCGGTCCGTAATTGTTATCTGTCAGGAAAAAATCATAAATGAAAACTATATAATAAATTGAATTAGTTAATAAAAAGGAACTTGATTGTTTAATTGATACACCCATTCGCTGTTTTGGTGATATTTCCAATAATACATTATATGAGAATACATAAACATACTAAATAATATAAAATACATTTCAAATGCGCAAATATTTAAATACAGATATAATCAATGTAAATACAGATATATGTTAAAATGCAAATAATTAATTAAATTTTAATGAACACAGTTCCAATTCATTGTGCACATTAGGTTGAATACATTGGGTTTTTCTTTTTCATTTTAATTAATGACGTTTTTTGTATGTATTCAAACAAAGGTAAAAAAATCAATAATTTAAGTTATTATTACTGATGATACAAATTGGGATTTATTGAATTGGTTTATCCTTGTTTGAATATTTCTTTAATCCTTAAAAAAATTAAATAAATTTAAGCAATAAAAAAGTATCCGTTACGCTTTTGTAGAAAATTAACTAATAATTTAAAAATATTTATTAATGAGTCTCACTGGTTAAAAATCATGCTAATAATAAACCTACACTGATGAGACCTAAAAGACAGAAACGCGTGTCTGCAGACGTTTTTTCCCCACATTATTTAATTTTATCATATTTATTATTATTAATATTCACTTTGGTAAATGAAATACAATCACTTTCAAATATTTATTTAGTTGTTCGTAACACACTGTTTTTTCTTGAGGCGAACAACAAAATAAATATTTGTTATATGTTTGTGTTATCGTATTTCATTTACGAAAAGTTACCAAAGTGAATAAGAATATGAACTTTCAACGAATAATAGCCTCAACTATTTAGTTATTAATATTAATATATCTTCTTTCACCAAATTTACACTTCGAACTACAAATATTTTTCAACAGCTTTGAACATAAAGCTTCAATATTCTTTAGTTTATGTTTCGTTCCTTCAGTCGTATTTTTAGGGAAGATTGATTTTATTTAAGCGACCAAAACGAAAACCATTTTCTGTACTTCCAAATTGTTTCACTTCGAACTACAAATATTCGTCAAACGGATATTTAAAGCGTTTGTTTCTGCTTCCAATAGTGTTCTATTTCCGGGGCGGTGTCTGCATTATTTAAAGAGACGATGTAAAAATAAGAAGTGTCCGTGCGTTAGAGGGCCGTTAAAAACTTCCGATCAAAACCAATTCGAGTGCTTCATAATGGCTCGCAATTTTGAAACATTTACACGCGCATTTATATTTATCCGGGCACGCACCAGTATTTTCTGGCCTTAATACCTGAAAACTGCACGCCTACCCTCAATTATTGACGAGGGGAGAGTTATTGCACCTTAATGGACGTGCCCTTGCCGGTGCCGGGAAGGGAGAGCCGAAGAACTGATAACGGATGTTTTACTAGTTATAGTAATGGCATTAAAGGTAAATAAAAATTAATTCTAATTAGAGGGCTAAACATATTTTTAGAAATTACGGGGAAGCGAATGCGCTCATTACAGCCCCCCCTCTACTTCGGAAATCACATGTGATTCATTAGCGTTACTTACGGGAGCATTTGGTGGTCATAACTCGCTTGTTTCGATAGTAATTAAAAGGGAGGGGAAGTATTTTTGGATGGTTTTAATTGGTTACAGTTAATGGATTTCATGTTATTAGGTCTTAGTTTCGATGTGCTTTTTATATTTGGTTTTTGTACATTCATAGAATACTTCATTTGTTTAAGTTGGAATTACCTATATAACATTTTTGGCTTATAAAAATCTTTCTTAGAAACATCCAAGAAAGAGTATACATTTATGGTTTCTTTCTTCGAAAAGATATTGGAAGGAAGGAAAAATTAATTAATAGAACTTATAATACAACAAAGATAATTTGAAAAATGGATAAAATGAAACTACCCAAGAGCATAATTTGATAGTTCCTTTCTTCGAAAGAAGATTGGAAGAAAGGAAATCTGGTTTTAATGGATAGATCTTACAAAATACAAAATGGTGAGAAGCAAAGTGCACCCAAAGAAAGAGATTTTCTGAAGATATCATAAGTTATCCTTGTCAAGGTCAAACAAAAATAAATCTTGAATCAATCCAAACAAATCATTTCTGAAGAATTTAAAGTCATCGTATGTTATGCATATCAGAATCTAACAAAATTTATCCAAAACAGTAGCAAAAAATATATTCCGGACTTATACTTATATACTATCAACAAAATATTTAATATGAAATCGAAATTAATTGTATTATAATTTATAGGTAGCACAATATATAAATATCGACGAACTCATTAACTTCATTAAATTTTCGATAATGCATTTTTTTAGAAAAGTTGATTTATATAAGGACACTAAATAATATCATGTTCAGAACAGTCGCCTGAAATATTAATAACGTACAATATCGAGCTCCATATATATATATATAAAACGGAATGGAATATGCATGGAAGATAATACAGCGCAATAAAAACGAATGAGTACATATTCTGTGTAACAATTATTCCCGAAACCTCTGCTCTGAAATCTCGGAGGTCAATATATATTCGGATATTTCAGCTCCGACATATTTAATATGGACGACATATTGGCGGAGCATAAAATAAAGGATTTTACGATTAAATCTCCAGAGCCGGCATCAATCAAATTTGGAAAAAATGTCAATATATGCGACTATACATTCGTAATTCTTTAAAATATGATACATCATCAAATATAGACCGCGCTGACACAATTATAATCCGATCGATATATAAAAAAAAATATCGTCAAATATAAAATCAGCACGTAGGGAATTAGGATCCTGAAAGATTGTTTTATTACAGCTGTAATAATTGACAATTCTGGGTCATACAATTTAATCAAATAATTTTGATAATTGGTTTAACATATATATAACAAAAGCGATAATTGAAACAATTAAACAATTTCCAGTCGACAACTTAATCCGAAGTCGAATAACTCGGGCAGATAAAATTATCGCGCTTTCTTCTCTCGCTCCATCGATTTTCATTCCGGCATTTTTGTGACGGCGTAATAAGGCGTTAAATGAAATAATACAAATTGACCTTGGATGTTCGGCCGTCGTATATTTTATGTGCCGATAATGCGTATTAACAACACTATGTGACGTCTCGATGTTCCACAGGTACACGGAGTTGTGATATTTGCGCAACGCGCCGGTGTTTTTTATTGCTGCAAAATGATAAAAGTAATAAAATCGTTGAAATACGGACACGTATAAAGTTATATTGAAAATATATATTTTTTGGCGCAAACTATTGATTTCTTTGTATTTTGGGAAATATACAGGGAGTCATTGTTGGGCAGTTATTCTGTACTCAATGAGTTTACAGTAAATTTGAATCAAATCAAATAATACAGTGGATCTTCATAATAATTTTATTTATTTTAGTTTATTTAATCTTTACCCTTTATTATTTTCCTGCAAAAAGACCTTTATTGGCATAAATGATCTAATAATAGTAAATTCGTTTCCTTCTTTTCTCCACTCAAATTTCGTCAGTCTTTACCCCTCATCCATCGCATTTTTGTTTTTTTCCCACCTATCCCTCACACACTCTTTTACCAAGTGTCTCCAAGTATCCTTTCCGCTCACACATAATCCATAACTCTCTCCTATCCAGCTTTTCTCCATCTGCAGGCTGTCCAACATCTAGCTCTTGGCAAACTGACCCTTTCTTCCCTACTGAACTGACTGTTACTCATATAACTTGGCAACTTTTTGTGTACTTGTAACTTTTCAAACAAATCATTTTATTCACTCTGTTCAATCATCTCTGCCTTTCATGACTTTCCACTCCCTTCCCTTTCTATTTAACCCAAGACACTACGTTGATTTCATGTTCTCTTCATTAACCCACTGCATTCTCCCACACCCCCACTTTTTCATACATTCTCTTTCGCTCTATTATCTACTTAGATTCTCCTATACATTCATGCTTTTCCATACATCTTTCACCAGTCTTTACTCTCATTCACATAACTTGCCGTTCTCCTCATTGCCTTACACTGCAGACTTACTCTGTTCGTTGTCCTGAAAGACTATGCATTCTGGAGTCGACTTTAAAACTGGTTCTTCGCCATTGTAGTGGTCTATACTAACGATATCTCCTCCTTTGTGTACCGGGCACATAATCCCCACCCTTCAAGATGCTAGTATTTTCGTTTCCCTCTCCATGTTTGATTAAGCAGCTTCCTAAAACTTCCCTTTCCTCTCTTTCTTATCTCCTTCCACATCTCAGCCTACAATCTGTTTTTCCTCAGCTTTCCTTAGCTTTTGCTGCCTCTTCTTCTGTGAAAATAGCTTTTACTCCCCTTAACATTCAATCTCCTATCCCTCCTATTCTCTCTTTTGGCTGCACTTCTTTGTCTTTACTCCTCTTAACATTCAATCTTCTATACTCCCTATTCTCTCTTTCTGCTGCACTTCTTTGTCCATACCTTTTTTTTAGGGACATGATAACCGCGCACAAGAGTGGCTGAATACAAGGACACCGCCGGAACTATGACAATACTTCACTAATTGTTCCCTACTGTCTTCCTCTCAACTCTCATCCTCTCGTCCTCTTTCGGTCTCTTTATTATTGCAAACTTTACATTTAGATTTTCAGTTACAATTTTCATTACATTTAGCATTACAATACAATTACGATTACAAGAAATACATATTCGATTTAGTGTAATAACAGAGACCAAGTAAGCAAATATGCGAGTTCTATCGAACTCCCTGATGGACCTTCTTTGTATCCTCCAGGAATGCCTCTTTTCTCCCTAGAATGACAACACAGGCAGCCATAACGGTCCTCCAAACGGTCTTATCTTTAACCATTTTGGTCAACAATACCGTCAGGTTCCTCGCGATTCTCGGCATTTGAATAGGCAGTGGAAACCCTACACTTCGCGTCTACCATTTTGCCAATCAGCCACCGGTAGCACACTGCATCGTGACTTCACTACTACTATTTCCAGGTCCGGACTTTGATAAGGATATTGTTATCGAAGCCGACCACATATAGACCCTCGGGCACTTCGAAACTAGCACGTCGTAGGCAATGTTTCACAGGAGCAGACCGATCACAGATCCCTGTGGAACATCTCCCTCCATTGTATTTGTCTCTTGACGTCCCTGCGTGCAGTAGTTTATCCCGCGATCATGCAGGTAATTCCCTGATAATGCAGACGAGGTATGGAGGAGTTCCTCACCAATGTCCATCACTAACGGCCATGGGATGGACTAAAACACATTCTTAACGTCAAACGTCAGTGTTTTCTTCTCCTCAACGGCCCCTGGATCACCTCGTCTGCCAGCCTTCTGATTTCCCTCAGAGCGTCCACTGTGGATTTCCCCCCCGTGTAGAATAAGTATTGGCGGGGCGAGAGTTAGCCGCTATCGTTCAGCTAATGAAGAAGTCTATCCTGGACAAGCTTCTCTAGGACTTTTCCTTACTCCTACTGATGGCCTTCTTCAGGAATTCCTTGGCATTCTCCTCAAGTTCCTCTGCATTGGAGATCTCGCGACTCTTGGCCCTTGCGATTTACCTCCTGGTAGCATTGACGAATCATTCTTCCCGTCGCCTCGTGTTTATAAACCTGTCATTCTTCTCCACTGTCCTCTCGAGACCTTCATTTTTTTTCTAATTGTTGCACTTTCCTCCATTAAAGCCCCTCGGATTCTAACAAATAGCTCTTGAATAATATTTGGAACGTTTTTCCAGGACTCTCTATACAAAATACATCGAATTTTATGACAAATTTTATAATTAGAAGAAGATTAGCTATTGTTTTTATTATTATTGTCATTACTTGTTTTAATCTTATAATTATTTGGAGGTGGTTCCGAGTCACGTTGACCTCTCACCACTAGCACACTCTTCCCCAGGTGATGACCTTCTTTCTTAGGTTCGAATGATCACAGGAAGACCTGCCGCGAACTCGTCGGCCATTCCTTTCGAGTTGAAACTGGCGAACTCACACTGCTCCGTGGCTGCTGGCAAAGCCTCCAAATCGGTGCGATTTACTTTGCATAGGGACGCTGGTTTAAGAGGGAGGGAATTCGTCAGTTACTCGCGCTCCACTACGGTAAAAACGATGTGGCTGTGGTTGCTCATGCTATCAGTCTCCGTGTCTACTCACTAATCAACAACCCTCCGCGGAATACAGAGGTGTACCAGCGTCAGGTAATGATGGATGCGGATCCCTTCCTAGGAAAGGTGGAGATATCTACGTCCGCCACTTCCAATTTTAAGCTAGCTATGGTGCGCTACCCCCTCTCCTATTTATTCCGGTTTCACTCTACTAAGGGGTTTTGCATTAAAGTCCATAAGTCTTGTTCTTTTTTTTTATAATATTTCACATTTCTGATTCAATTCTTCACTCATTCTTTCCCGAGACTGTAACATTTTACTTTCACATATACTACTAGACTCCATACTAGTTTCCGACACATGATGCCCTTCTGCTTCGCTCCGTATGTATTATCTCATTGCCTTCGACATTTTTCATCGAACCAATTACATATTTTCGCATTAAATAACTCCAGACATGTATACTTCACCAATGATATGTTGATAAGCTTTGTAATTCTAAAAGTGGATGTCAGTTACTAGGGGCGTATATTTTTTTTTGACGAAAACTATTCCAGGAATCCACCGAAACATGCTATCATATGATAATGGTATTACATTCAATGGAAATGTATTTTTTTTAATATTCGAAAAAAATATTTGTGCTTTTATTAACTTTATTGTAATATCTTTGTTATGTACAGGGTGTTCCACTGATATAGCTGAATCACAGATTATTCAGATGAAAATACAATGGTTTAACCCGTATCTATATGCAAACGTTTACGATTAAGCCGGAATTAAAGTCTTCAAAGTTCCAAAAAAGAGTTTTAATATTGTTTATAACAAAAAAACGCTATATTATTTTTATCATTGAATTTCCTTGCATATTCTCAATAAATTTTTCAATATTCTAGCACACTCTTGATCTATCCTAATATCTTTTTACTGTAGCATATTCTTGACCTACTCAAATGATATTTTTATTGTCTTGTTCTATCCCAATAAATACTTCATTACCCTTTCGTAGTACTTACCTAGGGCAATAAATTTTTCAGTACCTTAGCGTATTCCTGACCTCTGCCAACACTGTACTATCACACTCATAACATACCCAGATATTTTTTTTATTATCTTGTCATATCCCAATAAATAATTAATTGTCCTTGTGTACTCTTTTATAATTCTTTAAATCACGAGTTGTAATTTTCGTCCCATCCAAAAATTAAGTTTAAACGTTTGGCATTTAGTTTCTAGACACATTATGTCAATTATTTTTAGGTGGTATGTTAAGCACGTCATTTTTTTAACGTATGTATCGATTTTGAGGTCACTTCAGTTGGTAATATTTTTTTAATAAATTTTTAAATCACAAACTGTAACTTTCGATTCAATCAAAACTTGATTTTAAAGTGCCGCCATTTTAATTTTACCCATAATACGGCAATTTATTTTTAAGGATATAAAAACCCGTTAGTTCTGAATAAAATTGCAAATTTTGTGATTAATTCCTTGACTAGTAATTTTTTTATAATTCTTTAAATCACGAGTTGTAATTTTCGTCCCATCCAAAAATTATGTTTAAACGTTTGGTATTTAATTTCTAGACGCAGTATGTCAATTGCTATCGAGTATATTAAAAGCACGTAATTTTTTTTAACGTATGTATGAATTTTGAGGTCAATTCAGTGAGCGATAAATTATTTACAATTTTTTAAATCATGAGCTGTAATTTTCGTTTCAATCAAAAATTGAGTTTAAAGTGTCGCCGTTTTAATTTCACCAATAGTACGGCATTTATTTTTAATTATATAAAAAATACGTTAATTCTGAATAAAACTACAAATTTTGAGGCAAATTCCTTGTTCAATTATTTTTTTATAATTTTTTAAAACACGAGTTGTAATTTTCATCCAATCCAAAAATTAAGTTTAAACATTTTCTATTTAATTTATAAACATGGTACGTCAATTATTTTTGGATTTGTTAAAAGCCCGTTATTTTATTAACCTACTTATGAATTTTGAGGTCAATTCAATTCGTGAATTTTTTTTTATAATTTTTTAAATCGCAAGCTGTAATTTTCGTTTAAATCAAAAATCTAGTTTAAAGTGCCACCATTTTAAATTTACCCATAGTGCGACAATTTTTTTAAATGATATTAAAAATACGTAAATTCTGAATAAAATTACAAATTTTGAGGAAAATTCCTTGTCGAATTATTTTTTTATAATTTTTTAAAACACGAGTTGTAATTTTCGTCCCATCCAAAAATTAAGTTTAAACGTGTGGCATTTAATTTCTAGACGCATTATGTCAATTGTTTTTAGGTGTTATGCTAAGCACGTTATTTTCTTAACGTATGTATGAATTTTGAAATCAATTTAGCTGGCGATCATTTTTTTATAATTTTTTTTATTGCAAGCTGTAATTTTCGTATCAATCAAAATTTGAGTTTAAAGTGCCGCCATTTTAATTTTATCCATAGCACAGCAATTATTTTTAGAGGATACAAGAAATACATTAGTTCTAAACAAAATTACAAATTTTGCCCTTCACTTTTCTTTCACTTCTTACTATGACATCAAACTCATCCATTGATCTAACTTAATTCCACTAAACTTTCTCTAACCTATTTTTCATATCCCTAATCGTATTCACTATCCAATTTCTAACATACTTGATCTTGCTCCACTATCTCTTCTTTGCCTATCTGTATCTCTACCTTTAGTGGTAGATGGTCCGATCCCATAACTTCTTCCACTTCGATTTTTCTCACATCTATCCTTCAAAACTTCCCGATGCTTATGTAATCAATCAATGTCGACTTCTGTGGCTTCTATGCATCAAGTTAATATCTTTCATTCCCCATACATCACCCTACCTTCGCTATTTACACACTTACACTGATACCTTCGTATCATTATCACTAATCGCTGCCTCAAGAAATTACAACTCTAAAGTAAAACTCACCTTCCTTTCGAACACGTAATCAAATGTTGAAGGTCTGTGAAAAAGAGATTAAAGCTGTTTACTATGATGATAAGGCTTAGCTACGCTACACTCATTTGGGGCTACTGTAGACCCATTTAATAGCGAAACTCCAGCGTACGCAAAATGTCGCTCTGAGACGCTTACTGTACTCTCCGAATACACAGATTCATCGAGACACAGTCTCCGAGTGTCATGGAGTACAGCTCACTGTAAACTTTTACAGCAAAATAGATCACAATCCCCCCCCCCCTCTGTAATTAAATTTCTTTAATATGAAGTCACTGCTGGCAGTAAACATCGAAGGCCACGCATGATCCTAATTGGTACTCAATTAGTCCCCAAAGCTTAGAGTCACCGTAATCTGACCGGTTACGCTGCTCCTTTCGAGGAGAACGCCACAAAGAATCTCAAGCGATGGATCGCTAAGATTTGAGGGATCTTAGCGATCCATCGCTTGAGATCCGACTAGTAAAGACCGTTTGGTCCTAGACTAGTCACAGCATCCCGCAGGGGTGGCTGACATCCACAGCCATTTGGGATTAGCGACCCCACGTACCCGAGCCGTACACTGCATACACACACATCACACACGCCCACACACACACACACATACAGACGCTGACATGAGGAGGTGGTTTTTAGTGGGTATACCTGTTCAGTATTCAGGGGGGTCCCACACTTCGTCTACAAAAGATTTTTCACCTCCCGGTTACACAAACAGAGACTAGTCACACCAGCGATCGCGGAGAAGGGGTGGTTTTAGTCTGTAGAAGTTTGTCACTACTATACTATCGATGATTGGTTTTCTCTCCGCTCATCAAAAAAAGACCTTCCTGCCGAAGTCTTCTGCTTCATCTCCGATTTTTGTATGCCTACTTTCCACAAGTCTGGAAACGATCAAACATAATCATGATGATAAAAAACAGGCTGGACAAACCACATAGACATATTTATCTCGTCAGCGTCATCGGAAAGCGTTTGGAAGAATTATACTTGTTCGCCTAAATTCTCACTGTTTAATCTACAGCATATTTCCAGACTACCAGTATAACTTCCACAGCGCTAGAAGCATCACGATTCGACATGAAACACTAACCGCTGTGGCGTAGTGATTTACTTTCAGATCTCATCTCTAAGCTGTCCCGCCTCCAATTTCTAGTCTAGCTAATGCAATTATCGTCTATGTTACCTGATGTGGCGGCTGATTGAAAGTATTTACACTCTTGGTTGGCATTCAACCCCGTTTCAACATCTATGTAGCAGCTATCCAAATTCTTTTACAGCATAATCGAACGAAGACCACCATCCAGCAATACTGACAAGACACATGACACTGCCTTTTGAACAACGGCATCTTCCAATCTGACCAGTTTACATAACCAGTACGCTAACCACCTAGCCTGTTCTGGCGGCTAAAAATCAACAAATTTACCAATCTGCTTCTATAAATCATTCCGAAATATGTGAACTATTCCATATTGAGTAAACAAGAACAACTAGTTAAATTTCACTCCCGTGATACTCTAAATCAAACGTCTTCAACCTTTTTTAGTGCAAGAGCTAAAAATCAATTTCACATCGTCCGAAGGGCCACAATGCTCCACATCACTTTACCACCACATCTTTAGCATCTGAGGGCCGGGGGTTGAAGCCCATTGCTCTAAATTACTTGACCTCAAACAAACAAATATACGAGATATGCAGATTCTACTTATGGTGCGACGAATTATCTAGTGATGCCTTAGGCGACGAAAGTGTAGCCGAAGTGATCAACTTCATTGGACCGGACTCCACCCCCATCTTTGACCGCATTACACCCAGAGGCCAGAAGATTACCTTCCGAACCTTCCGTCTAAACAACGACACCAGCAGGCTCCTATGTGAAGTTCCACCTCGCACAGAAAGAAGATCCATGACCTGGCATTACGCCTCCTCCAACAACCAGAATCTCATGTCTTATGAAAATATCTAAAACGGGTTAAAAAATTTATAAACTCGGTTCAGTTAAATTTTTCACATTAAACATTTATTAATGACTAAAATTAAACTCGTAAAACTAGTGTTCAAATACAATCTGTTATTTGAAACATACGCATTTACAAAAATTAATTGCTATAAAAAATAATTTGCGGTACACTCTCCCCTGGGTGGATTCCGGGGCGGGTGTTAAATATTTGTTAGGGATCTTCGCGTGCAATATTTTCGTGCGGTGGTTATTATTTTTTTTTATATATAGAAGGGGTCCGCGCAGAGGAGGGTCGCCGGCGTCGATAGGGGGAAGGGATTTTGGAAATAAATGGAAAATCTGCAGTAATGTGTTTGACATTGAAAACCTCGAGTATTGAGATATTGAGATATTGAGAGTTGCCGGCGGGGCGATAATTTGTCGAAAGTTTTAAATGGCGATTATATCCTGTGGATGGAGAACATTCAAATGTTTCAATTTTATGCTTGTAAGAGCGCGCTTTTAGCGAGGGGTGCGATTTTTTGTTTTTAACTTGCGTATTTCTTTAGGGGTCGTTAGCGCCGGCAAATAATTGATATTCTTCGGGAGATACAGTAATTAAAATAACTTGCTCAAATTACAGCTATTTAGGGGGGTGAGGTTCATGACCCTAAATCTTTACACAGATACCCCCGGGTGGAGGAATGGCGGCAGTTTAATTTTTGCACGGGAATAAATTGCGTTTTTATTGCCGTGATTTGTGCACGCAGGATACGCCTGATTAACAAACCAATGTTCGATCATTCCCAGTTGTCATGATAATGTCCGCTGGATTTATGTCAGAATCAGTTGTTTCCAGATTGCTAACTTCATTACAAAGACACTCGTTTGGGGTTGTATCGATTATGACCGATGGCCGCGGGGCAACAAACACGCCGAGCATTTCTCGCCACTAAATTTTAATGTCCAAATGTCGCTGGAAGTGAAATTAAAGAGTGTACAGTGCAGTGTATCCCTAAATCCATTTTATACCATATGACGGGAACTAAAACCGGCTTAGATTTCAGTTATACCTTGGCTTACGTCGAGGATTCGCCGTGGGACAAAAAATAGGCCCAACCAACTGTCTCATTGTTTGATCCTTTTATCAGTATATATAGTCGTGACAACGCGGCCATTGTTGGATCGCCTAATTTGTATTCGCTTATTGTCTCTGGATAAATAAAACGACGAGAAATTAATATCTTAAGCTTAAATGCCAAATTTTACGGTCGCTCCCGATAAAAATCCCCATTGCTCACAACGTAGGGCGAAATAATACAATAAATGTCCTACCTAACATATGGTGCGTCCTATACTAAATTATTAACCGCGGCCGTTATAATAACATTTTCTTAAAAAAAAAAAATACGGTTCTACTCTAATAAATTTAATAAGCTTTACTTAAACAAAAAAATAAATAAATATAAGGCGTATAACTTTACTAGCTAGGATTATATTAAATTTTTAACACAAAATTATTTATTGTAATATATGAACTAAATAGGATTTAATAATTATGTTTTGCTCTGTACATGATGCTGATATTAATAATATTGTACTGAATGCATTCAATTATTAATAGAGATTTGCGTCAATAAATAATAATCATACGTTATGATATAACGTTAGTATTTAATGGTGGGCTAACAATATAATCGTGGATACATTTCTAACCACATTCCCAAATATTTGTTTTTTTTTTTGATCAACAACTTCTCTCACCACCTTAGACTCAAATATACAGATTTCTCACTTTGAAGGTAGAACTTATGGATGCCCAGAAAGCTTTTAACTCAGCCTGACACCAAGGTTTATTGTATCAGTATTGTATAAATATTTCTCCTCATATCATCATTTATTATTAAGTAATTTCCTAAAAGTTATAATAACTTACTCCCGAGAAAATGCTCCCCACGGCTTTCCTCTTTCACCCCTATTATGTAAAAAAAAATTGCGTTGATTCTACAATCCCGATCTTCTATACTTTAATCCTTTCAAAAATCTCAACATTATCAAATGTCCCTCAATTCCTTCAAGAGCTTATTGATTCTCTTCAACGTTGGTTTGTAGAATGGCGCATCAAAATCAATCCCCATAAATAAGAGCTCCTAATCCCTTATCACTTCACCACTTCTCCTCCTAACGTCTTAATTTACCAAACAATCATTCTTCCCTCAGTTTCCGTTAAGTAATTTAAAAAAAGCCCACTGCTATAATCAAAAGTAAAATAGCTTCTATTACAAAGAAGAGAATATATAAAATTATTTGGTGCCCATTACTTGACTATGGTTGTGCCTTATATCCCAACTTCCCGCAATATTAAAGTTAACGAGTGAATATTCCTTCCGTAGACTTCTAGTTTTCTTCTCTCAAAGGTTTTCTCACCTTCTTTATTCTTTCCATCGCTGCATTTTTGGTTAATCCTTTAAATAATCCATCTAAACAGCTCATCTATGATACTACCTTAGTTATTCCCATCCATGAACGTCTTCGATTCTTAACTGAAAAATTCTCCAAAAATCTTTTGCACTTCCACATATTATCCCTATACTGTTTTCTTGAAACATATTCTACGACTTACGCAATATGACTGGATAAAACTAGATAGAAAGACTTCTAGTCGATAGTCTTTTGGCAAATTAACATACTTACACCTCAAATAATCCCGTCTTTAATCTTTAACCCTTTATGGATTTGTACAGGTATAAAATTTAATGGATTATAGAGATTTTGGGCACCCTAAGGGCTGATCTTCGTGCGACTGTAGAAGGGGATAGCCGAATAGTCAAGTAAAGGGCGGCAGTTAATTTTTTTGATGCGTGTACTTCTACTTTTGTAGGTTGTGCCGCCCTTTTCTGAACTTTTACTTTGAAGGATTTGAAGTTGTTTTTGAAGCTAAGTTTCGTATCAAATACTATTCATGGATACGGGTGACCGAGGAATATATATTTTGGCCATTTATGGATATTGAGGGAAGTGGTTCTTTAAGTTGGTGAAAAAGAAGTAAGAGTTGAGATTGGTTGGGATTGATAGAAATACACCATTTCGTAAAACAAATTTGTATAGCGTCTATCATGACTTGTAGGGTGCTGAGGGTTTTAGGACGTGTGTGAAAATGGGTAATTAAGTCGATAACATAGGTGTAAAGAAGAGGATAGGCGAATTTATTAAAATATTTTAGGTTGGGATGGTAGATGTCACGCACTTACAGATCGTATAGGATGGGAAAAAGGGAAGAACCTTGAGGTGGGAAAGGGAGCTGCCGAGTTTGATCTGGAGAAAGTTATTGTGTAGAAAACTCTCCAGAAGATTTAATAGGCGAATCAGAAGTTTAAAGGTACAACTCTTATTTAGTAAGCCTGGGTGCCAAACGGAATCGAAGTCTTTTTGGACATCTAGGAAGGATATCGCGGATTTTCTTCCTTCAGGATCTGTTGTTTAGCAGTATTTTTTGACATCTGGGAAGACGATCCTTCATAGCCTGTTTTTTTGCCAGTTTGAAGAGAGAATGTATAGTGGAAGGGTTATGCTTCGATATTCTAGAACGCCAAATTGATATTGGGGGATAGAACTGACTGAATATGTAAGACATGATATTGATTTTGTAGAGAGGCTCAAACACTTCCACGGAAATGAAGTAAGGTTATAAGGCGGTAATTACTTGGATGGAAGAGTTCATTGTTAGGACCAGCCTAGGTGTTCTATTACAACCAAGAGCTGTATTTTTGCCACGCACAGTGGTCCAGGAAAACCATAAAAAAACCTGGCCAAAATGAAAAACAAAATTAACTAACCAAATAATAGTTCGTAAAATTAGATATAGAGAGCATTCATATATACGAATTCATTTTCTGGAATGACATTCCGATCGCCAATCTACTTGGAATGATTTTTAGTTTGATTTTTGTGAGTTACGTCAAGATAAACTTAATTAATCAATAAATAATACTAATTTTGTATTAAAACATTGATAACGGTCACTTTGTGTCGAAATATATATCTGTGAATTTAAATAAAATTATGAAGAAAGGTTTTTAGTGCTTTATTAATTAATTTTAGTTATTTTTAGTTATTTTGTATTATTTTAATTTTATCAATATTATTTTATTAATTCTTGTACTATTAATACAACGTAGGAGTAACATGCTATTAATGACTCAACTAATGAACCAGTCGACATTATTTAGAACTGAATATCGAGCCAAGTTTCATATTTTCATGTTCTTTATATGTATTACTTTCTGTTAAATGGTTTTTGTTATTTTAAGTTTATGTTGCCAAACCTATTATGGAATATTATTATTTTTCTATTATATTTTTATGTAAAAGGTGTATCCGTATAAATAAATCAAATCAAATCAAATCAATACTTGGAATGACCCGGTGAAATGAAGCTAACCATAAACAGTGAAAAGTGTTCGTTTTGAAAGCAGCGATTGGGAATCATAATTCTGAATTCTGAAATTGATTTCCGGCCTCCAATAATTGATAGCATTCCGATATGTGTTTGTCACACATATACACACGAATGTTTTTGGCAGCCACGGTTTAAAATTTCAAAATAATCATCTTCTCTGATTTCATTGTCTGGAATGAGTTGGGTTTGGGAGTTTTTAAAAGTTTCATATCATGTGTCAATTTGGTCTTGAATGTCTTTGTCATAATCATCGTTTTCTGTTATTTTGCAGGATCGTCGGCGTAAAGGAGAGGATGGGTGGATTTATTTAAAATATTTTGGTAGATGTCACGCACTTATAGACTTTATAGGTTGGGAAAAAGAGCAGAACCTTGGGGTAGGTAAAAATGAGTTGGAAGGGAAGTTGCGGAGTTTGATGTGGAGGAAATTATTATGTAGAAAATTGTCCAGGAGATTTAATAGGTGAATCGGAATAGTAGGCCTACGGAATCGAAGACTTTTTTGACATCTAGGAAGACGATCGCGGTTTTTTTTTCTTCGTAGCCAGTTTGAAGAGAGAATGTATAGTGGAAGGGTCGTACATCGGTGTTCTATTTGCTGCGTTTTTTTTTACTTACAAATTGTGATCATATTCTAGTGTGTAAGTTAGTAACTAAGGTTAAAATTAACGTTTTTTAATTTCTTTTAAGGTAGTTCTACCTTAAAAGAAATTTTTATTTTTTTATTAATGCATTTTTGTGAGCGAATTAATAAAAGAAAATCGGACTGGTATTCAAGCACTTTTTCAAGGACATGAAGTAAGCTTATTGGACGGCAATTAATTGGATTGAAGAGGTCATTGTCAGGTTTGGAGAATCAGGTAATTATATCTTTTTTCCGTTCTGGTACAAAATTTTGGGAATTGTATATAATTGAATATTCTTATGATTTTGGAGGAGTGGATATTTAAAGGGAGGGACTTTAAGATCAGCCTAGGTGTACCATTATAACCAAAAGCTGTATTTTTGCCACGGTTTAAAAAAGTTTCGTCATCTGAAATGAGTGGGATTTAAGCGATTTTGAAATCCTCATACCATGTGTCAACTTGATCTTGAAAGCCTTTGTCATAATCGTCGTTTGCTGTTATTTGTAGGATTGTTGGTAGGGTTTCGCAAAAATCTATTTTTTATTCGTTCGTGCTCATTTAATTCGTCATTGTGTCAGTGATCAGTCTTGCGATATTTACGTAACTATTTTATTACCTGTTAGTTTTTTTTGCATGCAACTCATTAAATTAAATCATGAATGTTATTTTGCTCAATTTCTGTGTTAATGCGATATCTTCACTGTCTCTAAAGTCTCTTGCATTTGATTAGTTTGAGGATGCCTCTCTACATCATGGATATTTGTAGGAATTTTTGGTACATTTCGGCACATTATTTGAGATGGAATTAGATAATGTTTTGTGTATATCGATGAAATCAGTATTAGTGTTAGGATGTGATTCTATCTATTCTATCATTGGTTATGCTGTCAATGTCATTGCCCTTTAGTTTTGATACATTGTTTTATATGTATCGGGAGTTGGGAGGGGGGAGGGGTTTGAAAATGGAACACCCACGTCGGGGATAAGTTCAAAACTACGTATTAAGTTTGATATTGTTGTTACAAAGGAGGATATCGAGAGTGGATGATTGCTTATCAGGCATGTTGAATATGGGATTGGTTGGGATGTGGATGAATTTGAAATTAGAAATAAAGAATTTTTAATAATAATTTTAAAAAAACACGAAAACATTTCGTAAATTTATAACAAATGAGTCTTATTAAGACTATAAAACAAATCACCTAGTCAAATCAATATGTGATTTGTTTTGTAGTCTTACTAAGACTCATTTGTTGCAGATCTACGAAATGTTTTCGTGTTTTTTCTAATTATTAGTTAATTTTCTACAACGTAAAGAACTTTAATATATTTCAATTATCTATTTTGATTTTTGTCTATTTATGTATTTATGGTGAAGCCTCCGATTATGATGGCATGGTAATAGAGAGAAGTTTTTGTAAAAATGGTGCCTTCAATGGAAAAGAAGTGATGGATATAAAAAAGAAATATGTGCAGTTTATATGAGGGTAGTTAGTAGTACTAGTAGTAGCAATGGTGCAATGAAGAAGTTTTACCAAGTATGCGCTGCAACTATTGAGTCACCTCTTAGGTTTTGAAAGGGAACAGTTGCGGAGATTTGAATATAGAGGCAGTTTTTTAATGCGAAAAGGTTGCTGAACTTAGTTTCAACTAACAGTTTAATGTTGATTGGATTGTTGGCAAGGAATTGGTGAAGAAGATTGGATTTTTTGGTTATGAAATTAATGTTAGTATACCTAATATTTATTTTAGACATTATTTTTTCAATTTTCAACAAGTAACAGCCTCATAAATCCAGTATTTTTTAAATTAGTGAACCCAGTGTCAATTTTGGAGATTGACATTGTTGAGGGCATATCATTGGGGGTTTGGAGATCAAACATTACCACGAATATTTTGTTTCAAGAAAAATTCACATTGTTTGCTCTGTTTCTCTTCTAAAAAAACTACTACGAATGAATCGATGAATCTTGTCCTTAATGTGTTTCTTGTCGTGTTCTTAAAATCGTGATATATGATGAATGCCTGGATTCGTGTGTTTCTTGTCAAGTCTTTGCCAATTTGTGCCGATTTTTTTTGTATTGATTAATAATTTTAATATTTAGGATTCTGTGCTTCTACAAGTCTTATATTTTGGCAATACTGTTATTTCGCATGTTGTTGGGTGCTCTCCTTGGCATTTCGCACATTGTACAGGAGTAAACAAAGTAAGTTTCTTAATACATTAAATGAAGAATCCGAAGGCGGGACTTTCATCCATCTGGTCTACCGTCCTAATCGTCACGTATGAGATAAAAGAGTTACATAAAAAATTATATATATATTTTTAAGGCCTCGGAAACCATAGAAGTCCATATGGCTACCTCAGGGTGGTTAGGTCTCTGACTTTGCTGATTATGTGAGTGTTAATAATGTTCAAAAAGTGGTGAAGGTTTTATGAAGATAGGATTTTGTAACGCCAAAATATGTGACTTTTCGAAATTTGTCGCCAATTGAAGGATGTGTATGGAGACATTTTTATAGATGGTTCGTTTATTCGGCCCTGGTGTTGTAATTTAAACCTAGGAAAATAGAACACCCATTATTATGAGCGTTCAGGATAACCGTCAGATTTCTTCACGTTAAGGGGTCTTTCACAAAGTTACAACACAAAACTCGACCACGAAATGTAATGATTTAAAAAAAGGAATGCTATAAAGGGAGCATATGAGTTACATTTTAAGGTTCGAATTTTTAAAGTACTTAATAATGTAGCCAATAAATATTAAGTTATTAATAGATAAGATAGATTTAGAGGGGGCGTAATATTCAATATAGACAGGTTTTTCATAAATGTAGTTTTTGGAAGATTGTACAAACTGCATGAGAACAAAATATGGTTCACCAAGGCTTACTTGTTCTCCATGAAGTAAATTCTGCAACTTAATGGGAATTGATCTTGTAGAAACTTATAATGAAAAAACGTGGTGAAACAATTGTAGCAGTGTCTACAAAATAAAGCTAAACCCAAAACGAACTTGTTTTTTCATTATAAGTTCATAATGGAGTTTCGCCAAGTAACAGCCTTATCAATCCAATATTTGATCTTGTAGAAGTTTTTTAAAAGAATTTAGTGTTCCAGCAATAACTCCTATCATGTGTGTTTTGTAGTTTTCCTTTCTCACTATAATCCTGCGGCAGTCTCAATGTGTTACTCCCAGCTCTTGCGGTCATGCACTCATCCTTCTCTACGCCTTTAATAATCATGTAAATTCTGCACATATAGGGGAAATGATTTCGCAGAAGTTTTAAAAAATAATCTAGTGATTCAGTAATGACTCCACCATGTGTATTTTGTGGTTGTCCTTGTTCACTATAATCCTGCGGCAGTAATAATGTGTTCCTCCCAGCTCCTGCAGGCATGGTAGAAGTAGAAGACGCAAATCATCGTTGCATCTTCTATCTCTTGCTCTACGCCTTTAATGATCAGGCAGTAAGAAGGCGCTGGCGCAGCTCGCTTTTCAGAAGTGGAAGGGGAAGAGTTGTATCGCGCACGCGAAGAACGCCATTTGCCAATTTCGTGCACGACTCACTCTTTCTGCAGTGTTTTCGAGTAAATCTTTTTCACGGTTTTAATAATTAGTGCATTACCGTCGTAATTATGCTGAAACCAGGTAGATGCGAACATATTGAGAAAGTGAATGTGTTTTTGTTCTGTTGATTTTGTTCTGTTGATTTTGTGATTGTATACTCACCTGCCTGTGTTGTTTTATCGGTGTTTGTGAAATTGTTGATGTACTGCTGGTTTGTGTATACTGTTGAACGTATTGGGAGTTAACTTGTGCTGTAATATTAGCATTTTGTATGGAGGTGTGAGATTATTAGATTCTGTTTGTTGGTAGTTGGTGTTTGTGTGTAATGCTTGTTTTCTTGCGATACTTTGTAGTATAGTATGTGAAGTTTCATTGGAGGTTTTATTAAAATTACCTGATATGGGTGGTTTTTTGCCATTTTTTGCCCTGTTTTTCCTTTTGCTTTGGTTAAAGCTGCGCCATTTGCGTTCTTTTCCATTGTCTGATGAAAATCATAAAGAGGAGGATTTTAAAGTTGAACGAATATAGCACTTACATTTTAAATGTTATTCCACTCATGTCTATAGTAACGCTGGCGAAAGTTTTCAGATTTCAACGATTACTTCTTTTTACAAATCTCAAATTTTATAAATTTCTACTGTTTTTAGTAGATAAATTTTCTATTCTTTTAATGAAATGCTAATTTCTGAATAGTTGAGGCTGCTAGTTCTTGAAAGTTCATATTCTTAATCACTTTGGTAAATTTTCGTAAATGATAACGATATCACTTTCAAATATTTATTTTGCTATTCGCGACAATTGTTTCGACACACTGTGTCTTCTGCATGAATGATTTCTTCGCCTGCAGAAAGCACAGTGTGTCGAAACAATTGTCGCAAACAGCAAAATAAATATTTGAAAGTGTTATCGTATTTCATTTACAAAAATTTACCAAAGTGATTAAGGAATGTTAATTGTTTTTCATAATATTGTAAACGCTTTTTTGATTTTTAACATTTCTCATCTGATTCTTATTGTGTGAGATTCTAGATAAGAATAATAGGTAAAAAAACCTCTATATGTAGAATATTTTAAGTACAACTCATTAAGATGTTTTACTGGTTGAATGGTGGGATAGAGGCCACCCGCCCACCCTACATATACATTTTCATTTCAGCCAATATCACACGTTAGGTTTCTAAAAACAGCAGCAGTTTTGACGTTAAATAGTTAAGAATATTAAAACCAGTATTTTAGCTTAAATTAAGGTTTATATGTAGGGTGAATGGGTGGCTACTAACCTATCTTCCAATTTTGATAAAGGAATCAAAAGACAAATGTTATTTAAAAGTAATTTATATCTAAAACAACATTAAGTAATAAATGGAGAATAAATTCTCTTTATGTAAATCGTTTTCAGTAGAATTCTTTCAGATATTTTACTGGTTTAAAGGTGGATCAGAGGTCTGTTATTTGAACAATTACTTTTTTTTACAAATCTCAAATTTAAACGTAAACGTTGTTTTTCATTTTTAATATTTCTCAGTTGAATTTTTTGTGTGAAATTTCTATATAAAAAATCTATTTCAGATAAGAATATTAAGTAAAAAATAAAGAATAAATCCTTTTTATGTATAATATTTTAAGTAGAACTCGCTAAGATGTTTTACTGGTTGGATGGTGGGTTAGATGCCACCCGCCCACCCTACATATGCATTTTCATTTCAGCCAATATCACACGTTAGGTTACCAAAAATCAGCAGCAGTTTTGATGTTGAATAGTTGAGAATATTAAAACCAGTATTTTAGCTTAAGTTCAAGTTTTTATTTGGATTGGTGGGTGGTGATGAAACAACGATTAAAAATTTAGCTGTGTCAGATGAGGTTTTCGTTTTTTCACTTGTTTATTTTTTGGTGCTTAAGGTGAAATTTAACATTTTTGCCGTAGTAATGATTTTAATTTTACTGGGTGCGGTTCTAAGCTTTTGTTGTTAACTTTTACAATGCCTAGTTTTATCAACTTTCTGAGTTTGATAGAGGGCGGATAGTTGGACTTAAAGAGGCTGGACAGGGTGCACAGAAGTTTAGATACTATAGTGAGATGTTGTCAGGCATGTGATCAAGAGGGTTGCACATGAAGAGCTAGATGTACAGGACCACGTCGAAGAATCACAGAGCTTGCAGATCTTCGTTTGAGACTATTCCACCACCAGGTCCATTGCAAACCGGTGGTATGAAGAGCGTGGAAGACCGATTTGAATGCAAACAGTTTACCGCCGGATACGCACTTTTGGCCTTTATTTCATTCCTGCCGCACTCTGTGCTTCCTTTATCCGCTGAACATCGAGGAAATCGTTTCGAGTGTTGTAGAGGACGATTGATGTGGTACAAGTGTTTAGTGATGATTCTGTTTAGAGACGCATGATGGCCGAGCCAGAGTCAGAAGACGACGTGGTGAAAGAAGAAATCCACAATTTTTTGTCGAAAAGCACGTTCATCATACTGTAGGGGTTATTGTATTGGGTGCTTATGGCTCTAGGTCACCTGTAATCTTCGTAAGAGGCAACATGACCGCACATCGTTACATCGAAGAAATTCTGGAACCTCATCTCCTATCCGGGCCAGAGTCAGAAGACGGCGTGGTGAAAGAAGAAATCCACAATTTTTTGTCGAAAGGCACGTTCATCACACTGTTAGGGTTATGGTATGGGGTACCATTGCTTATGGCGCTAGGTCACCCCTAATCTTTGTTAGAGGCAATATGACCGCACAGCGTTACATCGAAGAAATTTTGGAACCTCATATCCTAACATATCTTTAGACATTGCCAAATCCAACTTTTCAGCAGGATAATACTTGCCCACACATTGCAAGAGCTACAATGGACTTCTTTGATCACGCTGAAATCAATTTCTTGCACTGGCCACCACTGAGGTCACTAGATTTATCTCAATTGAGAATGTGTGGGATATCATGGGCCTCAAACTCTAGAAGGATTCGAAATGCGTTAGTATTTGAATACGATAAGTTGAAAGTATTTTGCCTTGTAAAATTGTGTGATTAAAAATTTTGCATTGGCAGTATTTAAACTCGTTCAACCTCAAGCTTAAATAAGCATTTTTAATGATTGACGTTTTATTTGCGTACAAATAAAATTGCCTGTAGTTAAATACGCGCGGATTATATAATTCCGCCATACACCCGAACATAAAACAAAGCGTTAAGTAAATAACGGATTGACATTAGCAAGATCACCCGTGCGAAATGAGTATTTCACACTCCTACTAAAACATAAACGTAATTGAATATGGAATTATGTATGTAATTACTTGCGTTATACATTATTTTCATCAGCCAGATGGTGATTTGAATTTTAATTAAATCTAAACTCGTTAATAGCATTAAATCGGAACGAGCGCCTGTGTTCGGCCTCATTTAATTACGCGATCATTCTCATTGTAGCATGATTTGTGCCGTGAGGTGATATTAAAATATTTTGATTGCGGCCCGATTTATCGCCCGACAAACAGGTAGCGGCCTGAATAATACAGCGAAAGAACAGCCCCCGATTCAATACGCTGCCCACCGTTGCTTATTCGAGATTCACCCGGTATTGCATAAATAATGGTAATTTATTTGGAACGGCCGGCGCAAAGGGTTGAGGGCTGACGGTTTCGAGTTGAGGGCGCGGTAAATACTTAAATAAAATTGTTGAGGGAATGCAATTTAAAACTAGCGTGCTTAGAAAGAACGTATAATTTTATAACAGCTTCCGTTTTAAAGTGGTCGGTGATTGAATGAAGTGTTGAAATTGCTTTGCGGGATATAAATTCGCCGGGATTATTACTTAAATTTCCTTATTTCCAATGATTGAGCGACTATACTTCCGAAGCACGGCACAATACCTTGCCCTGTGCTCGACTTAATATTCATGAGATGCTACGTGGGGTGCTGTTTTAACATGTATTTATTTCTGCATTTGCTAAATTAATACCAACATTTTTCATATACTCGCAATTATAATTACTTAAAATTAAGTTATCTACTTAAATACGGTCTTAATAACATCTTTCGATCGGCGGCTTTCTTAACCTAGAAAGAAATAATTTTTTCAGTTATGTATTGACAAGTTTTTTCGCCATCTTTCAGGTAACATCATGATGCCACGCTCAAAAAACTTTTAGCCATTCTCAACAAAAAAATGGGATACCATTTCCTAAATTGAATTGTTTACCATTTAAAGAATTTTGCAAAATCGAAACAAATATACTCGGATGGCCCAAGGTCTGGTGTATGATTAATGGTCCACCAAATCCTATACAAGCTCTAGCAACACTTATATGTGGTCTCCTAATATAAAAAATTGGTGACAAGGTGGAACCTTGAGGAACGACTTACTGTGAGATTACTGCTGTGATTACGTATTACAGCTCCTTTCAGTTCTTCATCTCTTTTAAATTCCTTTTCTTCCGATAAATCCTTCAGTTTAATAAAAGGTGGTAATCAGTCTGAAGCATAGGGTGGATTGTATGCAAGACTTCTAGAGTGTCCGGTAATATCTAAGCTATGAGAATTCGTAATCTCTTCTGATAAGGTCCTAATGTTGTCAATGACCTAAATTGGTTGGGCTGAGGTAAGAAATAAAGACTTAGATGAGATACACTTAAAGATTTCACTTCAATCTACTTGCAACTTACCTCTCTGACCTCCTGTCGATCAAATCCAGATACTGATCTTACCTTTTGAAGACCTTAACCTTCATTTTACAGCAATTATTATTAATTCAAGAAACAATTAAATACTAATATTTACAGGAATAATTCTGTAGGCGAGGTTCAAAATTTTGGAACGATCTGTTCTTACAATGTATATGGTTTTGATAACTATATAATATAATTGATGACCACATCTTCAAATAAATGTAAGATTAATTTTTATTTACAATAGATTAATGACAGCCATTAAAGTGGGTGTTACGAGTACAGCATTCCGCTAATTCAATTAGGAGGCTGCGCCCGTGGAATTACTACAGTGGCGTCATAATATTTTCCGAAGTTAACGCGAAAGTTGTGGCGCGGTCGAACTTCTGCAGAGATTTCTGTGCAAACACTTGAGTAATGGCGTAATAGTTGGGTGTTTAATTTATTTCGTGTGAAGAGCCTCGGACGCACGGTGGATGCCGGCGCTGTGGCACATGTATAAATTTTGAGCTTAAGTGACATAAACTGACGCCAGGGGAAAATTTGAACGCTGTCACCGTGGATTGTGCAAAGACTTTGCCGGCCGTTACACATTATCCTAGATTTACAACAATTTATGAGACCCCTTGAATTAATATCACGAGTACATAATACTAAGGACTTGCACGTTATAGTTCACCCCTACTATTCCACAATTGCTCAAAATTTCAACACTTAAATTATTTATATAAAAATCCGTTTTTTTGCCTCGCGAATCTCTCTCGCAATAAAATGCCGAATTCGCATAAATTATGCAGAATTGTTTTAATTCGGATGATTAAAAGGCATACTTAACGTCGGCATCGAGTTTCAATGCAAGCCACCAGTCGTAAAACCTCATCTATTTGATCTTCCATATTATTACGGCCTCTTTGATGTTTTATTATAAAGTAAAAATATTAATTAGCTAAGCAAGAATATGAACGCTTGATAAATAGAGGGCGCTGCGCCGCCGACCTGGGTTCGTCACTATTTTTATAATTAAGGTTTCGGCGGGGTGAATTAAGATTAAATCGTCCCCGGCGCCGGAAATTCTTTCTTCCGTTACGTAATTGTCTTGAATATTTCATTAGGTCTATACGGCTATGATACGCCGGTTTATTTATACAGTTTTAGTGGTGGTTTCTTTTCTGGTTGTAATTTATTCAAAAGAGATTATATGTTTACTATGATGAATAATCATTATCAATTAAATGCGGGTTATAGACTATGGTTTTAAAACCTCTGACAATAAAGTTCGGTGAATAATCTTGTAATATTAAATGAATTCATTCATTTATTAATCATACCAACGTAAATTCCTGTAATATTAATGTAGATGGAATATTATAAATACTGTCCTTTAAAATAGTCACGACGTATAACTATGCACCACTGAGATCTCCTAAACTTTTTAAGAAGGCTTCTTTTGGGATGGAGTTCAAAAGCCTCGTAACGTTTCGTTGGATGTATCGTCAAATCTCTTTCCTTTCGAGTGAGATTGTTAAAGATTCTTGGATTGTTTGAGTAAGTTTTTTTGCATTTAGATTGCAGAAGAATCTATCAAGGGTATCAATTTTGGATTGCCTAAAAATTGAGTCAAAGAAAGACTTTCTCTGAGTTTTAATTGATTTCCATTTTATGATTAGTTTTCTAGAAATTTTTGTAAAAAAAGTAAAAAGTGCCCTTTATTCAGATTATTTAAAGTTACAAAACAGCAAACTTCATTTCACTTTTGAGAGCTTTGATTGCGCCTCCAGTGCATGTTGGTTCCAGAAAGTACCGCCGGTGCTACTTCCTTGCCAGTTCACCACGAGGACGTCTTCCGCGTCCCCCGTTAACAAATTGAAAAATAATCTAAAATTTTAAACTACTCCAAATTCTTCACTTCACTCTACGTACCTTTTTTTAAAATTTATACCTAAAGGAACTTTGATACTAAGACGATGCCCCATCTTGCTTAAACTGTTGTACAAGAAAAATAACCTAAAATTCCAAAATTGCTCAACATTTTTCCTTCCAATTTATATATAGCTCTTATAGACAGCAATTTTAAATTCGAGGAAATTAAAAAAATGCTCTTAAGTCTAAATAAGTGATTTTTATGCAATTCTAGATAATTTCCTACTTGTCCAACTGTATAGGATGTAGTTTCAACATGACGTTCCATAACTTTAATATAGAAATAAAGTCAAAAATTACGTAAAAACTTAATTTCTTTTCATTCTTCCTAGGAAAATATGAATGCCCCATCAGGTTTGATTTTTAATGGCAAAATGAGTATACCAAAATGATGCGCCATCTTGTTTGAAAGGTCGTGCAAGTAAAACTTAATCTAAAATGCTCCAAAATGAAACAAAAGCTCCTAATATAATAGCGGCGTCATAAACTGTAAAGTAATTTGGAATGATTTTCCAAAGCCTATAAAAGCCTATAAAGCTTTAGCAATTTTTGATTCAACAAGTGGATATCTAAAAAATCTTAAATTGCTTAAACCTTTTTAAACTTTAGACTTGGAAGCATTTTGTTAAATTTTCTCTTAAGTCATTATCTAGCATAACTTTATCATACAATGATTTTCAAAATAATATAACTATTTTTTGCCTTAATAGGAAATTTTGAATACTAATATGATGCCCCATCTTGTTTAAACCTTTATGTAAGTAAAAATTTATCTGTAATTGCTCCAAATTGAAAAAAGCTATTAGGTTAAAGAAAATAGAAGAGTTATCAATTCTATACTAAGATAATGCCCCATCTTGTTTGAACTGTTGTGCAAGTGAAAGATATCTAAATTTCTAAAATTCGAAATTCTTTACTTCACTTTATGTACCTTTTTTTTAAATTTATACCTCAATAGGAACTTTTATATACTAAGATGCAAGTGAAAGATAATCTAAAATTACTCCAAAATTTTTTTTTAAATTTATACCTCAATAATAACTTGTATATACTAAGATGATGCCCCATCTTGCTTAAACTGCTGTACACTAAAAAATATCTAAAATTCCAAAATTGCTCCAAATGTTTCACACCACTTTAAATAGAAAACAAATTGTTTGTAGCACGAATAAATGTTTATTATTATTATTATATAGCTCTTATAGACAGTAATTTTAAATTCGAGAAAATTAAAAAAATGTTCTTGAGTCTAAATAAGTGATTTTTATGCAATTCTAGATAATAATAGATGTAGTTTCAACATGACAGACCATAACTTTAATATACAAATAAGGTCAAAAATTACATAAAAAAATATTTTCTTCTCATTCTCCCTTTAGAAAAATAATAATAATAATCTTGTTTAATTGTTAAGGGCCAATTTGTATACCAAGACGATGCGCCATCTTGTTTGAAATGTTTTTCAAGTAAAAATTAATCTAAAATTGCTCCAAACCGAAAAAGCAACAAAAAATTAAAAACCTCCTAATAAACGATAAACTTTAATTAAACCTTCAGCTAAAGAAACAAACTGAAACCCTCAATACCGGTAGCCCGAGATGGGACTAAATTCCCAAAATTCCCGAGGCGAGGACAGGGGGAAGAAGAAACAATGCACATACTCTGTAAATTACTGTACATATTTATAGTATAAGAATAAAGAATGATTTCAATAAAAATAAAGGTGTCATCAACTTTAAAGCATTTTGGAACGTTTTTCCAAAGCCTATAGAACATTAACAATTTTAGATTCAACAAGTGGAGATCTAAGAATTCTAAAATTTTGGAACGATTTTCCAAAACCTATAAAACATTAGCAATTTTAGATTCAACAAGTGGAGATCTAAAAATTCTAAAATTGCTTAAATTATTTTAGAATTTAGACTTGAAAGAATTTTTTTAAATTTTCTCGAATATAGAAAACGATAAAGTCATTATAGTACGATGATTGTCAAAAATTAGCTAAAAATTTAAATTCTTTGTAAATAACACTTATTTCGTTTCTCGTTTTGAAAAATATTATATATTCTAATACTAGTTTAAAAATCAGTTTGATCTGAACATTTTTGTATAAAAAAAATCGGCAGTAAATTTTTAATGTCTAGCTCCAGATTAATTAGGAATTAGCAATTCTAAAAGTTCAGAATGTTTACTCATCTTAACATTGTTGACAAATCTTCAAAACTAGTTCAATTTTATAATTATGAAGAGCCTTACAATTTTTTTAAACTCTAATATTAGAGAATTTGGAACGTTTAGAAGCTATAGGTTTATACAGAAATCTACAACTGCCCAACATTATCAATATTGGAAGTAGAACCGAATATTAATAATAATTACCATTTATTAATCTTATTTAACCTTGAAATTAATTAGGAGTTAATTAAACACTTGGTGTTGCACAATTTTTATGTATTTCTTGAAACTTTTACAAACTAATTTAGAAAGTTTTTCAAGTAATTAGAACTCTACAAGTGTTTATAGGTTATGTAAATATTAGACCAAAATTAAAATTAAAATTATTGCGCCTTGAAAAATTATTTATCCTTATCTTTATTATATTTGTGCTTATAAAATAAATATCACAAAAAAATATATTACAAAATAATAAAATATACTCAAAATTTTGGCTGAAGAGAGCTACTTCTTCGAAGGATCTTCCACTCAAACCCATAACTATTGAATTTCAATGCTGCTTCATTTTTATGAAACAAATTTAGCAGTGAATCACGAATGTCTTTGGATTAGTAACTCATCACCACTAACAAATAAAAATTCACAATTCTAAAAGCCCGCAATGTTTCCCCACACTATAATTTTTAGAACGAGTTTAGCTTTATAATTATGAAGAGCCTTCAAATTTCAAACTTATATATAAATATAAACTATAAAATATAAACTACAGATGTGCACAGAAAACTATAACTGTTCAAAATGATTAATAGAACTTAAAAGCTTAACTAGAAGATAGTAATTCTGAATGTCCAAAATATTTACCTACTTCAAAATTGTAGTTAAACTTTTTGAAAATTCGTGATTTCATTCCCTAAGCTACTTCGAATTCGAGATGTATCACAAATTAACGATTTCGACAATCAGTCATAAACCATTAGAGCCTTAAAATTTTTCGAAATTACAAATTTCGGAGCCACTACAGATTTACAAAGAAATCTACAGGGTTTTTATTAAACATACATATGTTAACCTCTGGGTTATTCTAAGAATATTTTGTTCCTTGATGATTTTTAAAAATCTGCTTTGTTTTGAACAAAATTTTTAATATTTTTGAAATTATTGATGTATTCGAAATAAAACTATGGCGTACTACACTCGGTTTACAGATTACAAAATTTTATGCACGATGGTGGGTGCACTAACGCAATTTATTGTGGTTCCTCGTGAGTTTTTAACAGTAACAACTGGAGATCGCTGGATTGGTCGATGTGCTGCTCAATCCCCTGGATTATTTCCTATGAGGCTAACTATAATCATAAATTTACGCTACTGCAGTGGAAAATGTGGAAGTTTTACGAAATCCAATAATTGGTGGGTGTAACACAATAAGAAACAACCCTGGTGTTTTTGAAAGAGTTTGGCAGTCAATGAGGAGAAGATTGGATTATTGCATCCTAGCTGAAGGTAGTCATTTCCAACAGTTCTTGTAGATTAAGAAACTTCACATGTAATTTTTGGTAATAAAATGTAATTGCCAATAAATTTGTTCGCCCAATACTTATCAAAAGCAATATTCTTAGAATAGTCTAGGGAATAAACTTTTTAATTTTTGTTGTCTGTTTAGGGGGAGGTTCTCATGTAACATGTCATGCCCAAAGTTTGGAATTATTTTCTGTGCTGGTAAAAGTACATATACAAAAACGGGTTGGGACAGAATACTAGTACATTTATCTTTATTCTGAACAATTTTGGAAAAAAAAAAACAAAAAGGCAGCCGTGATGAATATTTACAATTTACGTGTCAGCGCGAAATCGATAGATGGTGTGCATCACTTCGTCTCTGGAACGATTTGTAACTAAAAAATGAAGGCAATGTCATAAAGTCAACTAAATTATTGGGATACTGAACCTACAAAACTTAAAAATAACTAAAAATATGACTATTTGGCACCATCTTAAACTTTTTAGTCGATTTTTCAGCATATTTTTTCCACTTTAAAATAGTTTTAAAAACATTTTATAGGTTCAGTATCCCAAAAAAAGAAGGTTTCCAATCTCTTGGCGAAAACTAGAATATTGTTCATTGAACCGTTCTCAAATTAGCGTGCGCACCGTTTTGAAAAATCGTGTTTCGAGAAAAACGCGTTTACCAGTTTCGATCGAATATTAGTGCAAAAATGTCAATTCTTTCTAACAATGACATGAAATGATAGGATTTGGACCCCGCTGAATACGAATCTGCAGTCAGTTTTTCAAAATTTCAAATGGCTGATCCAATATGGAGGATCAAAAAAAAACATTTTCAATTTCATGAAAAATTAGGATATTTGAAGATGGATTTATGGTACTTTGTGATAAAATAAAAAAAAACAAAATGGCTAATTCAATATGGCGGACCAAAAAAGTATCTTTCACTCATTTCGACCGATTTTTTTTGTTTTTTACTATTTTTGATAACTAACAATTAGTCGGCGATGGCAGGGCTGTATAGTATGCCCTCTTCCAAGTCAAATTGCTCCTGCTGGGCGATTGCTCGATTTGTTTTTCTCCAGATGAGCCATCCTTGCGTAAATGCAGACCTTCCGTTCGGTAGTCTGCAGACGTTGCTCGTCGAAAGCTCGGGCGAAATGGACGGCTCCCAGTCCAACAGCAACGTTCAATCTTCAACAAAGACGAAGTGCCTTCATTGAATAAATTTGCAGATAGAGTAGTGAGACTGTTGATGGTTTTAGTAAAAAAAAAAAAAAAAAAAAAAAACCTTTATTGGCATCACTTTAACTTACAAAACCTTTCTACATATACATATATATATATATATATATACAAACTTCTACATTAAAAGAAAAACAAATATTCTATCATATTTTCCTTTTCCTTTTTAATTCCCTCTCCCATCTAAGTCTGACCAAAACCTTTACACCAGCTCCATCTTCTCTCATCCATTCCGTAACCTTCCTTTTTCCCCCCAACCACTCCTCACGCACTCCTTCACACTCTTCTCCCAAATGACTCCATGTATCCATCCCATTCGTACACAGTGCACACCTACCATAACTTTCTCCCATCCAAACCTTCCTTCCCCTCTCTTCCGTACCGCATCTACCTCGCGCCAGGGTAATCTTCTCTTCATTTGAGTAGACACTATTAGTTAGGTACGCTGGCACCCTCCCATATACCTGCCATCTTTCATACCCTGGATTATATGTGCTCCTTCCGATACAACCTTGCCTCTCCTGCATTTCAACCTCCTTCCACTTCTCTTTTATCCATGCCCGTACATTTACCCCTTTCTCCAACCACTCATTTACAATATTCTCAGATACTCCTGCCCTTTCATACATCTTTCTACGTTCTAACCTCCACTCACTCCCCTTTCTCCCCATGCACGTTCTCCATACCTCTTTCACCAATCTCTCATTATCCAATCCAACCAAATCCATCTCATACTTTACCACTCTCTCCATTGCCTCTGCATGCACACTCATTCTATTTGTTTCCTGAAGCAGAATGTACCCAGGTGTTGATCTTTCCACCCCTAGAATCTGCTTCAGGAATAATGACTGCTCCCTCTCAATACATTCATACTTCCTCATTCCCCAAGTTTCAACCCCATACAGCAAAATAGGCTTCACACATGCATCCCACAGCTGGCACGCCAATTGAAAGTTGCCGGAAAACCATTTCTTCCACTTTTTCCTCACAATGCCCCACGCTTTTCTGGCTTTCCCCTGTATCCATTTGGCGTGCTCACCGTATCCTCCTGTGCATTTAAATACGAAGCCCAAGTATTTAAATTCCTTCACTCTTTCAATCACCTCCCCCTTCCATTCTAATTTACCCACTCTTCCTTCCCTTCCAAGCTTCCTAAATCGCATCCACTTTGTTTTCCTTGCATTCACTTGCATTCCTCTTTTGTCCAAATACCTCTCTACTCTTTGCATCACCTCTTTTATCTCTCCCCAATTTCTCTCCAAAAGCACCACATCATCCGCATACGCCAGCATCCATACTTTCTCTTTTCCAATCACTACTCCGCCCGCTTGCCCTTTTCTCAAAATTTCTTCCAATTCACTAGTATATATGTTAAAGAGTAAAGGGCTCAACGGACAGCCCTGTCGCACCCCCATCCAAATTCTAAACCTTTCAGACACATTCGCCCCCACTTTCGCACTCACCCACGTTTCCTCATACACCCTTCTACACCATTCCACCATTCCTGCACTCACTCCTCTCCTTCTCAAACACTCCACTAATCTCTCTCTCGGTACAGTATCATACGCTGCTTTCAAATCCAGGAAAAAAGCGTAGATACTGCCCTTTTCTTCCAACACTCTCTCCACAATCCTTGCCAGTGAAAAGATTTGATCCCTTGTTCCCCTCCCTTTTCTAAAACCCCCTTGCGTCTCCGGCAGAATTCTATTCATCTCCACTTCCTTCTCCATCCTATTTTTTACCACTGTCATGGCAATTTCGTACCCGGTACACATAATTGTTATCCCTCTATAATTTTCTACATTTAATGTATCACCACCTTTGTGTACCGGGCACATAAGACCCACACGCCACGCTTTTGGGAACTCTGCTTCTCCTCTCCATATTTGATTCAGCAGATCTCTGAACTTCTGCTTTCCTTCCTTTCCTATCTGCTGCCACATTTCTGCCTTTAACCCATCCAGTCCTGCAGCTTTCCCAGTTTTCAACTCATTAAATGCTTTTTCTATTTCCTCCTACGTAAACTCTTCAACTTCCCCAATCGACTCTTGTTCCCCTACCCCACTTGGCTCACCACTCATTACACTGCATTTGTCCGCCCATTCTTGTAGAGACACTCCTATATGTTGCCTCCTTTCACCTCTTTTTAAAATACTCCATATCTCCGTTTCATTCCTACATAATTTCAAGTCGTTACTCGTTTTTTCCAAGGCCTGCATCTTCTTTTCCTCGCATAGTTTTGCGTACTTAGTCCTCGCTGCCACCACCCATCTCTCCTCTCCTCTACCCAAGGTCCATTCCCTCACAGTCTTCCTTACCTCCCTTTTTGCGTCTCGACATTCTTTATCAAACCAAGCGCACCTTTCCCCATCCCTTCTTTCCACTTTTCTACCGCATCCCGCAATAATCTCTTCCATTTCTTCTATTGTTTTAACGTCATTCCAGTTAATCATTTCTAATCGTTTTCCCATATTCTTGATAGCATTTACACTATCCTCTAACTTCCACCATTCCTGTTCTTGTTCATTTTCCCTAAATTTTCCCAGCCCTATCTCCACCATTATTGGCAAATGGTCCGACCCCAGGACTTCTTCTACTTCCATTCTTCAAACTTCTTCCCTGTTTAGCCCCTTTATTATAACATAATCCACGACTGACGATCCTTGTGGTCCAACATACGTCGTTTTCCCTTCCCAATCACCTTCAGTGCACCCGTTTAACATCTTCCATCCCTCTTCTATTAACCAATCCCCCATCCTTCGACCCTCCTGATTTATCAATTTGTCCTGAGACGTTCTTAGTATTAGCTTACCCTTATCATTCACTCCTCCCCCCTTTTCCCCATTCTTGCATTAAAATCTCCCCCCACCATACATCTTGTTCCTTGATTACATTTCTTATCTAGCACATTCCGCACTTCGGCCCAGTTCTTATTAATGTACACCACCCCCAGTTCCAAATGAGCCCCCTCCTTTTGACACTTAACCCACGCTATACCGTCCACCTCTTCTATAAATTCCACCTCCTCATTTTTCAGAGACCATTTCGTTCCCACTATTATACCCCCTTTCGCCCTTCCTTTAGTTGCATCCTTCATTGCCCCTTGAACCCACCACCTAAACCCCGCTGGAAGTGAATCTCGTACATTTTCCCACTCCTCCTTCATCATCCATGTTTCCACTAACCCCACTACATCTTTTTCTGAAATCCACTTCTCAAAGTCCTTGTGCCATCTTTCTCCCCTACACTTCGACTTTATTCCAGCTACGTTCCAAAACCCCACCCTTAAGCAACTTTCCCTATTTTTAACTAATTTTCGTTTGTTACTATTATTTTTTGTGTCCGTATTTGCCGAACAATCCTTATTTTTTGTTTCGTGCAATTTTATTAGTTTTTTGTTATTATTTGTCTCCCTGTTTCCTCCATTGCCTCCAAGTTATTTGTTTGGATATTCCATTTGAATAGTTTATTATTTATCCATACTTTATTATATCCCATTTTGACTAGATTACCCTTCTCTCTTTCTTCTTTCGCTATTCTTCTTAGTTGTCTGGCTATATTTCTCTCCTCTGTTGATAAATCATCATTGATAAATATTCTTTTATTCTTAATATGTTTTAATACACTTTTGTTTTCCATTATCTTTTGCTTTTCCTCTATGGTTTTAGTAGACGAATGTAAATGTTTCGAGGCCAGTCTCCAAACACAGGCGTTGAAATATTCGTTGCAGTTCTGGGTGTTTCCTCCGAGGCAGCTACGAAAAGAGCCTCGTAGACTGGTTTTATGGGTGGTCATGCGTGAATGAACCCAATACACCTTTCCCCTCCGCTACACGCCACTTGCACTAGCTGTTGACACCTTTTGGATACTTTGCATGCTGTGGAGCCTCATCGGTGGAGCACTTGTGGAGGAATGTAGCCTAGACAGCATCCTTTATCTTCTCTGCAGAGTCGGGGTTTCTTCGAATCGCCAGTCTATAATAGGCTGTTACTTTCGCTATCAGTTTGTCCGTCAGCTTGCGTGAGCCTTTTTTAGTTGCTTTCTTCACCGCTCGCAGTCGGCTGTCCATTCTGTGCTGGACGTGGCCCACGCACTCCTTCTTCTGCACAGTGATGTCTTCATATGGGTCCAAACAATAGCTCGTAGAAACTTTTCTTATTCGCGGATCAAAAAAAATCTTTTCTCACAATATAGTAGACACTTGTACTTTAAAAAAAATAAAAAATCGATTTTTTTAAATTTTGCATTATAAACACTCTGTATAACTGCTTAAAATTATTAATAAGACCCAAAAGCATGGTAAATGTAATGTTACAGAATGTTTAGTTTACTAGGCTTAAACTTATACAAATCTATACGTTGATTTGTAAGTAATTAGAACTAGAAAAATTATTATACTTCGTACAATTTCAAGAATTTCAAGAAGTTATTATGTCTTGAAACAATTTTAACTTTATAATTTAAAAACCTTTACAAAATTTGTGAGTGAAAATTATAAAATAATAGGTGATTTAAATAATTACTTTTAAATTTTCAACACAAAACCCACTGATATTTCTTAATATTTCAATTCTACTATTAATAATCCTAAGCCTCCAAAATTGTTGCGACTGGATATAAAATTAGAAAATCTAAAAATCCAGAATGTTTACTAAACTGTAGCTATAGACTACTTAAGTTCTATAACCCTATACATTTTTTAATTGCAAGTCCATTAAATATCAAGCATTAAATCAGAGAAATGCAAATCTATAAGATCTCAATCCTTTTGAATTGAATAATTTTACATTTCCTCGACAGCAACAGCCACAGACCGGTTTCGACCTATTTGAATCTTATCAGCGCAGTGCAAATAAAGAAAACTACGTATTTTCGGTACTTTTTTTAATTGAAATTTTTGATTTGTGTATTAAGTTCAAATTGATTCCTTTTTAGTTCAGTTTCAGTTGATTTGAAGTTGATACACTATAGTTTTAGAGTTATGGTAAAACAATACAAACTTAGAAGGAATACCCTTAATATATTTTTAGTAGTTTTAAGTGAATATAAAAATAGAACAGGTGCGCTTAAGAAATAATTTTAAAATAAAAGCTGTTAAACAGGTTTGGACATCAATGGATAGCCAATAAACTACCAACTTCCTATAGTTAATGTTTATTTAGAGATTTGTATCAATTAAAACGTTCTCCCTACAATATGCATAGTATTGTTACTTATATTACACCAAATCTAATCATTTAAATTAAAGTTTCCCGTACAAAGTAAAAGTTTGGAGAATTTAGGTGGATAGCCAATAAAGTACTTACTTAGAAGGTTAATTAAGTACTTACTTCCTATAACTATTGTTAATTTAGAAATTTGCATCAACAAAAAAGTTATCTCTACAAAATGCATATTGTTGTTATTTTTATGATCCCTATTAAAACAAAACCTAATAATTTTAATTACACGTTTTGTTCCCTTGCGTCGCTTGTTTAAATTATGCTAATGCGGCGATAAGAAAGCAGTGTTTTAGGTGAGGCGTTGCCGTTGCCGAGTAAAATGATGTACTCGAGCTTAAATTATTCCGAAACCAATAGACATGTTCAACGCCAAGACATCGTCCCGGGCATGTTTGTTTAAGCCTTCAAGTCAAAATATCTCTTAATTTCATCACCGTAATGACCCGGGCCGGGTCCCTTTTATCTTTTTGGGCCGTGGAGGGCGCGCGCGCCTTATCTATTTTTAATTCTTTTTCGTACATCGCATCCCCCTCGCGACTATAATAAAACTCTCGTCGTGTATGTTAATTACAACGCACAAATGTACACCCCCGTATATCACCCCCTTGAATTATTTAAAACGAACTAGGTTCGCGCATAATTTCGTTTATATTTACGGCGCAATTGCGGAAAATTTAATTATAAGTAGTGCGTATGGAAGTGTTACGCGGGGGAATTCGTAATAACGTGCAGTGGATTTAGTTAATCGTTTTCCATTAAAAATATTATGCCCCAAGTTGGTAAGTTTTTCCCTAGGTGTGTGTGTGCGGGGTTGATTGGTATTCAAGTCGCGAACGCGCACTATGCTCTAAGCGAACAAATTGCAAAACACATCCAGCGATTTGCATTTTCCGTCGAGCTATAATTCATTTTGAGTTACTGATACTAAGCATCGCAGGGAAGAAATCAGGAACGGATTGTTTCGAACTTCTCTTTTTATTTCTGTTAAGGAAATTAAAAAAATAATGATTTATATATCTACAATTAAGAAGCATTAATTACAACAGCTCTGTAACTTATCAATTACATGGACGTAATGTGGTCTATACCTGGTTTGTAACTACGCACTATTTCTTCATTATTTAGGCCGCCGGCACATAATATAAATTTAATTACACCATGTTAATGGATCGTAGAAAACCGCATCACGATAGTCGCTATTTCATCCTTGCTACTTAACGCATTGCGCAATGATGTTCGGCAACACATTATATATGGGCGTCGGTGTTTGCGAAAAGCTAAATTGGACATTGGAATTGAAACTGGCAATTGTTAAGAGCGATGTAAGTTAGTGGTGGTCTAATGGGGTTGGGGATAATAGAAATCGGAGAAGGAAAAGCGGCAACTACCCTAATCTAAAGGTATAACGTTGATGACGGGTGGTATTAGAGGTGCTCCTGACACGGCTGACCGCAGTAATCATGCTTGTTAGAACAGCTCCAATTAAGGGCAACGGCAGCTTCTTTAAGGGTTCGACCGTGCGCATTCGCATTCACATTCACCCCTGCATTATATTTTTCATAGGCGCACACCGTACAAAAAAATATACATTCATTATATCCGACTCATCAATTAGTCCCATTTTCCATCGGATATTCATTTAATACAATAATTTCAGGAGAATCCCGCCTCATTCGAATTTCTATTAGTTTTGTATGTAAATAGCACCAGTCCCCTTGTCGCCGATTCTTAGCTTTCCAAGAGAGACGGCTATTTGCATTTTCTGAATCAAAAATACGACTCTAAATTAAGGTTTTCTCGCCCCCATTGCAAAAATCCACGAAGAAACAGTCAACATCAAAATTTAATTTTATGGATAAATCATAACTGTCATAAAATTCTTTTCTATAATTATTATTTCAAGACGATAAATACTAGGAATTAAAATAATTATCATGCTTATAAAATCCTTACTAAACTTACTTTAATTACACTAACTGCCAAAAAATAAATTTATAGAACGCTAGCGTTCCTGCAGGGAATTACCGGCCTGTCACTTTTATTCTGCTAATGACTGTGGAATGATGAAATGAATCCGCATGGGGCCCGGATCGGTAATTTATGTTTGGGAAAGGTATTTGCAGGAAGGTTGGTATGGGACTGCAAGGAAGAGATGACGTATCTTGATAGGGGTTTCTGGGCGAGGTGATAGGGAATTTCGTTAGAGCCGCTCCACAAAGGATTAATTGGATTTGGAATTTTAGTTCCTGTTCGATTTTTTCCTGCCAGAGTAAATAGTTTATTAATGCCGATAAAGGATGACGCACACACTGGGTCATAATCACAGCAGCGCGGTTGATGTGTTGATATTTGTTTTATATTCGGATATTATCAATATTTAATAAATTCAATGGAAACATCATAATATTCACATGTTATAAGGTAGGTTTTGTTGAATTACAGCGATTGTTTGTTATTATTTTACATTGATTTTATTTTATTTTATTTGACTTCATATTTTAATGTATATTCATTTATACAGCTTTTAAAATATTTATTTCATCACCTCATTTTGTATTTACTTTTGTATTTAGACAGATAGAAAAAATCTGATCAAGCTAATAAACTCCTATTCACCAGACGATTTCTATGATGTATAATAATCAAAAATGTTATGAAACAAGTTTTCTAAAAAAAAAAAATATATCGTTATTCAAGTGGTTTGTAGATTTCGAAATGTTCAACTTTTTTATTTGAACAGCTAGGGGAAAATTATCAACTGCAATCGATTGCTCTCTTCATAAGGAAGACAATAATGTACATAAATAATAATAAATTTATTAATTTAGTAATTTCAGTAGTTTCCAAAGATTTAATCGATTTTCTTTGAAAAAAAAATCAAATTTTGTCTTTTTGCACAAATTAAGGAAATATTTATTTAAAAGGCGATATACGATATATAATAATCAATAATATTCCAAAAACACTTTCTCAAATTTGATTGATTTTCAAGTAGAATTTCAACATTTTTATTTTTAACTTTATTATTTGGATATATAGTGAAAATCTGTTCATGTAAATAGATTTCTTTATATAAGACAATATCTGTATAATAATCAACAATTTTTAAAGTTTTCTGAAAAATTTTCTTGTTTTCAAATTTTTGAAATTTTTCAACCTTTCTCTCCTCCTAGAACTGTACTTGTTATTTTGACATATGGAGGCAATTTGTTCGAGCCAATAAACTTCTTTTTGCAAGATGGTTTTTATGATCAATAATTTTTCTAAAAACGCTTTCTATACATTTTTCTTGTTTTACAAGTGGAATTTTTGATATTTTTTTACTTTTTTACTTGGAAAAATATATGAAATCTGTTCGGGCCATTTGATTCCTCTATGCGAGGTGTATAATTTTCTGAAAACGGTTTTCGCATTTCAGGTGGAATTTCTAGTTTCTACGATCAATAAATTTCAGAAAAAGAGTTTATTTATGCATAACTTTTTAGTTTCGAATTCTTTTATTATAACAGCTACAGATAAAATGAACTACTGCAATTGACGTTTTTTTTTTTTCTTCCGGAGAAAAGATTTCTATGTTGTCCTTTGAAAATGTTCTTCGTTTTTTAAACGGAATTTTCGGTTCAAAAATGTTTAACTTTTGTTATTAAGAATTCACTTGAAAATCCACAAAATTTTCCAGAGGAATTGATTGCAGTATTTAATTTTTCTTCAAATAAAAAGTTGAACATTTTTAAACCGAAAATTGCACGATTTCTATGGTGTATAATTTTTTGAAAACGGTTTTCGTATTTCAGGTGGAATTTTTAGTTTCTACGATCAATAAATTTCAGAAAAAGAGTTTATTTATGCATAACTTTTTAGTTTCGAATTCTTTTATTATAACAGCTACAGATAAAATGAACTACTGCAATTGACGTTTTTCTTTCTTCCGGAGAAAAGATTTCTATGTTGTCCTTTGAAAATGTTTTTCGTTTTTTAAACGGAATTTTCGGTTCAAAAATGTTTAACTTTTGTTATTAAGAATTCACTTGAAAATCCACAAAATTTTCCAGAGGAATTGATTGCAGTATTTAATTTTTCTTCAAATAAAAAGTTGAACATTTTTAAACCGAAAATTCCACTTTAAAAATGACAAAATATTTTTATAGAAACAATTAAACTGGTTATTCTTATTCTTTTACTAACAAAGGTGACTGGCTGATTGACAACATGGCCAATATCCACGAAAAAAAACTGGTTATTTTTTTCTTACCTATCCAAATGAAAAAAAAAGGTTTCTAAAAAGCTTTGTCATATTTAAAGTGGAATTTCTATTCAAAAATGTTCAACTTTTTTATTTGGACAGTTAAAGGAAAATAAACTACTGCAATTCCTCTAGAACTTCTCTTTGCAAGATGCTTTTTGGGATCAATAATTTTCCAAAAAAAAAAAACGGTTTCTAATAATTTTTCTTGTTTTTTAAGTGGAATTTTCGGTATATTTTTGACTTTTTTATTTGGGCAAATATAGAAAATCTGTTCGGGTCATTTGATTCCTCTACGTGAGTGTGTAATAATCAGTTTTCTAAAAACTCGTCGTATTTTGGGTGGAGTTTTTGGTTTCTACGATCAATAAATTTCTAAAAATGAGTTTATTGAATAATTTTGTAGTCCTGACCTATCGCAACAAATTATTCATTGCCTTAGCCTACTTAAAAACATTTATCTAAGGAAATATTAATAAAAATGCAATCTTTGATGCTTTTGATAATATTATTAGCAATATAGTTGATGCTAGTTGATAATAATAATTAATAAAATGGAGTATGTGATAGTAGCCACCCGCCCATCCTATATATTTATATTAATTTTAATTACAAATCTATGTCTGAATAATTTGAAAAAAGTTTACTCATTTTCAGATTTTTTGTTAAAAAATCAAAAATATATGATTTGTAAGTGAAACAAAAATATTTATGAAAGGTGAGTAATTGGCATCAATCTCACCCTTCATATTTTTATATCTAAAAACATTTCTAATAAAGTTGTAAACATAATATTGCAATGTTTAGACATATAAAATGTTTATCTATGAAAATAATAAGGAAAGTATCCTAGCGTAATCGTGACCTAAATCAGTTAATAATTTATTGCCATAGCGTACTCTTGACCTATCCCAAGAAAGCACTTATTGCCGTAGCGTGCTCCTGACCTAAGATAATAAAATATTCATAGTTCTAGCATATTTTTGACCTACCTCAATGAATTATTCATTACCCTAGCATACGACCTACAATCCTGAATAGTATATGGTAGCAAAATTTTTAAACAGCTGAAATTTGTAGAATGCGCTAATAGATATTGCTAAAAGAGTTGAAAGCGTCGAAAATAAGTTTACTGTATCAAAAAATATAAATATTATTATTAGCTTGGTTATTTCCAATAATATTTGAAAGTACTAAAACATTGTTAAAGATTTGTTTAATAATAGTGTCAAAAACAGTTGAATTTATCAAAAGTGTAGACAAATATCTTTAAACACAATAAAATTTAAAAATAACAAATCCGTTAAAAGATACGAAAAAAAAACAATAAAATTAAAAAATGACAAATCAGTTATAAGATATGAAAAAATTCATAAAAGGTATGAAATAGAGATGTGCTAAATTCCAATTAAATGTTAATTGATGGATTGTTAAAACTATTAACATATATAAATGTTATCAAAGTCGGCTAAAAATTTCCAAAATAGTTGAATCTCTAAAAAAAATAATAAACAAATCATAACAACTTTCAGTGAACAACACAATACCAAAAACTGATCAAAAACCTACATTTAATATTTCTTGAATGACTTTCTTGGTGAAACATTTTGAACTATTACTGATGAAGGTTTCAATTAAATTATATTTGGATTGTTGCACAATTTTTCTCTATTTACTCGTTTTTTAAGGCATTATCAAGAGTGACAATTCCTCTTGATAATGCCTTAAAAGGCGAAACTAGTTAAGTTATTGAAAAATTTTGAAACAAACCAAGTGTAAAATAATTTAAACCTTCATCAGTAAAACTACATTTAATGTTTATCGTACCCTTGGCCTAGACTAACCAAATATTCATTATCCTGGCGTACTCTTTACCTATCCCAACAAATTATCCTGACCAAGAATAATAATAAATTATTAATTACTTTGGCATACTCCTCAACTAGGCTAATAAATTATTAAATGCTCTAACGTACTCTTGTCCTAGGTTAAAAAATTGTTAAATACCCTAGCGTACTCTTGACCTATCCCAATTGATTATACATAGCCCTTACGTACTCCTTACTTAGGGTAATAAATTATGTATTGCCCTAGCGTACTCTTGACCTACCTCAATTAATTACTCATTGCTCTAACGTACGCTTGGCCTACCTCAATTATTCAGTGCCATAGTATTTCAAATTTAGATTAAAATCTAATTTTATCAAAATACTTTTTTAGAAAATTCCCTTCTTTTTCAGCATTAGCTCTTCTATGTTTCTATAATATTCATCGAATGTTTTAAAAGTTATATGTCATATATCTGTCATGCTGGCATAAACAGCTATAAAATACTCTCTGCAAAAAGAGACTAAATAACCAAAATGAAGTAAGTAGAAGCAGTAATGAAATCTGTTCATGGATCTGAGTGGACAATCATTTGAAGAAGTGAAATTAGCCTTTCCTTTCGGCTAAAAACACTTTTTTCAAATTTTATATATAATTTCTGTAATATTTTATTAGAAGGGAGTACAAAGATGTACAGATTTTTTGAAAATTCGGAACATTTCAATTTTTGCTTTATCATATCAGGATTTTGAGGAACTTTCTCTTCCAAAGTTCATGAATTAGTATATTCGAATCTTTCACCAAGTTTTCTTTCAGATTTCTAAAATTGTTCCGGAATGTTTCTTCATTTTTTCTTTGTAGACAAATTTCTTCTTTCTTCATTCCTTGACATTTTACTTTTGCAAAAAGCGAGATACATCAAGAATTAACTTTCGTGGAAGTAATTAAAAGGCATTTATATTTTAATTAAATCAAAAAACTACAAAACTTCAAAAGTTTGACACAGACTACTAAGGAAATTAAACATTTCGGGCGGGAGTTCTCTTCCTCGAAGGATCTTCCACTCAAACCCATAAATATAGATCATCAATGCTGCTTCCAAATACCGTTACAAGTATCCATTTATATATTTATTGCTTATATAAAGCATATATGCTATCACATATTTGATTATGATTTATATAATAATATTCTATACCAATGGCGAAAGGTGCCAGTCATTTCGCTAAATGTTTTATAATGAAAATAAAAATAAAAATTTAGAATTCAGATGACTTAATATCATTATTGTTTGGTTTGTAGAAACATTTTTCAGTTGATTTCAGGTTTGAATTAAAATATATTAAATATTTTGATTTTTTCTTTCTTCTAGATATTCAATGTCATTTGCTTCATTTTGATTTTATCAAAATACTTCCAAACTTTTCGAAAATTCTATAATTTTCCAGCAATGGCTCTTACAGGTTTATAAAATTTTTATCAAAAGTTTAAGAAGTTTTCTGCCTTTCAGATTTTCTGAAATTTCAGCTACAAAAATCCCTGAGCCTGTTTTATTTTTGAAGAATTTTTTACCATTTTTTACTATTACTGATGAAGGTTTCAATTAAATTACATTTGGATTGTTGCACAATTTTTCTCTATTTACTCGTTTTTTAAGGCATTATCAATTTGATTTTATCAAAATACTTCCAAACTTTTTAAAAATTCTATAATTTTCCAGCAATGGCTCTTACAGGTTTATAAAATTTTTATCAAAAGTTTAAGAAGTTTTCTGCCTTTCAGATTTTCTAAAATTTCAGCTACAAAAATCCCTGAGCCTGATTTATTTTTGAAGAATTTTTTACCATTTTTTGTTTAATTCTATCGGGATATACAAGGAATTTCCCTTTCAAATTTCATGAATTAAAGTCTGCCAATGTTTTTCAGATTTCTAAAATGTTCCAGCAAATTTACTTAAATTTTTCGACAAATTTCCTTTTAACTCTTCAGACTTCTTCGTTTCGTAAGACTTCTACGGACTTCTTCCTTGCGTAATATGTTTAACTTCATTTAATATATGGTTTCGTTAAAGAAAATAGTAAATAAATAACTTTTTAGCTTTAGCTTTTCTTCAGTTGTTCTGGAATTTTCTTAGGTGATTATTATTTATTTATATTAGATAGTAGTCTTTCCCCAATAGGAAATTGGGCGAAATTATGCTATTATTTGTCAGAGTTGTCTAAAATCTCCTAGTAATTTTTGTTCTGGATGTCTAAATATTCTTTCGAATGTTTCATAATTTTTAGACAGTTCTAAAATTCTAGAATTCTTTTAATTTCCTTCAGAGGTTTTTAGGCAGTTCCAAATTTCTACAATATCCTTCAAGGGTTTTTTTGCAAAAATTCTAGTATTTATTTGTTTTAAATATCTAAAAGTTTTTTCGAGTGTTTTATAATTTTTAAGCAGTTTTTATTCGAGAATTCTACAATCTCCATTGGAGATTTTTGAATTTTCTAGGTTATCTCTTCCAGATATTTGGAATTCTGAGACGTGGATTGTAAAATTTTACAGCAATTAATTTTTCAAATATTTTTTTCTCTTCAAAAATTCTAGTGATTTTCTTTAATTTTTGTTGTGGATATCTCAATATTGTTGCCAAGGTTTATAAATTTTAAGCAGTTTGTCTTTAAAATTCTAAAATTTCTTCGAGATTTTTTTTATGTTCCAGCAAAACTTTTAGTATTTAGTAAATTCTAAAATTTTCTTCAAGAATTTTTTAATGTTTGAGCAAAAGTTTTAGTATTTTTCACTAATTTTTATTTTAAATATCTTTTATTATTTCTATAAGTTTTAAGCAGTTTCTATTTCAGATTTATACAATTTCCTTCGAGTTTTTTTTTTATTTTCCAGATTATTTCTTCCAAACTTTTGGAATTTTAGTCGTTGGTTCTAAAATTTTCTAGCTGTTCCAGATTCCCAGAATTTATTAGTATTTTTCACCATCTTGTATATCAAAAATTCCCCTTATAATTGCGAAGTTTCAAAAATATTTTCCTCTTGTTTTTGAAAACTTTCCACGATTTCTTGCTTTAACCAGTTTCTATTTCAGATTTATATAATTTCCTTCGCATTTTTTGAATTTTCCAGATTATTTCTTCCTGATTTTTGGAATTTTAGTCTTAGGTTCTAGAATTTTCTAGCTAATAATCTTCCAGATTCGCAAAAATGGTTAGTATTTTCCACCATCTTGCATATCAAAATTTCCCCTTATAATTGCGAGAATGTTTTTTCGATGATTTTAGAATCTTCCAGCAGTTATTCATTAACGTTTCTGGAAGTTTCAAAAATATTTCCCTTCTGTTTTTAAAAACTTTCCACCATTTCTTGCTTTAAGCAGTTTCTATTTCAGATTTATATAATTTCCTTCAAAGTTTTTTGAATTTCCAGATTATTTCTTCCAGGCTTTTGGAATTTTAGTCGTAGATTCTAGAATTTTCCAGCGATTAATCTTCCAGATTCGCAGAAATAATTAGTATTTTCCACCACCTTGTATATCAGAATTGTCTCTTGTAACTGCAAGAATGTTTTTCGATGGGTTTTGAATCTTAAAGCAATTAAAAAACGTTAATGAGTTTCAAAAATATTTTCCTCCCTTTTTTGAAAACTTTCCACTATTTCTTGCTTTATCTTATTGAAATGTTTCACCAAATCTCTTATGAACACTCAGATAAATAACACAGTCAACACCATCGAGACGTAACTTTGCATACAGACATCTCAAACTAAACATGTTAGCACACATCCAGCAGCTACTTTATTTGCCAGAACTCCGAATGAAGAAATGTGTATTACTTTCCGGGCATCCCTCGTAAATTGCAATTTTTAGTATAGAAAAAAATGTAAAATATAAATATTTGTAGACGTTATAAGAATTTTTTTTATATAACAAAGCAATGTCTACTTAAAACTCATAAAATAATATTTGGAGCTCTTGTGTTTGTAAAAATATAAATCAAATACGTATATACATATATATTTTTTTTATAACAACGCCATCCAGCCGATATAATGAATATGAAGTATTAATAGCACATCACGATAATTTTGTGATTCCAGCAATAAAAATATCCGCGCAATAATAGAATTTTGCATAATAATTGGAATAAACAACATCAATGAAAACTAGCATGAAGACTGGAACCGGGCGCGAGGAAATAATTGCGTTCCGCATGCAAATTTTTAATTACAATTAACATCGATCGGCCGCCTTTTATGATTTCAATTATTTTAATATGTGATTATGCATTCGCGATATTAATTAAACAAATTCAATCAAACATTATAAAATCGGCCGTCGGCCGTTAACAATTGATCCCGTTTTCATGGCGATGGCCCGGTTTTAATGGAACGGGGCCCGCAGAGGGTAAACATAAATTATTTCGCGTACCCTGCGACGTTCTTTTTGCCGCCCCATGCTAATCACGTCCTGCCGAACCGAACTAGTTTAAGTATGGCCGGAGTAAATTTAGATTCCGCCTCGGATTTCTTGTCGCGCAACTTAAAACACGATATGAAGTTCGGTGCGGGCCACATCAACTCGATCATCTCACTTGAGAAATTTAATGGAAATTTGTTTAGCATGGTCAACTAAATAGGTTGTGCATTTTTGTTATCTAACATCTACCATTTATTGATCACAATTTTTATTAATATTTTATCGCCCGGCGCATCCACCATTTGCAAAAATATTCTTTATATAGATAAAATATCCTTTATAAAGGCTGAAAGACCGTGGGTCAATAGCCGTTTGACAGAAAAAATAAATTATTGTAACATATCATTGTCATATTGTCAATTACATGTAAATTATTTTCTTTTTTTCTGTAAATAAAGTTGTTTATTATTATTATCCTTTATGAGGATAATTCTAATAATCTAATCTCAATTTTTAATATTAATTAAAATATTTACTATATACATATATATAAACATGAAAAATACAGTTCATCATTAAAAGGCAAAAAATTTCATTTGAATTATGTTATAAATAAATTTAGTTAAATCCATTAACAATAATAATGAATAATAATTGTATGTGTTAAACTCTTGAGGATAGATGATAAGTTACTTAACATATATTATAATAACACTTAGATTAGAAAGTTAATATACAAATATCCCTTAATTACTTACAAATATAAATTCGGTTTCTAAACAATTCTAAATTCAAGCTTAAGTTTTTAATTCATATTATAAGTTTTCCTATAAAACCATTTTGGCTGTATTTTCTACTTGACAAATTACTTATTCAAAAATAATAAATTAAATTTGATAGGGCGGTTATTTCTCATCGATTATAAATGCGACGTGATTTAAATCGATCACTCTAAGTTAATACCAAAATATGAGTTAATTTTCAAAGAAAAGATTTTCATTCAAATATTATATTTTATAAAAACATGATTAATCCTGGAAGTAATTCTGAGGAACATGTTAGTCAATCTTTTTACATGACATGTTTTCTTTGTAGTTAGTTTTTCAATATTTTGACACAGGATAATTATATTATAATATAATAATTATAATTATTCGAAAGAATATCTGATTCTACGTACTTGGAACCCTTTTCTAAAAGCCAACATATTTTCGGTTTTTACATACCTGTATATATGGTTGCCTAGTTTAATCAGATAGCTTCAGAAGATGTACACACAAATTAATTTGGTTTCTTCCTTTAAAGGTAGAAACAACCTACAATTAACTTGAATTCAGAGCCAACTTTTTAATACTTTCTGCAGCATGATTAATACATAAATTAATTAATTGTGTAATTGTTGTTGATCTAAAAATTACAATTACTTAATCGTAATTCTCGCATTTTATTGTCAATTTTTTTGCATTTTGGATTCACAAACACATTTTGTCACTGTTTTGGGCTGGAGACAGACATCATTAAACAATACTGTTTCATAAATTAAGCTGGTTAAGCAGTGAATGTTATTAGTTCTTAATATGTTGATATGATGATACAGTTGTTTCTGCCTTAAATTGATGACTTGTGGTTTTAGCAAGAGGTTTTATCTTTTAGACAATGTTTCTTAAGTCGAAATGCATTTTCATTCATTTCCACTAAATCTGAAGTGATGACATTTAATTTTAAGTTATGCTGTATAATAATTAGAAAAAAAATCTACAACGTAAAGGACTTTATTATATTTTTATTATTATGCTATATGCTTTTTGATAAATTAATGACATTCAAACACCTCAGTAAATGTGTGTGAAAAAGTTTGTTCAAAAACTTTTTGAGTCACAAATGAACCACAATTTTTATTTGATTTGTATAACTGAATTCAGTTATAATATTTGTGTATATAATATTTTTTTGGAAAGGAAGCTAAATACTAATAAAGATAAATGTAAAATAAAAATTGTGTTTAATTCTAACTTTCACAAATATATCTTTATTTTTTTTATTGTTATTTATACGTTATTAAAATTTAAAATAATATAATTTCTGCTGCAGTGATTTCTCTCACAATGAAAGCATTAATGAGAAATTCAAATTAATGAACTATTTCATGTTAAAACACATAAAACGAAGCAATTAGATTAGAAAATTTGGAAGTATAAAGATTTTCGATTACTCTATTTAATAATAAAAATGTAATAAAATCCTTTACGTTGTAGAAAATTAACTAATAACTAGAAAAAATAACGAAATAATCTAAATTTTACGAAATGTTTTCGTTTTTTTTTCTAATTATTACTCTATTTAATGTTTAAGTTCCATTTCGGACTTTCGTTCATAATTGTTGAAGGATGGCCTAAATATTGAAGGAAAAATAAAACACGTCTTGCTCGTTTCAAGGCTAAACAGGAACTATATATATGTTAGGTTATACAAAAGTAGTACAGGGACGCTTCCGCCTAGAGGGCGCAAGCTTAGGGCGCGAAATACGAAATTACATTTTCACACTCCTCCTTAATTTCGTATTTTTAAGCCTAAACTAAAAACTAGTTTTTTATGCTTTGGTGAAGCCAAAGCCTTCGTTAATATATCCGCGATCATTTCTTCCTTAGGCATGTATTTTAAAGAAATGTCACCGCTTGCACTTTACTGCGTTTTGACCATTTGTTAGGTCTACTGCACTCCACGCACTGTTATCTTGAAAACTTTGCAACTCACTTTCCATCGCAGCTTTCCATTGGGCACTGTGCGGGCCTTCTAGCGCTTCCTCGACTGTAGTAGGGTCTTCGACGTCTCTCACTGAATTTGTAGACTCTTCTATGGCAAGATATGTTACGTAGTCATCATATGTTTTCGGTTTCCTTGCTCTCTCTGATTTTCTTATGGGTTCTTCGGGAAGTTCCATCGAATCAGCTGGAATATATTCTTCATCTGACGTATCGGTGACCTGAGACGTTGACGTAGCATCTAAAAAAGTATCATTTTCATTATTTTCAATGTCATGATTGGTTTCTTGTTCGAAAAAAATATTCTTGAACATTTTTAGAACTTGGTTTTTCCATTATTCTTACGTCCCTACTGACTATAACATCATTTGTTTCAGGGTTATGCAGTCTATACCCTTTTGCCACTTCTGAAAAACCAACCAATTTAAGTTGAATGGATTTCTTGTCCCATTTTCTTCTTTTTTCTTTTGGTATATGGGTCATAGCTACGCTTCCAAATGTTCTTACGTGTTTTAAATTTGGTTTTCGTCCGTAAAACATTTCATAAGGTGTCTTTGGTAGATTTGTGACTGCAGACCTATTTCGCAAATAACAAGCTGTGTTGACAGCTTCAGCCCAAAAACTTTTTTCCATTTCCGCTTCGAATAACAAACACCTGGCCTTCTCCACTAACGATCTATTTAATCGTTCTGAACGTCCATTTTGCTCTGGAGTATACGAGGTAGATCTTTGATGCAAAATACCTTCTTTTTTCAGATAACTTTCAAACTTGGAGTTTATATACTCTTTGCCGTTGTCTGACCTTATAGATTTGATGGATTTTTCTGTTTGTTTTTCAACAAAATTCTTAAATTCTACAAACTTGTTGAACGCTTCGTCCTTGTGTTTTAGAAAATACACAAATGAGATTTTGCTGAAGTCGTCCTGGAACTCTATGTAGTATCTTGAGCCACCAATTGAAGGTGTTTCCATTGGCCCTGCCAAATCGGTGTGTATAAGTTCTAAAATTTCTGTCGCTCTGCTTTGCGACCTGCCAAATTTCATACGACACTGTTTTCCTTCACAGCAGACCTTGCAGTTTGTCAAATTAATGTTTGCTGTACCCTTGTAGTTGATGCCATCCACCAGTGAATTTTTCATTAATTCTAAGGCACTAGAATTTATATGGCCTAGTCTTCGGTGCCATAACTCTGCATCACACGACGACGTTGTTTCGCTAGCAACGAAACATTTTTCGGATTTCACTAATTTGTAAACACCATCTTTTAAACATGCTTTGGCAATACATGTTCCTTTTCCATTGTAAATAAAGCAATTCAGTCCTTCGAACACAACTTTATTTCCTTTGCTTACTAGTTTGCTGACTGATAGCAAATTCGTTGTCAATCCTGGAACGTACTGTACATCTTTAACTTCCACTTCATAGTTACCATTAACTTGAGTTACGATTTTGACATCACCACCACATTCCACATGTAATTGTTCGTTGTTAGCTGCGGTAATATTATTCACAGTTGGTTTTCTTTTCTTTTCGAGCCAGTTATCATTACATGTTAGATGTATGCTGGCCCCCGAGTCCACATACCACTCGCCTTTGTTGAAAACACCACTGGAAAACACTGCACTAAATGCATTTCCTTTTTGCACACTCTGACTGTTTTTTAAATTGCACTTTGAAGCAAAATGGCCCGGTTTTTTACATATAAAGCATTTGAGTTGTTTTTTTGATTTGGCGCCATCTTGAGGCTTTGCCTGACTATAACGCCCCTTCTGCCGACAATTGGTACTAAAAAATGCTCCGCTAGCGCCATCTTCCGGTAGATCTTCCAACTGCATGTCGAGGAGCTTTGTCTTCACAAGATCTGTAGATATTTGTGTGTTGGAATGTTCTAAAGCCATTAACATTTACTCGAAACGTTTCGGCAACCCCGCCAGCAACATAGAACCTGCCAACTCATCGTCGATATTTAGGCCAATTTTTTGTAGCTTTGTAACTTCTCAATCATTGTGTTGACGTAGACCTCCATTTTGTCAAAATGCTCAAGTTTCATGCTCATGACTGTTCGCAACAGCCCCAACTTTCTAGTAGATCCTTCACTGTCGAATGCCTTTTTCAGGTTTTCCCAAACCTCCTTCGCTGTAGACGCATTCTTTACGTGCACATATACACTCGGATCTATGGTTAAGACAAGCTTTGTCTTGGCTTTTCTTAATTTTTCTGGGTTTATTTCGGTGCCCTCTATGCACCCTGTCAAATCTTCATGTTCGAGAAAATTTTTGACGGCAAACGCCCAGTCTTCGTAATTTTCTCTGCCAACTAAACGGGGCAAGTTTGACAAATAATTAATTGCCATTTTTGTGTTTTCTGTTACAGCCTTTGCCACGTGGTATCACTATCACTTTTCACAATTTCGCCGGGAAACACTTTCACAATCGCGAAAATACACCTCGCGCACTACTGAACAGTCTATCCACTTCAATTCTAGGGTACTGGGCCGATAACCTTTTGAAGGATGGCCTAAATATTGAAGGAAAAGTAAAACATGTCTTGCTCGTTTCAAGGCTAAACAGGAACTATATATATGTTAGGTTATACAAAAGTAGTACAGGGATGCTTCCGCCTAGAGGGCGCAAGCTTAGGGTGCGAAATACGAAATTACATTTTCACAATAATAAAAATAAATGAAGAGTGGGCCACCTATCTACCCTACATATACATTGAACTTCAACATGAGAATAGCTTTAATTACTTTGAGAACCTTATTGCAAAACTGCTGAAGTTTTAAAAATAATTAATCGAATTCTCGGGGATAGGTTAAGAAGTTGTATGTTATTAATTAATGAAGATAATGTTTATCTAGAAAAATCTTAGTTGACAGGAAATAAAACACACCCATCAAATTATTTAATTTTAAGCCAGAAAGACAATTTTAACTTTTTCTTTTATATCTTCATAAAAATCAAAGCAAACGTGCTGTTAATGAAAATTGATCAAAAAATAATGTTGCAATGGAAGAACAATTATATATGTAGGGTGGGTGGGTGGCCACTATCCCACCCTCGAATTTATTTAATCAAAAAAAAAAAATGATTTAGCTAAAAAATTGTATAAATATCAAAACCAGAAGGAAATATTTATATGCTTCTAAATCTTACTAAATATAAAATAATCATTAAACAGTGTTGTAATAAAAATAATATATATGTTGGCTGTTTAGGTGATTACTATCCAACCCATTAATTTATTTAATCTAAATAATAAATTCAAGTAAGAAATTTTACAAAATTTAAAAAATTGAAAGGAAATATTTTTACGCATCTTAATTTAATTAATTAATCATTAATCTTTCTCTAGAGAAATTTTAATTAGCAGTAAGTGAAATTCACCCACCATATTATTTAAATTTAATTCAGGAACACGATTTTAAACTTTTTCTTGTATATTTTCTTAAAAACCAAGCAAACGTGCTGCGAATGAAAGAGATTTCTATAAAACTGTACATAAGGTTATAGTTGATTTGAAAAATAACAAAAATAGAGATATTTATGGACTTAATGTTTTTAAGGCTCTGCTAAATATAATTATATCTCCGTTAACTAAGTTGTGCAATATTTGTATTCGGAATAATATTTTTCCTGATGCATTTAAGAGAGCACTAATCATCCCAGTGTATAAAAAGGCTGAACTGAATTATCCTGATCCTCGTTGTTGCTTATATTTGGGAAAATTTTCGAAAAAAATCTTCAAATTCAATTAATTGATTATTTTGAAACTTCTAGACTTTTTCGAAACGAGCAGTTTGGTTTTCGAAAAGGCCATTCTACTATTGATGCAATTTTAAACCTAGTTGAAATGGTAGTAGATTGCTTCGAATGTCAAGCTTCCTAGACTTATCTAAAGCTTTCGATTGTGTCTCTCATGAAATTCTATTACGAAAGTTATACTTCTATAACTTACACCTAGACAGCTGTGGCCCAATTAATTCATATCTTTCAGAGAGAACACAATGCGTTATATATAAAAATAGTATTTCTGCAGCCTTTCCAATTAAACATGGTGTACCTCAGGGTTCCGTTTTGGAACCCTTATTATTTTTAATTTACATAAATGATTTGCCAGATTCAGATTGTGGTGTAGGAATTATTGTATATGCTGGCAATACCACACTGATTAATAAATCTCAACATCTGAATACGGTATCTCACCAGCATAATGAAACCCTTACTAAAGTCTCTGATTGGTTCCGAAATAATAGACTTAAACTCAATACAAGCAAAACTTTTACGTTGGCAAAAGAGGAATATGAAATAGAATCTGAGAAATTTTTACTATCCCACCCTCCAATTTATTTAATCCCAAAAATAGAATTTAGCTTAGAAATTGTTCAAAATAAAAAAGAACGTAAAGGAAATAATTTTATCCATCTAAATCTTACTAAATGTAAAATTTTCATATAACAGTATTTTAATGGAAGGAAAATTATTATATTGAAAGTAGGTGGGTGGCTACTATCCAACCCCCTAATTTATTTAGTCCAAACTAGATTTTGTACAAATTAAATAAAAACGCAAAGAAAATATTTTTTACGCCAAAATTTTATTAACTAATTAAGATAATCATTATCTAGAGAAATTTTAATTTCTAGGATATAAACCCACCCACCATATTATTTAAATTTAAGCCAGAGCCACGAAATTAACTTTTTTCTTATATATTTTCTTAAAAATCAAAACAAACGTGCTGTTAACGAAAAAAAATTATAAAACAGTGCAATTAAAGTACAATATATATATATATATATATATATATATATATATATATATATATATAGGGTGGGTGGTTTGCACACTATCCCATATTCCAATTTATTTCATCCAAATAAAACAATTTAGAGTAGAATTTGTAAAAAAATAAACAAAAACGCAAAGGAAATATTTTTATGCACCAAAATTTTATTAACTAATGAAGATAATCATTATCTAGAGAAACTTTAATTGGCAGGAAATAAAACCCGCCCACTATACTATTTAAATTCAAGCCAAAACACGATTTAAATTGTTTTCACATATATTTACTTAAAAATAAAAGCACACGTGCTGTTAATGAAAAAATATCAAAAAACAGTTTTATAATGGAAGTTCAAGCATATACGTAGGATGGGTGGGTGGCCACTATCCCATCCTCTAATTTATTAAATCTAAACCAAAGAATTCAGCTTAGAAATTGTATAAATTAAAAAAACGCAAAGGAAATATTTTTATGCACCTCAATCATATTAATTAATAAAGATAATCATTATCTAGAGAAAACTTAAATAGCAGGGAATAAAACCCACCCACCATATTTAAATATAATCCAGAAACACGATTTTAACCTTTTTCCTATACAATTTCTTAGAAATCAAACAAAAGTGCTCTTAATGAAAGGAGAGCATATGACAATATTGCAATTGAAGTACAATTATATATGTAGGGTACCCACCCTATTGATTTAATATCGAAAATAGAATTTAGCTTAGAAATTTTTCAAAATGAAAGAAAAAGTAAAGGAAATATTTTTATGCGCCTAAATCAAATTAAATAATAAAGATAATCATTATCTTAAGAATTTTAATTGATAAGAAATAAAACCCACCCACCATATTATTTAAATTTAAGCCAGAGCCAAGAATTAAACTTTTTTCTTATAAAGTTCCTTAAATATTAAAGCAAACGCACTGTTAAGGAAAAAAGATCATAAAAGAGTGTAGTAAGGAAAGTACATTGTTTGTGTAGGGTGGGTGGGTGTCCACTATCCTATTTTCCAATTTATTTAATCCAAATAAAATAATTTAGCCTAGAATTTGTACAAAATAAACAAAAACGCAAACTAAATATTTTTATGCACCAAAATTTTATTAACTAATGAAGATAATCATTATCTAGAGAAATTTTAATTGGCAGGAAATAATACCCACCCACCATATTATTTCAATTTAAATCAAAAACACGATTTTTACTTATTTCTTATCTATATTTTTTAAATCGAACTAAACGCGCTGTTAATGAATCAAGATCATTAAACAGTAATGTGATTAACGTACAATTATTTATGTAGGGTGGGTGGGTGGCCACTATCCTACCCTCCAATTTATTTAATCCAAAAAATAGAATTAATTTTAGATAGAAATTGTACAAAATAAACAGGAACGCAAGGGAAATATTTTTTAAGCACCTTAATCTGCTTAATTATTGAAGGTAATCGTTAGCTAGAGAAATATTAATTGGCAGGAAATAAAACCTACCCATCATATTATTTAAATTCAAGCCAGAAACACGATTTTAATTTTTTTTCTCATATATTTACTTAAAAATCGAAGCACACGTGCTGTTAATGAAAAAATATTATAAAACAGTTTTATAATGGATGTTCAAGCATATATGTAGGGTGGGTGGGTGGCCACTATGCCATCCTCCAATTTATTAAATCCAAACCAAAGAATTCAGCTTAGAAATTGTATACATTAAAAAAAAACACACAAAGGAAATATTTTTATGCACCTAAATCTTATTAATTAATGAAGATAATCATTATCTAGAGAAATTTTAATTGGCAAGAAATAAAACCCACCCACTATATTATTTAAATTTAAGGCAGAAACATGATTTCAACTTGTTTCTTATATATTTTCCTAAAAATCAAAGCAAACGTACTGTTAATGAAAAATAATTATAAAACAGTGTTGTAATGGAAGTACAATTGCGTATGTATAGGGGTGGTTGGGCACTATCCCACCCTCCAATTTATTAAGTCCAAACCAAATAATTCAGCTTAAAAATTGTAAAAAAAAACGTAATAAATATATTTTTATACTTCTAAATCCTACTAAATATAAAATGATCATTAAACAGGATTTTAATGAACGGAAAATGGTGGTAGGTGGCTACTATCCAACCCACCAATTTATTTAATTTGAATGGTAGATTCAGGTTAGAAATTGTACAAAATAAAAGAAAAAACACAAAGGAAATAATTTTACGCGCATAAATCTTATTAATTAGTTAAGGTAATCATTATCTAGAGACCTTCTAATTGGCAGAGAATAAAAGCCACCCATCATGTTATTTAAATTTAAGCCAGAAACATGATTATAACGTTTTTCTTATATATTTTCATAAAAATCAAAGCAAACGTGCTGTCAATGAAAAAAAATCATAAAACAGTGTTTTAATAGAAGCAGTTTTATATTTGTAGGGTAGGTGGGTGGCCACTATCCTACCCTTCAATTTATTTAATCCAAATCAAAGAATCCAGCTTAAAAATTGTACAAAATAAAAAGAAACGTAAAGGAAACATTTTTACGCACCTATATCTTATTAAGATTATCTAAAGAAATTTTAATTGGCATACAATAAAACCCACCCACCATGTTATTTAAACTTAAGCCAGAAACAAGGTTTCAATTTTTTCTTATATAATTTCTTAAAAATCGAATCAAACGTTTTTTCATGAAAAAAGTGATAAAACAGAGTTGTAATGAAAGTAAAATTATATATGTAAGGTGGGTGGGTGTTCACTATCCCACCCTCCAATTTATTTAATCCAAACAAAAGGAACTCAGCTTAAAAAATTTACAAATTAGAAAAACGTAAAGAAAATATTTGTATCCTTCTAAATCTTACTAAATATAAAATAATCATTAATCAGTGTTGTATTGAACGGAAAATTATATATGTAGGCTGGGTAGGTGGTTACTATCCATCCCTCTAATGTATTTAATCGAAATAATAAAATCTGGTTAGAATTTGTACAAAATAAAAAAAAAACGCAAAGGAAATATTTTACGCACCTAAATCTTATTAATTAATTATTATAGTCATTATTTAGACCAATTTTAATGGGCAGAAAATTAAATCCACCTCTCATATTATCTAAATTTAAGCCAGAAACACGATTTTAATTTCTGTTTAATATTTTCTTAAAAATCAAAGCAAATGATCTGTTAATGAAAAGAGATCATAAAATAGTGTTGTAATGAAAGTACAATTATATATGTAGGGCGGGTGGGTGGCCTCTATCCTACCCACCAATTTATTTAATCCAAAAACTAAAATTCAGATTAAAAATTGTACAAAACATGCAAAAACGCAAAGGAAATATTTTTACGGACATAAATCTTATTAATTAATGAAAACAATCATTACCTAGAGACATTTTAATTCACAGGTAATAAAACACACACACTATATTATTTAAATTTATGCCAGAAACACGATTTTAACTTTTTCCTCGTATATATTCTTAAAAATCAAAGCAATCGTGATGTTAATGAAAAATAATTGTAAAACAGTATTGTAATAGAAGTACAATTACATATGTAGGGTGGGTGGCCACTATTCCACCCTCTAATTTATTAAATCCAAACCAAAGAATTCAATTTAGAAATTGTAAACATTTAAAAACGCAAAGAAAATATTTTTATACACCTTAATCGTATTAATTAATGATGATAATCATTATATAGAGAAATTATAATTGGCTGGGAATAAAACCCACCCACCATGTTATTTAAACTTAAGCCAGAAACACGATTTTTACTTTTTTCTTATATAATTTCTTAGAAATCGTAGCAAACGTGTTGTTAATGAAAAATTTCATAAAACAGTGTAATAATGAAAGTATAATTAAATGTCTAGGGCGGGTGGGTGGTCTCTATCTTACCTCCCAATGTATTTCATCCAAAAATAAAATTCAGCTTAGAAATTATACAAAAACGCAAAGGAAATATTTTTATCTTATTAATTAATGAAGATAATCATTATTTAGAGAAATTTCAATCAGCAGGAAATAAAACCAACCCACCATATTATTTAAATTTAAGCCAGAAACACTATTTTAACTTTTTTTATATATTTTCTTAAAAATCAAAGCACGAATAGAACGTGAAAATGTATGATATAACAGTGTTGTAATGGAAGTAGAATTATAGATGTAGCACCCTACCCTGGCGACTATTCCACCCTTCAATTTATTTAGTCAAAATAAAAGAATTAAGCGCAGAATTTGTACAAAATAAACAAAAACGCAAAGGAAATATTTTTACGTACCTCAATTATATTAATTAATGAAGATAATCGTTATCTAGATAAAACTTAATTGATTGGAAATAAAACACACCCATCATATTATTTAAATTTAAGCCAGAAACACGATTTCAACTTTTCCTTTTATATTTTCATAAAAATCAAAGCAAACGTACTGTTAATGAAAAATGATCATAAACCAGTGTTGTAATGGAAGTACAATTATATATGTAGGGTGGGTGGGTGGCCAATATTCTACCCTTTAATTTATTTAATCACAAAAATCGAATTCAGTTTAGGAATTGTACAAAATAAAAAAAAAACCTAATGGATATATTTTTATGCTTCCAAATCTTACTAAATATATAATGATCATTAAACAGGGTTGTAATGAATAAGGAAAATTATATATCTAGTGAGGTAGGTGGCTACTAACCAACCCTCTAATTTATTTAATCCAAAAAATAAAATTCAGCTTAGAAATTGTACAAAAACGCAAAGGAAATATTTGTATCTTATTAATTAATGAAGATAATCATTATTTAGAGAAATTTTAATCAGCAGGAAATAAAATCCACCCACCATATTATTTAAATTTAAGCCAGAAACACTATTTTAACTTTTTTTATATATTTTCTTAAAAATCAAAGCAAACGTTCTATTCATAAAAATGTATCATATAACAGGGTTGTAATGAAAGTAGAATTATAGATGTAGCACCCTACCCTGGCGACTATCCCACCCTTCAATTTATTTAGTCAAAATAAAAGAATTAAGCAATTAAGAATTTGTACAAAATAAACAAAAACGCAAAAGAAATATTTTTACGTACCTCAATTATATTAATTAATGAAGATAATCGTTATCTAGATAAAACTTAATTGGTTGGAAATAAAACACACCCATCATATTATTTAAATTTAAGTCAGAAACACGATTTAACTTTTCCTTATATATTTTCATAAAAATCAAAGCAAACGTGCTGTTAATGAAAAATGGTCATAAACCAGTGTTGTAGTGGAAGTACAATTATATATGTAGGGTGGGTGGGTGGCCACTATCCCACCCTGGAATTTATTTAATCACAAAAATTGAATTCAGATTAGAAATTGTACAAAATAAAACAAAGACGTAATGGATATATTTTTATGCTTCTAAATCTTACTAAATATATAATGATCATTAGCAAGGGTTGTAATGAATAATGAATAATATCTAGAGAAATCCTAAATGGTTGGAAATAAAACCTACCTATCTTATTATTTAAATTTAAGCCAGAAACACGATTTTAACTTTTCCTTATATATTTCCATAAAAAGTCAAAGCAAACGTACTGTTAATGAAAAATGATCATAAACCAGTGTTGTAATGGACGTACAATTATATATGTAGGGTGGGTGGGTGGCCACTATCCTACCCTGTAATTTATTTAATAACAAAAATCGAATTCAGCTTTGATGTTCTACAAAATAAAAAAAAACGTAATGGATATATTTTTATGCTTCTAAATCTTACTAAATACATAATGATCATTAAAAAGAGTTGTGATGAATAAGGAAAAAAATATATCTAGTGCGGTAGGTAGCTACTAACCAACCCTCTAATTTATTTAATCCAAAAAATAAAATTCAGCTTAGAAATTGTACAAAAACGCAAAGGAAATATTTTTACGCACGTAAATCTTATTGATTAATGAAAATAATCATTTTCAGAGAAATTTTAATCGGCAGGAAATAAAACCCACCCACCATATTATGTAAATTTAAGGCAGAAACACGATTTTAACTTTTTTGTTATATATTAAAAAAATCAAAGCAAACGTGTTGTTAATGAAAAATAATTATAAAACAGTGTTCTAAAGGAAGTACAATTTTATATGTAGGGTGGGTGGGTGGCCACTATCTCACCTACGAATTCATTAAATCCAAACCAAATAATTCAGCTTAGTAATTGCACAAATTTAAAAAACGCAAAGGTAATATTTTTACGCACCGTAATCTTATTAATTACTGAAGATAATCTTTATCTAGAGAAATTTTAATTGACAGAAAATAAAACCCACCCACTATATTATTTAAATTTAAGCGAGAAACACGATTTTAACTTTTTCCTTATATATTTTCTTAAAAATCGAAGCAAACGTGCTGTTAATGAAAAAAGACCATAAACCAGTGTTGTAATGGAAGTACAATTACACATGTAGGGTGTGTGGGTGGCCACTATCCCACCTTCCAATTTATTTAATTCAAACCAAAAAATTTAGCTTAGAAATTGAATAAAATTTAAAAAAAGTTAATGTGTTTATGCATCTAAATCTTATTAACAAATGATGATTGCATTACCAATAACAATTTTGATTACCGCAAAATAAAATCCACCCATCATTTTCTTTATTTTTCAGCAAAAAACACAATTTTAAATTTTTGTCTAAGAAATTTTCAAAAAATCAAAGCCAGAGTGCTCTTAATATAAAATTATCATAAAACAGTGTTGTAATGGAAGAAAATTTGTATATGTAGGGTGGGTGGGTGTCCACTATCCCTCCCTCTAATCAGTTCAATCGAAACAAAGTGTGAACATGGCAATATATTAAATAAATTGATTGATTGTGTTATTTATTTATTTATTAGTACTTTATCAGACTTGCTCTATAAATATAATTCAAAATACATAAAAAAGTAAACAAATCCATACAAATAATTTCGTCAGCAAGCTGAAAGGCGGAGTTCACTCTTGAAGAATGTTCTTCCACTCTAACCTGTCGGTCCTCTCCTTCACTGTATCACTATTGATGGACGTGAAGATCAAAATAATTTAATTGATTTAGTTACGTGAAGATCAAAATAATTTGACGAATAAAGCACCAATGAACTTTTTTCACACTTTTAAATCTATGCCTACATTGAATTGAAAAATTAGTAATAATTATTATTGGTTAAAACGTAGTGAATTTTTTAATTCATTATGTTTGATTATTAACTATCCTTAAGCTCCTGTTATTAAAGGAGGCAAAACCACTATTCATGTCTAATATATTTGAATACGCTTGGTGCAAAACTAATTTTCTCCTATAAAGTGTTAATGAATTATTTAGAACATAAACGACTTATCGTAATTGACTAAGAAATAATATTAGGGCAAAACGATAGAGGTCTATAGCTCAGATGGACTAACACATTATTTAAATTGCTTCTACATACTTCATACACTTCTAGTTTGATATTGACAAATTAAAATTGTCGACTTAATAAAGTCAATGTTATACAAACAAAGTTATAAAGTTTTTTATTTGTAACACATTATTTGTTTTTGTCCACGTATATATAAATGTAATTATGTAATTGTTCAAATAAAGATTATTGTTATTATTAAGAGTATTCTGCAGAAACATTTCATATATATGTATTTGATCAACTAGTTCAATTAAGGATTATTTTAATAAATGCATTTATTTTATGCACTAAGGTGATATATTAGACACGTTATCGTGTTTTATGTATTTTAATTATAAGAGGGGATAAATTCCGGCGGTATCTCCGTTATCTGTCTCCGTTTTTGGTCTTATGGAAAAGTTGAAAGAAAGGGTGGGGCAATTCCGAAGTTGATAAGGGAATAAAGTTGTTGTTTTTTAATCAAGCCTGTAAAATCCACTTTAAAAATGCACCCGGTCTATCGGGCAGCGGATCTGTACGGTGGCGGGGGGGGGGGTGTAGGGGTGAATATAAGGGGTTGCATTTGCACCGCGGTCACGACAGCCGCCCTTTACAGCACGCATATAGGTTTCATCCGATTTTGTTTAAAATTATTATATTACTCGTAAATTGCCGTAATTTCCATAATTATCGGTTGTTGGTAGGTCTGGTGGAACCCCACCGGCAATTAAAGCGCCACCATTAACTTTTTGAGAATAAGTGTTGGGGAAACACGTGGTCGTCGTTAATAAATTATAAGGAATAGTGATTAAGTGATGTTTTGTAAGGGTTGAAGTGTAATTGATCCGTTATTTTATTATCTTATAAATATTATTATTTTTATAGAGGAAGCAATATTCTATAGTGGATTAGTAATTAAGGGCAAATCGATATGGTCGATTTGAATTTTAAATGTATTCATTATTTACTTCTTTTTAGTCCGTATGTATTACATATTTATTTGGAGAGTTTATGAGAAGGGATATGTTAAGGAAAACTTCTCGTTGTGCTTTTATGCAGTGATAAAAATGATGAGCTGGGCGTTTCTAATAAGGAAACAATTTATATTTAAATGTGATTGTGGATAGGAGTGATCGTATAACCAAAAACAGTCTACGGGGAGCGGGAAATGTAAATGTAAAATAATTTACACACAGGTTTGATTCAAAATTTTTAGGGGCCCCAAGGGCGCAGTTAAATCTCTTATGGAAGTGCATGATGGTTATGGAATGCTGGTTTCTTTATATCGGTTCCGTTCTTTACATGTTAAAACCAGGGGTGCGGAGGGATTATTTCACGTGTACATTTGCTTGAACTGTACCGTGACATACCTCATGCACGTGAAGGTGTGCTCGGCAATCATGCGACTGTCAGATGATGATGGATTGCACGTCGAGGTCCATCCGCCCTATCCCTTGACCGCCACCCCAAGCTGAATTCGTTTTTATCTCTTATCGCGATTAAATCTAAACTACCCTGTATATATATAAAAAAATATATAATAACGTTATTTCTGCTTAGTAATCAGAATAATTAAAGAATTAGTCAGGTAAGGTTAAATCATAGGTGAAGTGGACACAGCGCGACGGAAGTCTTTACCCTGTACCTTTTCGTGTGTACTTCCACAAAAGTTTCACAAACACGCCAAGAATTTATCGGTTGTTGTCTAGTTCAATAAAACATCATCAAGTAACTTCCACGTTAATTAAAGAGAAATTCCACCCAATAATCGCTTTGAATTAGCAAATTAATTACACTGAATTGCAGCAATTTGTTAGTGAATGTATATAAGCTCGAATGTTCCTGAAAAGTAACAGCTTTGAGCTTTTGGCGTTTCTTTTTTGTTGTAATGTAATGAAACTTCCTCCAACAGCGATTAATGTTGTAATCAGAATAAAAGACTCAGTCAGCAAGGTAACCTGTTTTGCATATTTGCTTCCATTGCGTTATGGATAATGTAATAATCTAATTGAGTTCGCTTTATCTTCATCCCTCTCCGCGCAATTTACATAATTTCGGAATTAAAGACACACACGCCGATACCAAGGAGCGCGGGGAGATTAAAATCACTAAATCAACTTTTTTTTTTCTATATCTACCAACCAATTAATATACTACTATTTAATTTAACATTAATAATAATTACACAAACGAATCTGAGGATGATGCACTCCTGACGGCTCGGCGGTCAATACGCTTCATGTGTTTAGGGCTTTCGGCTAAATATTGGTAACAGTGTTCCCGGCCTTAAGCACGATTGCTGTAATCAAATTTCCAGCATTTGCATAAACCGCTCCTTGGTTTATTCAGCGTATTACCATATCAAACTTTATATCAATTTATATTTCGAGGGTTTTTACGGGCCGTTCGAATTAATTCCATTTATCGTATCTTTAATATGGATCTTTCGATATGCAAATTCTGTTATTTTACAGTATTTAATTTCCTGGCTTGCGATTCTAAAATCTGCACGGAGTGCTTTAACTGAAGGAAATTCAATCAATCCTTATTAAACACTAGAAAAAATAATAATTAAATGCTCAATTTAAATATTGTTACCGCGAAATATATTTTTTAAGGATTTGTTATAGTTATAAATATATAAGAGAAAGAATTTCAAAGTAATCTCAGTCAAATAGATGAATATGAATAGAAGTATTAAACAAAATAAAAGAAATATAATCAACTATTGTACTAACGTGAATTATTTTTACCTTTCCTAAAAATTGATTAATGGTTGAGGCGTTAACTTCGTGATACATCTTGGAAAATTAAACAAAAACGTTTTTGTTTAAATTCAATAAAAATATTTATTAGTATACGCATACGTAATGAATGATTTATTGAGATAAGTCGGTACGCTGGAAGTATGTATGATCTAAAGATAATTATTAATATACGCATGCGTAATGAATGATTTTTTGAGATAAGATGGTAAGCTTTATCTATATATAATCTAAAAACAATTATTGGTATACGCGTGCGTAATGAATGATTTATTGAGAAAAGTTGTGAGTGCGCTGGATTTATTAATATAGGCTAAGAGTACACTATGAGAATTATTAATATATTGGGATAGGGCGATAGTACGCTAAGGTAATAAATAATTCATTGAGATAGGTAAAGAATACGCGTGTGCAATGAGTAGAGTATACTAAAGCAATAATTAATATTTTTAACCTATAAGAGTGATTTCTAGGTTCTTACTGGATTGTAGAAAATATGAATAAATAATAAAGATAATGATTGCGACCGTTATTACGTGGTAATCCATACTTACACTGAATTGAAAAATTAATAATAAAAATAAATAATGATATATCAAATTCTAGATTAGTATACATAATATGATAACCATTAAACGTACTAACAATATTTACATCATATCATTATAAATATTGTTCGTATTTTGTAAAGGTCTGTTAATTAAGATGTTAATAAAAAAAATACTAAAAACTATTAGTTAATTTTCTATAACCACGTAAAGGACTTTAAAATATTTGATTACAAGTAGATACGTTAAAATTTCCAGTTTTTTTTTTTATGAGATAAATGTCAGTTATAGATTATGAAATCAGTAAGGCGTGTAGAATGGATGCCATGGATGTTTACGTATAATTTTTTAATTAAAATTTTTGGTGGTCGGTGCCAGCACTTCTTTTAAAATTGCGAATTAAAACTAGAGCAAAGTCGATCGGTCCGTCCGCACTTCACTTTTCTTATTTCGTGGATTCCATTTATTATTTGTGAGTGAGCTGAAGTTTGGCACTTTCTGATTGAAATAAAAAGGCGTTGAGATAGTTCGATATCCTCGGGCGGAATGGGCCTTGGGTAAACTGCGGCCTTCCCCATCACAGTCGGGTTATGATTGGGAGCCAAAATTTAATCATTGCGGAATATTCATGTTAAATCAGAATAAGATTTGTGGACCTGCTTGCACGGGAATCGATAATAACGAGATACGCGCGGTTACTCCCTAATTCGCACTAAAATCATAATCACCTACAGATTATTCTCATCCTGCGTGTTTTAATTATGTGATCGTTTTGTTATTGCCGCTCACGCTTTAACATCCTTAATCCCGTTTTGTTCCGGCCGTATTATTATTATTTTTCGTCTCCAGTTATGGCCGTTCTTTTAATACATTTCGCCGACTTATTAATGGCTTTATTGGTCCACCACTGACATAAATAGGGTAAATAAAATCTAGCTACATCCTAGGGTTTCATTACGTGGAGCCAGTCCAGGCCAATCTCTAGATTAATCTTTATTCGATCTTCATCTTTGAATACTCTCCAATTTATAAAATAATCTTTATTTGTAGTATAATATAAGGCTATAATTGAAATTAAATAACGTATGTTTAGTGTTTTAATTAAAACTGTTTACAGAACTAAAACAAACTGGACGTAATTTATGGCGACTTATTCAATAACTAACTTCTTGTAATAGTACATATATTCACTTTATTTACGTGTACATATTGGCTATTACATGCATCATCATGTAGTAATAAAAATATTTGATACAATATAAAAATTACAATAATTTCCGAAATTAGTTCATAGATTGCACAAACTTTATAAAATAAATATACTGCAGACTTATAAGGTAACTTACATTTAATATATACAGGAGTACTTAATTATAATTTTCGTTTGGATATTGCCTTCGTTCTTTTTTCAATATATAAAAAAAAGGATAACATAAACAAGGATTTACCTTTCCTGGATAGAGCTATACGGACGCGTTCGCTTTAAGAGAGCTGCTTTTAATACTGTTACAATAAATAGCAATTAATCCTTTCCGTCTGGTTACTGTGGAAAATGCTTATAAAAAATACTGACCAAGCAACAAGAAACAAAACAACGACACTTCTAACACAACACGATCGTCCTTTGGGTATGTAATGTCCTAGAGCTGCTTTTCTGTTTAATACTGTTATAATAAATAGCGATTTGACACGATCAACATCAACACTACGTAATCGTTCCTTTAATAGATAATCACCTATTCCGGCGATGTAGTAACTTGATATGTGTAATTCCTCAATCGAAATTGTGCCTTTGACTAGGTTATGTTTGGGATTAATACGGGAAGGATTCGTCGCAGCTAGACTCCTGGCTCGATGGCGGTGTATCTAGTTGCGGAAGTCCCAGATCTAAATATTCTTCATTAGCGGTGATAGTTAATATCCTATCCAAATCCTCGACTAATTCGCAGAATGTAGGTCTCTCGTTAGGCTGATAGCTCCAGCACTCCCTCATTAACATGTATATCTCAAGAGAGCAACACGGCGGCTTCTCCATCCTATGCCCACTGCGCAATAATTGAAACAGTTTTTCCACACTCGGCACGGAAGGGTATGGTGTACCTGCAAATAACGCATTGAGTAAGCGCAATTGTTTAATCGGCGGGTTGTTGTGACTCACCCCCCAGCGTCATGATTTCCCACAGCAGGATTCCGTATGACCACACATCTGATTGAGTAGTGTAAAGCCTATGGAAGAGAGCTTCCGGTGCCATCCATTTCACTGGCAGACGACCGTCTGTAGTCTTCCTATAGTAATCGTTGCAGTGGATGTCACGTGCCAGCCCGAAATCGGCGATTTTCAATATGTAATCATCACTGACCAACACGTTCCTTGCCGCCAAATCACGATGAATACACTGTAATAATAAAAACGTTTAATAGAAATCATTGACTCAAATGTAAAACACATAAATTAAGAAATCGACTTGAAATTTGCACAATAAAAAGGGAGAAATGTGAGTTGGATTCGATGGGTTACGTGAAAATAATCTTAATTTATAAAAATGCATTAAAAACCTTCCTTTACACTTTTATTTAAATACAGATATATATTTCAGACAAAATAAGGCAGCTTACAACGTAAAAAACTCTTACTGTTTAGATTTTAAAAGATCAAGCTTATTCTAGAAGAAACTCTTTACTCACACATTTCATAGTTTTAGTAATCAATGCCAAAAAAAAATCTTTCAAACCAGTTTAGATTTATATGTAATGTAATTTTCCTATATATTTTCATATAATCCTAACATTTTTCAATGCCCATGAATTTTTTCTCAAACTTTAAATCAAGATTCTACAATTAACTCCTGTATTGAAGTCAAATAACTTTAAAGTTTTTTACGCTGTAGGCTATTTGTGTTTAGATTTTAAAAGAACAAGCTTTCCTATAAAGGAACTCTTTGGCATTCTTCTCCTTTCTTGCGACTATCATTTGATATACTTCTCTATTGTAGGAATTAATGCTACGACTTTGGGTGTTTGAAACCATTCGCGGCGATTTTTCAGCCAAGATTGTTTTTGTCTTGTCTTCTTCGACGTTAAAACTAACCAAAGATTTCAATTGGTTCTAGGAATCAACGTCCAAAAAATTCAAAACAGGGAAACATTGGATGCAAACAAACTGTAAAAAAGTTTAAGATAATATATATACTTCAAAATTGATTAGATTCATTTTAGTTTCCAATGATAACGTCAAAATTGTAGATCAAAAGAACTAACTAGTTAACAGACCAGACATTCTTTAAAATATTTCTTTAAAGTCGTTGAAAGAAAGATTAAAGAATCATTTTGTTTCTAAAGATGTAATACCTAAGTTGTACAACACTGTAGTTGGTAAGTTATCAAAAAAGCCTTATGACTTTTATTTACTTTAACTGAACCATCCATTACTTTACAAAGACATATTGTCTTGATTTAGGCAAAACAAGAAAATTGGACGTAACAAAAAGATAAGAAAGCGAAATTTTAATTTCTCACAAGAAATCATATAGGATTTTTAGAAGCAACAAATTTGTTTTCAAAGATTCAATTGTGCTGATTTAATCAAAAATTTGTATGAAATCAAAAGGTAAAATTTCAAAATTTTTAGGAGCAAAACATTAATTTTTTAAGACTCAATTGTGGTGATTTGTCGTTTTAAAAGTTTTCAATAGTAAAATTGTTCAATTTAAAAAAAAAATTGTTTAGGAAATTACTTTTTTAGCATCTTTTCATTCAATTAACTTTACGTCATTATGAGAAAACTATTTTTCTTTGTTTTCGTCTGTTTTTTTAATTATTTTGAATTTTAGCAAAAATTTGGATGAAGTCAAAGGGTAAAATTTCGAAAATTTTCTAAGCACTATTTTATGCATATATATGCTTCAAAAATGATTACGAGTATCTTTAATTTCTCTCAAAAAAGAAAATAGCAGTTTTAGGAGCAACAAATTTATGTTTTATAGTCATTTATTTCTTTGTCGTTTTTAAAGTTTTCAATTGTAAACTACTTCAATTTTAAAGTGTTTTTTATGGCAGTTTTAAATAAATAAATAAATAAATATATATTTATTACCCTACAGGAAAAAATCCCAATTACATGGCAACATATATAAAGAAGAAAGTAAATTTACATACTAGCATAACTTAAACTCAAAATAATAAATGATTACATACTAACTAAAAGTGAATGATTACATTGAGCAATGACATAACTGAGAGAGTCATTAAAGAGCAAAACATTTAATTTTTAAGGCTCAATTATAGTGATTTGTTTCTTTGTCGTTTGTGAAGTTTTCTTTCAATTGTAAAATAGTTATTTAAATTAGTTTAAAACTAATATGTATGTTTTCTTGTCTTTTTAATAAAATTCCAACTAATTAAAAGAAAAACATTAAATGCTTTCTAGAAAATTGATTCATTCGATTAATTTTTCATCTTGTGAGAAAATTTGAAATAATTCTGTTTTGTTTTTAACAGTTTCTGTGCATTTTTTTAAACTATTTTGATTTTTTCAGTAAATATTGATTTTTTAAATAAATTAAACTATTCATTGTTTTTTTTTTCATTTGTTTCTCGTTTATCACGTAGTGAAACATTTTTAATATTAGGGGTTGTTTACTATGCCTTAGTGTCTCATTATAAACAACCCATAATAAAAGTAGGAAAATTTTGTTTTTAAAATTTAAACCAATTTTTTAAGGTTTTTTAATAAAGTTTCAACTAACTAAAAAAAAAAATTCTTGAAAAAAATGTAAAATGTAACTTTTTATTTGAATTATTCAAATAAAAAGTTACTAAAATTGCAATTTTTTTAAAGAATTTAAAGTATTTTGAATAATTCAAATAAAAATTTACTAATATTACAATTTTTTTATAGAATTTAAAGTTTTTTTTTAATTAGTTGAAGCTTTATCAGAAAAGTTCATTATTTTGAGCAAATTTGAAACTGTTTTATTGTTTTCAACGATTTGTATGAACTTTCTAAAATGATTTTAATTTTTTTTTTAATTTAGATATTTTCAATTTGAATTTTGAAAGTATTTTTTGTTTCAACTGTTTAAAAACTATTTTGAAGTTTCAGAAAATTTGGATTTTTGTAATCTTTTTACTTCTTACTGGAAAATAGTAAAACTTTAATTCTTTTAACCCAATTTGAATTAATTTTTGTTAGAAAGTGTTCAACTGTTTATTTTTTAATTATCAACATTTGTTAATATGTATTCGACTTTTTTTGATAAAGTTTCAACTAATTAAAAAAAATGTAATTTTAGTATCTTTTTATTTGAATAATTCTTAATTTTGAGCAAATTTGAAACTATTTTTTGTTTTCAATGATTTGTATAAACTTTTTAAAAGGATTGCAAGTTTTTTGGAAATTTCGATTTTTTCAATTTGAATTTTGAAAGTATTTTTTGTTTAAACTGTTTTAAAACTATTTTGAATATTCAAAAAGTTTGGATTTTTGTAATTAAACTATTCTTAACCATATCTTTGTCGTTTTCTTTTTACTTCTTATCTGTAAAATAGTAAGACTTGTTTTAACCCAATTTGAATTAATTTTAGTTAGAAAATGTTCAACTGTTTTTTAATTATCAAAAATCATTTTCGAACAAAATATGGAGTTTTAGCAACTTTTAATTTGATTGAATTTGAAAGTATATTTCTTTATTCTAAAATCCTTCTTTAAAGCCATTTTGAACTTTCAGCATATTTGGATTTTTTTAAATTATTTCCTTATCGCTTTAATCGAATGAAAAGTTGCTAAAAACGTAATTTTCTAAAAAGAAATGTAAACGTTTGTAATTAGTTGGAATTTTATCCAAAAAAATGTGTACAAAAAAGCAGTTATTATTATTATTATTATTACTTTATTTATTACAGCTGGAAAACAAAAATTTATTAAAACAAGTTAAAAATCGCTTTTAAAGTTTTTAGCTGTAAAATAGTAAGAGTTAAAAACTTCAAAAATAATTTTTAATTTGTTTGAATGAATTTTTGTTTTCCAACTGCTTTTTTATATACAATTTTTTGATAATATTCCAACTAATTACAAATCTTTAAATTCTTTTTAAAAAATCACGTTTTTGGCACTTTTTTATTCAAATAATTTTTCCTCATTTTGAGAAAATTTGAAACTATTTTTTCTTTGATTTTCGACTATTTTCTTTAACTAATTTGAATTTTTTCAAATTTAAAAATTTGAAATTTAAGAGCACTCTTTTGTTTCCATTATTTTCAATTAGGATTTTTGTAATTAAAATATTCTTTAACCTTTTTTTTTAACTGTATTAAACAAATTTTAAATTATTTTACAAATATGTAATAATTTAATTTCATTTCATTTCATTATTTTTATTATTGTATCTATTCGTATTTTACTTTTCATTTATCATACTTACTTTGTACTAATGGAGTTTTCCGTCAATAAAGATATTTATTTATTTATTTTCAACTGTTTTATTTAATATTTAAACATCTTTAAATAAAATTCCAAATAGAAAAACTTCTTTTTATTTCACTTTTCGTCATTTTGAGCAAAATGTTCTTGTGCATTTAAAAAAAACTATTTTGAAAGTCTGGCAAATTTAGACTTCTCAAATCAAAATGTTCATTTATTTAGTTTTCAACTGTAAGATAGCAAATTTTTTTTAACTGTTTTTAACAATTTGTTACAAACATTTTTGCACATTTGGATTCTTTAAATCAAAATATTTGTAAGCATTCCTTTATCGACTTTTTTTTAGTTTTCAACGGTAAAATAGCACAATTTTAACTGTTTTAAACCGATGTGAATTATTTTTTACTTAAAAAAATTTCAACTACTTTTTTTTTAAATTTTCATAAATCGTTTTTTAAGTAAAATTTCAACTAATAAAACAAATTCAAATTCATAATATTTGTTTACTTGTCATTTGATTATTTTCTTCTGTTTTCAAATGATTTTGTACATTTTTTTACTATTTCGAATTTTTAAATCAAAATATTCTTAATTCTTTCATATTTCTTCATCATTTTTAAGGTTTAGTTGTAATACGTTAAATTTTTAAGTAATTTAAATGTTTTTAACTTCATTTTTTGAAAAAATTTTTTAACTAATTTATTAAAACTTCTTTTTAGAAAATTATTTTTTTATCAACTTCTAATTTTATTAATTAACCTTTTTTAAAGTTTGTATCTCTTTAACAGATTTTCAATTGATTTTTGAATAAAAATTTGAACAGTTTTAATTAAACCTTTTGTCTTTTCAACTGTTTCCTTTTTTAATATTAATTTTTTATAGGATTTCAATGTTTTTCTTTCTTTCGTTTTCGACTATTATTGTAGCAAATGTTCAATTGTTTTTAGTTTAATTAATTAGAGGGTGGTTAATACTTGGAATTTTATAAATTAAAAAAAATAAAATTCAACTGTTATAAACCGATGTGAATAATTTTTTCTTAGAAAATTTTCAACTTTTTTTAATATTCAAAAAGTATTTTTTTAAATGAAATTCCAACTAATAAAACAACTTAACATTCTGTTTAGAATATTATTTGTTTACTTTTCATTTTCTGTTTTCAACTGTTTTTTTACGTATTTTTAACTATTTTGAATTTTTAAGTCAAAATATTCTTAATTCTTTCAAATTTCTTGATAATTTTTTAAAGTTTTAACTATAAAACGTTAAATATTTAAGTAATTTTAATGCTGGTATGTTTTTAACTTCATTTTTTGATGAAATTTTAACTAATTTGTTAAAACTTCTTTCAAAAAATTATTTTTTTATCAAGTTCTAATTTTATTAATTAAGCTTTTTTAAAAGTTTCTATCTCTTTAACAGATTTTCAATTGATTTTTGAATAAAAATTTGAATAGATTTAAACCAATTTGAATATCTTTTGTCTTTTCAACTGTTTCCTTTCTAAATATTAATTTTTTGTAGGATTTCAATAGATTTTTCTTTCGTTTTCGACTATTATTGTAGCAAATTTGCAATTGTTCATAGTTTAAATAATTTGAGGGTGATTAATACTTGGAATTTTATAAATTAAAAAAATAAAATTCAACTGATTTAAACCGATGTGAATAATTTTTTCTTAGAAATTTTTCAACTACTTTTTTTTAATATTCATAAATCATTTAATCATTTTTTTAATGGAATTCCAACTAATAAAACAACTGAACATTCTGTTTAGAATATTATTTGCTTACTTATCATTTGATTATTCTCTTCGGTTTTCAACTGTTTTTATATATATTTTTAACTATTTTGAATTTTTTTAAAATTAAAATATTCTTAATTCTTTCGTATTTCTTGATAATAATTTTTTAAGGTTTTAACTATAAAACGTGAATTATTTAACTAATTTTAATGCATGTATGTTTTTAACTTAATTTTTGATGAAATTTTAAGTAATTTAGAAAAACTTTTTTTTAGAAAATTATTTTTTATCAACTTCTAACTTTATTAATTAAGCCTTTAGTTCTTTTCAAAGTTTTTAACTGTTGTCTTTAATAGATTTTCAATTAATTTTGAAAAAAAATTTGAACATTTAAACCAATCTTTTATCTTTTCATTTGTTTTCTTTTCTACTAAAATGAATATTTAATTTTAGTAGAATTTCAATGTTTTTCTTTCTTTCGTTTTCAACTATTATTGTAGCAAATGTTCATTTGTTTATAGTTTAATTAATTAGAAGTGGTTAATAATTGGAATTTTATTAATTAAAACAAATAAAATTTGCTAAAAACACCAAGCAAAAATGATATAAAAAATGTTGAACAATTTTCTAACAAAACCCATTACAATTAGTTTAAAAGTGTTTTAAAAATATTTATATTTTTCTAATTAAAAAAAAAACCGTTTGAGAACAAATAGAAAATTATTTTTAAAATCCCTAAAACCAGTTAAAGAAAAAAAAACAGTTTAATATGTTATTTACCTGAGGTCAGATAAAAAAATTAAAAAATATATATTGTGATAAAAACAATTGAAAATTTAGTAAAATAATAGTTGAAAACGAGAGAAAAAAAAACGTTGAAATCCTAGAAATAACAAGAAATATTGGAAATAAACAGTTGAAAGCTTACTAAGAAAACAATTGAATTGAATAAAGAGAATGGTTGCGACCGTTACTACGTGGTAATCCATACTTACACTGAATTGAAACTTTACTAAGAAATCAATTGAAAATCTATTAAGGATAACAAAACGTTATTCAGAACATTTTCATTTAAAAAATCTAAATTTGCTAAAGCTCCAAGATAATTTTAAAAACTAAAAATTGTTTAAAATTTGGTCGAAATGATAAAAAAAATATTGATGAAAATCAATTTAAAACTAGCTAGCTGAAATGTCCTGATGATTCGCACACATGAATTCGTTTATTGTGAGGGGAGGATGTAAATTTTTACAAGCGATTTTTGGGTTTCTGGGATTACAGAATTTGGTTAATAAGGGTTAATTATTGGCAAATTTAACACTAAGACTTCATATACACGTTGGGAAATGGGTGTAATATTGGTGGTCTCGTACAAAAGCTCATTTGAGGGATTGTGGAGTGTTTACGATGAATTAAATTCTCACGTGATGAAACATTTTAATGTTAATTAGATGATTAATTAATTAAAACACTTGGTTTTATTTCACAAAATAGTGTTTGTATCTTTCAGTTTTCATAGATATTACTTGGTGTTTATAACCAAGTCCTGGTATTTTGATTTTTTATTGATTGTGTATGGGCTTTAAAGGATAATTTTGATTCAAATAAATGGCAAGGTATTTACAGGTGTAAGCAGGATAAATGATGGTATTATTGATTGTGATCGTAGGGGTGTGATTTTGTTGTAAGGAATGAATAGTTGAGATTTTGAAGGATTAATTTTGATTCGTCACTTGGAGCATCAGGCTTGGATGGACTCGAAGGAGGATTGAAGGAATTGTTGAGCAATTTGAAAAGATGGTGAGTGGACAACAAGAACGGTGCAAAAAGCAAGGAATATTGTGAAGGGTTGAAATATGTGGGATCAGGATATATATTTCGCCCTTACCTTCGAATCTTGCAAGGTGTTCCTCAAGGCTCTCCCTTATCCCCACTCCTATACAGCATATTTTGCCATGAGATTAGCAAAATATGTTGTATAGGAGTGGGGATAAGGGAGAGCATTGAGGAACATCTTGCAAGATTCGAAGGTAAGGGCGAAATATATATCTGGATCTAAATAAAAGTACTAAGAAAGGTTTTCAGTGTTTTTTTTATATAAAAAGGAGAAATATTAACGAATGTATTGTAAATATTTTTGGAATTTATTGGATTATAATTAATGTTTTTTTATATGTATTTGAGGCACCTTTATTATTCCATCATCAATTAATTTATAGCATATGAGGTATTATCTATTTTTAATTAAAGTTTATTCTGTTGACAATTTTCTTTTAATCTTATTAAAGAAAGAAACATGGAAATGTCATTTTTTATTGACAACTTGATACAAAATAATAATACAGTACATTTGTCAACTGTATATCGTATTAATGGTATTTCTTTTTATTTGAAAATAATATTTTTTCTGTAAACAAAATGGCCGTTAATAAATAATCGAATCGACGTCAAATTGCTTTTATTGCAAAATAACACTTATACGGATCGTCGGAAGCCGGCCCCGGGCTCATTAAATACCTATCAATGTATATATGTAACGTGTTATTTATTCTGAAAGTTCGCCGGAAAGTAAAGAGCGAAACTGTCATGGTCTAAATAATTTACACGCGAGAACGATGCTCTCCATATTTATACGTTTTCATTTTGGATTTACTTTTGGGCGACCTTATATATTCTGTTTATTTTTGTTAAGGATTTAGCACGTGCCTAATCTGTTATATATTACGGCGGGGCTTATGTTTTATACTTATCATCGATACATAAATTTCGGGGCCTTAACACACTTTTTACGGCGCGAACACTCATAATCTGGGCAAATATGCCCAGCGGCTTAAATCATCTTGTATTTATAGTGTGCATGGATTCCTCCACATTAACTTATTCATTTTATTGTAATTGGGGGATGAATATTCCGCGGTGTATTTAAATACCGGAGCCCCGGTCCGATGACTGAAACCGTAGTTAGCCCCTAGCTGGATTATCATATTATTCCTACTACAATACCAATAACAATATTTAAAAAAATAATAATTATTAAAAATTACCTAAAGTGTATAATAAAGGTGAAATAAAGGTATGTCGTTTGGCAATTTAAGGAAGATAAGTGTAATTTTGAATAAATATAATTTATAATCATTATTAAAATTAACGTTAATAGCAAATAAATTATATTACTAACGACATAATTAATATTTTAATTTACGTTTAATTAAAAATTGAAATAAAATTATGCAAATTTTGTGTTATTCCGGGGCGCCACTTTAATGAAACCGCCGCTCTCAAAGGGCGCCGCTGCGTACACATCGGGAATCACTGATTTACATAATAGAAATAAATTTTAAATTGCGGTATAGACCAGTTTATAATTCCTTAATTACTAACACGTAAGATATTAAGTCATAATGAAAAACCGCGACCCTAATTATTACGTTGATACACATACTGTACAATAAGATTAATTACTATTTCTATTTACTCAATAAATCAACTTATTCAATTATTTTATGCAATACTAAGAGCAAAACTCAATAACAAGCCTTTAATTAAAATAATAACATATAGATTATTAAATGGATGTATGTAATAAAAGTTGTATAAGAATTACTTACCCTTCTGGATGCCAAGTATTCCATACCCCTGGCAACTTGATAAGCGAACGAGACCAGATCCTTTTGCGTCAGTGTTTTCTTCTCCTTTTCGACGATACCGATCGCCGGTTCGTATCCGGAGGACGGCCTGTGCTGCCTGAGGAAGTCGCGCAGATTCCCGTGGGGCGCGTACTCGACGACTACAAAGAGGGGGCCGTTCTGAGTGCAGCAGCCCAGCAGGTTTATAATATTAATATGCTTTCCAATCATCTTCATCATCTCCATTTCGGAGACGAGGTCCATCATCTCGTTATCCGTGTGCCCCTCTGAAAGTTGATTGAATTAGGCGTTGGCCCTTGCAGGCGCTCTTATAATATTCACCTTTTAACATTTTCACGGCGACAACACTATTAACTCCGGGCTTTAGTATTCCAATGCCCTCGGCCTTTACAACCTTACCGAACGCTCCTTCTCCCAAACTTTTACCTAAGTACAGCAGCTCCCTAGGGATCTCCCAATCGGAATCCATGGGGAGCTCATATTCTGTTACTGCTCCGTCCGCTGAGTTATTATTCTGAGACTTCTGCTTTTCTATTTTTACAATAGGCATCAGCTACAAACAAACATTTAAGAATCTTTAACAAAATCTTAGGCGCTAATATTTACCAGTGGTTCTGATACGTTATCGGAGTTGCTGTGCATTTTCTCAACCGTTACTTTCTTCGTCCATTGAGTAACGACTGCTGCCCTTGCAGTTTCTATTGCTATTAATTTCTTAATCTTTTCACTACAATTAATAATAATATTTTATATACATATATCTAATATAGCTTAAAATTAAAAAAAATACCTCCTATATTTCCTGAAAATGATTATAACTACGATGAGGGCACAAATCACCAAGACCCCGGCTATCGTGACTAAAGATATGGTTAAAGTTGACTTCTGATCTGGCTCGGATTCAAGCACTAAAAGCATATTAAACATAAATCCGCGGGCACACAAACTAATTCACGGAATTGAACGTATTCAAGCATTGCGCCCCCTTTTGCGAAATGAAATTGCTGCCGGCGAAAGAAATCTATATACAAATTAACACCACCCCCCGTTGATTGATGTTAGCTGCGGTGGTAGGTATTTAATTGTGCGTCGCGTTTACAAATTGGAAACAATGACCATTTTTTACGTCCGGTGCTGATAGCCGCCGAGGGTTGTTTAATTAAGTAATAAGAGTCAAATAAATAAAGGTAATTAATGACGCTTCACTTAATTAAATTGCATATAAGGTATGCATAACTATTAATTGTAAGTAGATATTCACGGTTGTATGTGAGTAATCACCCCCTCGAAGTTGCAATTGCATATTTTAGTTAGAAAATTTAAATATACCGAGTAGATAATTATATCTTACATAAACGAAATGATCATTTAGTACATATTTTATAAATTGTATATTAACACTCCGAATTCTTCGCCTGCTTTAACAAACTATACATTAATCTAGCGCATTCTTGACCTACCGCAATATATTGTATATTTACCTACTACAATTAATTCTAGATTAACCCTACATACTCTTAACCTACCGCAATATATTGGATTAATTAACAATTAATTCAAGATTAACCCGACGTACTCTTGACCTACCGCAATCAATTATTTTTTGATCTAACATATTTAACTTTATATGAATATATTATATATAAAGTGAAGATGAACTTTCAACATCTGTCAGCCTCATCAATCAATTAACATATTTAAAATTATAAAGCTTTGTAGATGAATACTAAATATGACTAGACTTAAGTTAACAATTATTTTTATTCGATTATTTATTTTAGAACAGAATGTTAACATTAATATACAATTTTAATATTAACGTCTAATTATTTAATACAAAATTCCCGATCAAATATAGAGAAGCAATTTATAAACAGTTCTATTACAACTAGGTTGTGTAATCGAGGTAATTAATATTATTATTTTAATTAACTCGGCGCAATCACAATCAATTATACTTCAAAAGTCTAATTAATAAATAACCTATAGCATAATATGATTGTCGGCGGACTAATTAATTAGCGATTAATCAGTTAACTGTATAACTACTTTTGTGCGGCTTTGCGCTCGCACTTGACGATTTTAATTAGTGTTAGAGTTGATTATCATAAATATGATTGTGTTTTGTTTGCGGGCGGTCGCAGGACCGCCACGGACAAAGCGTAATTTGATATCTTCGCAAATTGCGCATAATTCAGGGGATCCGCACCTTTTTAAACGCATTAACTCCGCGCGGTATTTTTTTTTTTTCGCAAAATAATCAAAAAGGGCGGCGAATTAAAACTTGTAATGCGATAAAGGGCGCGTCGCGCATTTGCGTGCCGGCGACCATTTATTCTTAACTAATTTGATAACGGCGGGAACACAAAACGATTTTCTTACACCAGAAAACGATAATCCGACGACGGAAGCCGTTAAGTGGTATTATTCTATGGAAAAAATCTAATTTCCTCGTGTATGATTGTTGCCTTCTACTTTTTTCCTATTAGCGTGAATCACCACCCTAGCGCCGGGGGTAATTTCTAAATTAGCCGCACACCAGAAAAATCGCAATTAATTACACGCCCCCGCGTCCGGGAAATTCTGAGTCATCGAACCCTTTTCGCGTATGTGCGTCTTGCGGGGACCGGAAAATTGCGTGCGTTTTAATTCTCTCCTTCTCGGCCCCGCTTAAGTGAATCACTGGTTAAGACAAATCAACCGGGATCAATAAAGCTGTACAGGATGTAAGGATAATAGGGGCAATCCCTTGATCGGTTTCGGGTACGGGCCGTCCATTAATTGGCCTTTTTTTACTCGTAATTGAACATCACACGTCCTGAAAGAACATGTGGTGTTTCTATAGACAACCATAATTACCCCCTTTTAGTGATCCCATACATCTAGATTGACGAATAAAATGGACCATGATATCCTGACTGATATAAACTAGTATAAATTTTAATATTAAAAGAACTAATGTTATTATTATTTAAAATAGAAAACTAATCCTTCGAACTTAAAATGATTTCTTAAAGCAGCTTATATCAAGAAGAATAATAAGTGATTAATTCAGTACAAATTATATACAAATATAAATTATTTTCAATAGAACTCCCACAGATGTTTTACTGGTTGGACTGTGGGTTAAAGGCCACACACCCACCCTACATATATATTTTCATTTCAACCACTGTCACTCGTTAAGTTTCCAAAAAACAGCAGCGTTTATTATTTAAACATGGTTAAAATTTTTAAAACCTTTATGCTAAGATGTTAATATAAGGTGGGTGGGTGGCCACTTTCTCACCCTCCAATTATTATAATAGAAAAGAGAAAAAAGGAATTTTTAAACAATTTCTATCAAGAAGAATATTTTGTAATAAGAAAGTACAAGTCCTCTTTATATAAAATATTTTTAATACAACTTTTAAAGATGTTTTACTGGTTGGAGGGTGGGTTAGAGGCCACCCACCCACCCTACATATATATTTTCTTTTCAGCCACTGTCACTCGTTAGGTTTCCAAAAAATATCGGCAGTATTAATGTTAAATTGTTAACAATATTACAACCAGGGTTTTAGCTTAAGTTAAGAATCATATGTAGGCTGGATGGCCACTATTCCACCCTCCAGTTCAAATAATCTAAACGAGAGACAAAGGTTTTATTTTTAAAAGTAACTCCTACCAAGAACAACGTTTAGTACAAATCCTCTTAATTAAAAATATATTTAGTAGGACTCTTAATGGATTACAGGCCACCCACCCACCCTACATAAATATTTTCATTTCAACCACTGTCACTTGTTAGGTATCCAGAAAACAGCAGCAGTTTTAACATTGAATATTTAAAAATATTAAAGCCAGTGTATTAGCTTAAGCTAGGACTTCTATGAAGGGTGAAAGAGAGGTCACCCCGCTAATTCTTTTAATAAAAATGAGAGACAAAGTTTTTTTTTTAAAGCAATTTCTATGAAGATAAAAACAGAAATAAATAAAAAACAAATCTTTAAGTAAAATATTTTCAGTAGAACTCTTTCAGATGTTTTACTGGCTGGAAGGTAAGTTAGTGGCCACCCACCGGCCCTACATATATATTGTCTTTCAGCCACTAACACTCGTTAGGTTTCCAAGAAAAAAAACAGCAGTGTTGCTTAGCAGCAGCAGCTTAAGTTTATATATATATAGGGGTGGGTGGGTTTCCATTAATCCACCCTCCAATTTTCTAATAGGACGAATGGCGATGTAATTTAAAAAGCATTTTCTATCAATCGTATAAATAATAAGTACAAATCCTCTAAATATAAAATATTTTCGGTAAAAACTCTTATAGATGTTATACTGGTTGGAGGGTAGGTCAGAGGCCACCCACCCGCCCTACATATGTATTTTAATTTAAGCCACCAACACTCGTTACGTTTCAAAAAAAAAACAAAAGCAGTGTTTTCGTTGACATTATATAAAACAATAGCTCCAGTCTCCAGAAGGGTGGGTGGGTATCCACTATCCCACCCTTTAATTTTATATTAGAGAAGGTCAACAGTTTTTAGAAGCAATTTCTATTGAGAATAATATTAAGTAATAAATACAGTACAAACTCCCCAATTATAAAATATTTTTAGTGGAATTCTTACAGATAATTTTCTGACTGAAGGGTGCGTCAGAGGCCACCCACTCACCCTGCGTATAAATTTTATTTTAATCACTCGTTAGGTTTCCAAAAAAACAGCAGCAGTATTAATGTTAACATTGTTAAAAATATTAAAACCAGTGTTTTAGATATAGTTTTGTTGTATATGTAGGTAGGTGGGTGGCCACTATCTAACCATCCAATTTTTATAATTTAAAATTTAGTTATGGGCATTTTAAAGGCAAATAGAATCGAAAAGAAAACTAAGTAATAAATCCTTTTTAATATAAATACATTATTTTCAGATGTTTTATTTGTTGAAGGGTGTCTTAGAAGACACCCACCCGCCCTACATATATACTTCCATTTCAGCCTCTGTTACTCGTTAAGTTTCCAAAAAACTGCAGTGGTGTTAACGTTGACATTTTTAAATATTTTACATTTTATTTTAGCTTGATGTAAGATGTATATGTAGGGTGGGTGGGTGACCACTATCCCACCCTCCAGTTCTTATAAAATTAACGAGAATCGAAGGATTTTTAAAAGCAATTTCTATCAAAAAATGTTAGGTAATAAATAATGTACGAATCATTTTAATATAAATTTTAATAAATCTCCTACAGATGTTTTACTGATTAGAGGGTAGGTTAGAAGCCACCCACCTGCCCTATACTCTATTTTTATTTTAGCCATTGTCATTTGTCAGCAGCAGTTTTAATGTTGACATGGACAAGGATATTAAAACCAGTGTTTTAGCTTGACTTTAGATGAATATGTAGGATGGGTGGGTAGCCACTATTTCATGCTTCAGTCTGAGTAATGGAAACGAGAGATAAAAATGATTTTTAAAGTAATTTCTATGAAAACAACAAAAGTAATAAATATAAATACGTTATTTTCAGTACATCCCTTACCGTTGTTTTACTGGTTGAAGGTTGTGTTAGAAGTCACCCACCCGGCCTACATATGTACTTTTATTTCAGTCTCCAAAAAAACTGCAGTTGTGTTAACGTTGACATTTTTAAATGTTTTAAAACCAGTGTTTCAGCTTGATTTTAGATGAATATGTAGGATGGGTGGGTAGTCACTATTCCATCCTTCAGTTTTTGTAATGGAAACAAGAGACAAAGGTTTTTCTAAAGCAATTTCTATGAAAAACAATATTAAATAATAAATAAAAAGCAAATCTTCTTTATATATAATATATCCAGTAGAATTCTTTCAGTTATTTTCTGGTTAGAGGGTAGGTCAGTAGTCACCCACCCACCCTACATATGAATTTTCATTTTAACCACTGTCATTCCTAAGGTTTCTAAAAAAGAGCATCAGTATTAATGTTAATATTGTTGAGAATATTAAAGCCAGTGTTTTAGTTATAGTTTAGTTTTGTATGTAGGCAGGTGGGTGGCCATTATACCACCATCCAATTATCATAATTAAAGCGCCAGACGTGAGTTTTTTAAAAGCAAACTGAAGCGAGAAGAAAATTAAGTAATAAATCCTCTAAATATACATAAATTATTTTCAGTAGAACCCTTACTGATGTTTTATTGGTTGAAGGGTGTGTTAGAGGCCATCCACATGACCTACATATTTACTTTCATTTCAGTCTCTATCACTTGTTATGTTTCCAAAAAACTACAGTGATGTTAAAATTGACATTTTCAAATATTTAAAAATCAGTATTTTAGCTTGATTTAAGATATACAGGGTGTCCCGTTAATGCGGGGAAATGGCTAGACCATAGATTCCTGAGGTCAAATTATGACGATTTAACGCAACTTATCTATATCCAAAAATTTACGGTTAAGTCGGAATTTGGCTTCAAAGTTTCAAAAAATTTGATTTCTTTTGTTTATAACAATTGAACGCTTTATTAGATTTCAATGAAATTTATTTTTAATAACTACCATAATATAATACATCACTTCAGTTATTATAACTATTATTGGTTAACAAGAAGATAAGAAACAGTAGTACCACCACTTAAAAACTAAAATATTTTTTTATTGGTGGATCTAATAAAAACTAAAAAAATACTACTTGAAAGACAATTTAATTTAAAAACTTTTTAATCTCTTAATAATATTTGATATATTTTACGGTTTTCCCACAAAAAAATAAAATATATATTTTTTATTTAGTAAAAACAAAATCAAGTTTTTCATCGAATCGAAAAAAAATGTTTTTCGTGGCCGTCTTTGTTTAAAAAATGTAAATTATGTATAATAATAATTATTTAGTGTTTTTTAACAATTAATTTTTAACTTTATTATAGTTCATAAATATTCATATTTGGAACAAACAGATATCTTGTTTCTATTAGGATTTTGCAAAGAAAATTGTTTGAAAAGTGTTAGATGTTGTTTTGATTTATTTTATTAATTGATATTATTTAATTTTTATTCAATAGAGTAAGTTTATTTACTTATTAATGAGTGCATAATGAGTATACTATATTCATATTTTATTTTTTTATGCAAAAACCGTACAAGATATCAAAAACTGGTACGAGTCAAAAAAGTTTTTAAATCTAATGCCCTTTCAAGTGGATTTTTTTGGATTTTATTGGATGCACCATTAAAAAAAATATTTTAGTTTTTAAGTGGTGGTACTACTGTTTTTTATACTTCCTGTCAATCACTAATGCCAACAATAACTGAAATGATGTATGCTATTATGGTACTTATTAATAATAAGTTTTATTCAAATCAAATAAAGCATTCAATTGTTATAAACAAAAGAAATAAAAAAAATTGAAACTTTGAAGCCAAATTCCGGCTTAACCGTAAATTTTTGGATATAGATAAGTTGCGTTAAATCGTTATATTTTGACCTCGGGAATCCATGGTCTAGCCATTTCCCCGCATTAACGGGACACCCTGTATATGTAGGGTGGGTGGGTGGCCACTATCCCACCCTCCAGCTCTTATAAAATTAACGTGAAACGAAGGATTTTTAAAAGCAACTTCTAACAAGAAGACTATTAAGTAATAAAAAATGTACGATTCATCTTAATATACATTTCAGTAAATCTCCCACAGATGTTTGACTGATTAGAGGGTGAGTTAGAGGTCACCCATCGGCCCTTAATTTATATATTTTACTTTACTTACTCTTACATTTGTTATGTTGGCAAAAAAAACAGCAGCAATTTAATGTTGAGTTTGACAAGGGTATTAAAACAAGTGTTTTAGCTCGATTTTTTGATGAATATGTAGGATGGGTGGGTGGCCAATATTCCATTTTTCAGTTCTTATAATGGAAACGAAAAACAAAGGTTTTTCTAAAGAAATTTTTATAAAAAACAACATTAAGTAATAAATAAAAAACAAATCTTTACATAAAATATTTCCTGTACAATTCTTTCAGTTATTTTACTAGTTAAAGGGTGGGTCAGAGACCACCCACCCACCCTACATATATATTTCCATTTTAACCATTTGTTTGATAACAATACCACTAAATATATATAAATTATTTTTAGTAGAACTCTTATCGATGTTTTACTGGTTGAAGGGTGTGTTAGAGGCTACCCACCCGCCCTACATAAATACTTTTATTTCAATCTCTGTCACTTGTTAACTACAGTGGTATTAACGTTGGCATTTTTCAATACTTTAAAACTAATATTTTAGCTTGATTTAAGATGTATAGGTAGGGTGGGTGGGTGTCCACTAAATTGACGTGAAATTTTTGAAAGCAACTTCTAACAAGAAGACTATTAAATAATAAATAATGTACGAATCATCTTAATATAAATTTTAATTAATCGCCTACAGAAGTTTGGCTAATTTGAGGGTGAGTGAGGCCACCCACCGGCCTTACATTTATATTTTTATTTTTGCCACTGACATTTGTTACGTTTTAAAAAATCAGCACTATTGCAATGTTGACGTTGACAAGAATATTAAAACCAGTGTTTTTGCTTAAATTTAGTTGATGATTTAGGATGAGTGGGTGGCCACTACTACATCCATCAGTATTTATAATGAAAGTGGAAGACAAACGTTTTTTAAAAGCATTTGTATGAAAAGAACATTAAGTAATACATAAAAAACAAATCTTTATGTAAAATATTTCCAGTAAAACTCTTTCAGATGTTTTACTGCTTGGAGGGTGGGTCAAAGGCCACCCACCCACCCTACATATTTATTTACATTTCAGTCACTGACTGTTATTAGGTTTTTAAAAAACAACAGCAGTATACATGATAACATTATAAAAAAATATTAAATCCAGTGCTGTACCTTAAGTTAAAATGTATATGTAGGGTGGGCGCGTGGCTACTATCCCACCTTCTAGTTTTAAAATAGTAGCGAGAGACAAGAGCTTTTAAAAGCAATTTCTATCGATTCTATATAATAATGAATAATAAATAAAGTATAAATCTCATTTATGCAAATTAATTTCTGTGGAACTTTTAAAGATGTTTCGGAGGTTGTAAAGTGGGTTAAAGGATACCCACCCGCCCTACATATATATTTTCATTTTAGTATCCCACCTTCTAGGTTCTAGTAGTAACGAGAGACAAGGATTTTTAAAAGTAATTTCTATCGAAAATAATAATAAATAATAAGTAAAATTTTAATCCCATTTAAGCAAATCAATTTCTGTAGAACTTACACAGACGTTTCATAAGTTAGAGGGTGGTTTAGAAGCCACCCACCGTTCTTAAAGGTATATTTTCATTTCAGCCACTGTCACTCGTTAAGTTTCCATGAAAAAAAGCACTAGTGTCAAAGTTGACATTTTTAAACATATTAAAACCAACTTTTAGCTTTAGTTGAGTTATATGTGTAGGGTGGTTGAGTATACACTAATCCACCCTTTAATTGTTATAATAAAGTCGAGAGGTGTAGGCTTTTTAAAATCAATTTCTATCAAGAAATATATTAAATAATAAACAATGTATAAATCCTCATAATATAAATTATTTCCAAAATAACTGGTTGGGGGCTGCTTTAAAGCCCACCCACCCTCATTTCAGTCACTATTACTTCATAAGTTTCCAAAAAAACTGCAGTAGTTTTGAAGTTGACATTTTTAAAATTATTAAAACCACTATTTTGTCTCAAGTTAAGGTGTATATGTAGGGTGGGTAGGTGGCCACCATTCCACCCTCCAGTTTTTATAGTTACAAAGAGAAGTGTTTTTTTAAAGCAGTTGCAATAAAGAAGTATATTAAGTAATAAATAATGTACGAATCCTCTTAATATAAGCTATTTTCAGTAGAACTCATACAGATGTTTTACTGGTTGGAGGGTAGGTTAGAGGCCACCCACCCGCCCTACATATATATTTTTATTACAGCCACTAACACTTGTCAAGTTTCCAAAAAAACAAGAGCAGTGTTAATGTTGACATTATATCAAACAATAAATCCAGTGTAGAGTTATGATGTATATGTAGGATGGGTGGGTGTCCACTATTCCACCCTTCACTTTATAATAGTAACGAGGGTGAATGGTTTTTAAAAGCAATTTCTATCAAGAAGAATATTAAGTAATAAACTACGTATATATTTTTTTTCAGTATAACGCTTCAAAATTCGGAATTGGTTCTAGCCTGCGTTAGAAGCCACCCACACGAGCTACATATAAATTATTATTTCAGCCACTGTCACTTCTTAAATTTCCAAAAAAACTGCAGTTGTGTTAATGTTGGCTATTTTTTATTATTAAAACAAGTAATTTGTCTTGAGTGAAGATGTATATGTAGGGTGGGTGGGTGGCCACTATTCCACCCTCTAGTTTTTATAATAGAAACTAGAGGTGAGGGTTTTTTGAAAGCAGTTGATATCAAGTAATAAATAATGTACGAATATTAATATAAATTGTTTACAGCAGAACTCGTGCAGATGTTTTACTGGTTGGAGGGTGGGATAGAGGCCACCCACCCGCCCTACATATATATTTTCATTATAGCCACTAACACTTGTTAGGTTTCCGAAAAACAGCAGCATTCTTAATGTTAGCATTAAAAATATTAAAATCACTGTTTTGGCTTGGGTTAAAATGATGGGTGGTCACAATTCTACTATCCATTTTTTATAATAAAAACGAGAGATAAGGGTTTTTTAAAAGTAATTTCCATCAAAAAGGATATTATGTTTTTAGTAAAATACAAATCCTTTTAATTTGAATGATTTTCGGCTTTTTACAGATATGTTAGTAGTTGGAGGGTGGGTTACAAGCCATCCACCCACCCTACATTTATATTTTCATTTTAGCCATTATACCTCGGCAAGTTTCCAAAAAGACTGCAGTAGTGTTAATGACGCAGTTTTAAAAATATTAAAGAACCATATTTATAAATAATTGTTATAATATAATTTTCTCACGTTAGACAATAAAAAATTTAGAAATTCCACCGTTCATAAGCGATTATAATTACTACTAGTTAAAAATTATCCTTTTCTTCACTGTTTTTATTATTTATGATAATATATTCAAAAACCTGGGGAATTTGAGACCTCTCGTTTTTTATGTTTCCTATTTTCATGAATATCTTCAATTCGGCGCAAGCACACCTGCGCATATATTAATCAAATTTACATGAGAACAATACCGGTTGAAGGTATGCCCATTCCTGAAGGGCCTACTGGCGTTTAGGCGGGAATATTTAATTTTGACCCGTTTTGAATTTTAATGCCGAGGGCTTTGATTAAAGCCCAATGTCCCGATTGCGAGCATCGCGAATTTCCCTGTAATTGGCTTTAATTAGAGTAAATTAAAAAAAAAAACTAGAGATTGTCGATAAAGCCCCGCACTGTTACATCATGTGAAACGGTGGATTTGATTGAAAAGAGAGTTAACGTTTTTATTACTCAATGGGAAATACTACAATAAATAATTAAATTGAATATCGTATATGTGATGAATGTTAGTTTAAAACCTTTAAGGTACCAATTGATTTCGACGAATTAAAATGGCGCGAACTCCTGAAATTAAATGCAAATTATGTGGAATTAAAGACCTGCTTGATACGTATCTAGATCTTGGAAGTAGTGGAAAACGCTCCTTAATTGTCGCCGTTTAATAAAATAAATGATATCAATTTGTTTCTGGCAGCGATTTAAACATGACCCTTTCAGCTTCTCCTTGATGTAATCGCCCCAATATAGATTACGCCCTGTATGAAAAAGTGTGCAGTCATCCGTTATTGTTTCTGAAATTGAATGTAGGGACGGTCGCGATTGCAAAATGAAAGTACCTGTTGTTTGAAATCCGCTAAACCATAGTAGTAAATTTGTCATCCGCGCTGTTCGCTTATTAAAAACTGAGTAATTAGCGGGCCAAACGCGAAGGCCGTCACGCATCACGATCATAATGGGGATGTTTTAAATTTCGCACGGCTTTCAATTAAATAACGCGTTAGGGGCGCAGTGATTGATTGCTCCTGGATAAATAAGCTATGTACTAACCATCGACAACTTGTAGGTAAGCGCTGGAGACTGTGTGGCCTAGGGTGTTTGATGCTACACACGTGTACCACCCTTCATCTTCATGCGTTACGTTGTGTATCTCCAGTATTTCACGATTTGGATTACCTTCACCTTGCTGTTTACATTAAAAAAATAATCATAATTTAATACATTCGTACAAAATATGTAACACACTCGACGCAAACTAATTTTTGGATGTGGCAACACCAATTCAAAAACCGTATCACGATCACGATTTAGTTTTGTAATTAGATTAAAACAGAAAACAATCGAATAACCTTCGATTTTGACGGTAGAGAAAGTGAACATTTGCATTGAGTGTGTTAATGGATATTGTTAATGGAAAACCGAGAAGCAACAATTAATTAGTGACATTTAATTGATAATACGACGATTAGCTGTTAAACAATACACGCCAAATTTGTTAGTTTGTGGTACATTTATTTTTGTTTCATCGCATTAAACACATTAATACTGTTTAAAAATAAACTATTTTTCCACATAGAATAATTACGAACTGTTGTCGATCTCGTCGATATTAAATAATTACGTTATTATTGTTGTATTCATTATTTACCTATTTTGATTATAATTAATATTTTTATTATCTCCATAATTATCAACGCTTATCCATAATTGGAATAATACTGTTCAATGCTTTATGATTTATTAATTATGCACATCGAAATGGAAATAAATTCATAGATATATTATTTACTTTTCTAACAACAAATATATTTTATTGACGTGTTTAATCGAGATAACAGTTATTGATAATAAGAAAAAACATAATTTTTATTTTAAATATAATAATTGTTTTCATAATATAACTCTTTAAGTTAAACGAATTTTTTTTATTTAATGAGTTTAATCTAATCATAATGATTACTACGTAATAATTCATAATAAATACTGAATAAAACATAGTAAGTGTTTTATTAGAGTTTAATCTATCTAAAGATTTTTGATAAGTGTAATCGTTTGAAATTGAATAGAAGCAAAAAATTGGTGAATAATGCTATAAAACAAAAACGAATGTTTATGTTAAGGTATCATAGATGGCTGTACCTGTAAATGTTCGAAGTTATCTACTAAACCTCTAACCCATTGTACATATGCATTTAAGGTAGAAGCAACCCGACATGACATGTTGGCCGAACCACCAATAGGAACACTCATATTATTAAAATCGCCCATTATTATTGGCCGGATATTCGCACTTTCTAAAAGGAAAACATAGATATAGATGGTGTTGAAGGTCCACTGCTATGCCCTAATAATTATTTTTTTGAGCATTATCGCAGTTACTTCCTTAATACACATAGAGTAATTAATGAACATAAAGAAGCTCGGTGTACCGGTGTGCAATAGTGTAACAGTGCAACCCATACCAATAAATATTTCGAGGTAATCCACCACCTTAACCACCACCGAAAAAATCAAGTACCTCTATCAAAATCCCTTTCGGTTTTTCTAAGACGGTATCGTTATTCCAAGACATTAACATCGACAAATTTTTCGGCCGTAACCATTGCAAGTACGGTTCCAGGTCGGCTAGAAGTTGCGGACATTCTAGCACTGCTGTCGTATTGACAAGCACCGTCACATTTTTTGGGTACCCATCTTTTATGTAAGGTTTTGATGGATAACGCTCTGTATTTAATGATTACTTTAATACAAAATCTTTGACAGTTTGGTAGCACTTACCGATGATTTCCAATTCGTACGTGAAATCTATACAACCCACGATATTACAAAGTACGCATTTGTAGTGGCCACTGTCATTAGTGACCAATTCCTCGAGCGTGATGCCCCATTTTAAATATTTTGTTTCGCCCAATATCCTTCTGATGCTTGTGTCGTTGTTTTTGTACCAAGTGATGTTTGGCAGGGGGTTGCCGTCTCCTTTACACTTCAGAGTCACGGTACTTCCAGCGGGCTTGACTGCGCTCTTGTACATCCGCTTGAAATTCGGAAAAAACGGCATAGTTTTTGGCTTGTCCGGTGTTAAAGCCGACTTCTCGGATGCGTCCGGTTTCGTCGATACGTCCTCGTCATCCTCGTTATTTTTTTCGAACATGTCTTGCAGTACTTTCGATGAACCTAAACAGAAATAAAAATTATTTTTAGAATTCACTAGAAACATTAGAAATAGATTTGATATGATTCAAATATATTTTTAGACTAATAATTAGAAAATCACGAAAAAATTTCGTAAATCTACAACAAATGAGTCTTACTAAGACATTTTTAGTCTTAATAAGACTCATTTGTTGTAGATTTAACATTTGTAGTCTTAATAAGACTTATTTGTTGTAGATTTACGAAATGTTTTCGTGTTTTTCTAATTATTAGTCTAAAAATATATTGAATTGACGAGGTGGATACATGATGAATAAATGAATTTATTCATCTGCCTGATGAAGCCACTGTGTTGCGAAACATGTTGCAGTGTTCAACAATAAATGTGAAGCCCTCACAACTGTGTTGTTTTATTTAAATCTAAAAATATATTTGAATCATAGAACGTAAAGGACTTTAAAACATTTTTATTATATTTTTAGACGTTATTCCAAGAACCCGTTCAAATTGTATATGGGAACTATTGTCCAAAATCATTGTCGTAAATTTCACAAAATTGTATGCGTAATTAGAATCCATGCCAAAAGTTGGTAATGATTCTATGAAGTGTTATAAAAATCTTTTTTTTCTAGTTAATTGGTGTAGTGTAAGAAGTCCATTAAGCTCTTTATTTTGGCGCCGACTAATCCACTTTAGAATGTTCTTAGCGTTTATTAATACATTCACATTTGTCACGCAATAATTTTTGAATGGGCATTTCAAATGATTCGCCACTCGAAACGGTGTCAACAGCTTCCATTATCTAATAAGAGGGCATTAATGAACTGTCCATTCATAAAATAACAGGTCTAAAATTATACGGCGCGCCGAAAATTCCGCCACTAAAATTAAAACTGGTAACTCCTGGTGATTTACAAGCGAATCTATCAAATGGCAAATTACTAATCGTAAATGCTTAATATTCGACTTTGGACTTTTCCGTACGGCCGCTAGCCGCGTCGTCCATTAATAAAATCCACTGGAAATATTAACAGGAAGTTTCCAAATAGAAACGTTGGCCACGATCACTGCAAAGCTATTTAAAATCCCATCTTTTTTTCTCTCTCTCTCTCGAAACTATCGCACTATAAATAAGGTACGAATCGCCACCTCCGCATCAACACGCCAATTAGAAAAACGCCGAGAAATCGTTAAATCCCCGACTCATTATAAAGTGGAAATTGTATTTAGCGTGTGCAAGGTTTATTGGTTTCTAGCAGAGCGTGCACTTTCCGCTGCCAAAAGTCTATTTTTGTGAAGATTTTGAGAACCACTAATTGTAAATAATAATTGTAAGGTTTCAAAAATTTTGCAAACGTTCCTTCGTACCAGTGGTTAGTTGCTTCGCCAAGATTTTTGATAGTAAATATTTTGGAATGGGATTTTCCGATTCGTAAACGTTTATCAAAATGAAGCTAAAAAAAATATTTTTATAAAAATTATAATTTGAAAAATTCACCATAAATAATCATATTTGTGGTTAAAACATTACCACGTAGTAATGGTCGCAACCATTCTAAATATATAGTCTTTAGTCTTTATTAGCTTCATTTGTTACATCACTCTTCGCCTGAAGAAGACACAGCGTGGCGAAACATTTGTTGCGAAAAATAAAAGCATACTCTTTGAAAGTTTGTAACAGTGAATGTATTAGCTGCTAACATGTTTAACAATAAATTTAAAGAAAAAACATTTACATTTGGCCAAATTATAATTTACTGCTTCTCAATCATCTTCTACTCAACCCATACTCTTCCATATACAAGTGATAGCCTTTGATTGCTTCTGTATTCAATCTTGATTATTAATTCAGCAAAAAAGCTATATTTTGTATATGCCTCTAACCTCAATCAGTTATATGTTGTCTGTTTTTAAGGTAAATTATAAATCATGGTATTATAATTTTACTATATTGTGATTACTTATGAATGCCATCCACGACGCAGTCATTATAAATAGGCTAATCAAGATTCGAGATGTAACAAAGACTGTAAACATCTGCCATGAATGGGTAGCAGCATGTTGATTGGTGTTATGCATAACAAATATATCCGCAAAATGGATGCTTATTGATTAGAAACGTCCTTCTTAAATCGACCTTTTAAGCATACTGATTATTTTTTACGAAAATATGTTTTGCTACAACTATTACTACTTATAGATCTTAAGAATTTATTTACATTGTAGTCATTTATGGCAATATTGAAAGGTTAAATTAATACTAACTATTAAAAGTGTACGGCAGGTGAAGTCAATTTGTACTGACTGATTTGTACTCCAAAGCTTTTGATAGTGTATTATTATACAAATTAGATTCAATGGTTTTGGTTCTATTAAAAGTTGGTTAGGTAGTTTTTGAAAGATAAAACTTGTGTACGCATAGGCAAGCATATATGAAGTAGTATACAAGTAACAACGGGGGTACCACAAGGTACCCATTTTGTGCCCTTGATATTTTTATTGTTTACAATTAGGACAAAATATTAAAAATAGTATTTATATGATAAGAAAACCTAAATCATACGATTGATGAGTCTTGTTTCTATCATACACATAATACGTCGCGAAACGACTCAATGCCTGTAAATAATTAAACCCATTGTAATTTAAAATTTTAATGCCCTTCCGGTAACTTACATTCGGCAAAATTAAACTCCTTTACGACCGGTGGCCGCGCATTCGCCATATATCTTCCCGTGATAATAAAAATGACAATATTACTATCTAATAAGGAGATGTTATATATTTCCCCGTATCGGAGATAGCTTCAGCCGGCGTGGCTCTGGCTGAAAAGAGACGGCTAGATTGGAGCGATACATCTTTCATGTAACGTCTCACATAAAATAGGGCTTCATGCCTCGTGTCTAATCCTGCCAAGATGTAAAATATTTGCGTAACGTTACATTTTTTACATTAAAAAGATTAACGTCAGTAGCGTACGCACGGTGGGTGGCACCGAGATCGAGTTTCTTAAATTAATTCACATTTTCGATATACATCAAAAGGTCACATGATTGGGAAACCTAATTTTTTGGAACATTGCCATATCTCATCAAAAAAATGTAATCTGTAATTTACGTGACTTCATTAAAATACGTGCGTGCGCGATTGAAAAATTAAATTATAGTGATCGAAAAGCGATTTAATAAAACAAAAGAATTAATTTGGGAAAAAAATTAACATTAGGGTCGTATAAAAATTTGCAACATAAATTACTTCCTGGATCCTCAATTGTGTGGACTTATTTTTAAGATTGTTGTTTCCTCCATTCTCTGTACGCAGTCTATTGTGTATGTTCTAAAAAGGGAACAACATCCGCCGGTCCTTCCTAAATATAATCCAGAAAAAGAAATTTAAGTACGCATTGAAATGCGTGAATTATTGTCTCGGTTTTCTTTCCACTTAATAAAGTAAGGAGAGCGAAATTAATAACATGCTAATCCGGGACGATTCGAGAATCTCTTGTTGAACCCGAACGAGATAAACGATCTTAATTACGCCTTTTGTAATAAAGCCAAGTTCAATGTCGCGGACGCATTTTATTCCGCTGGCAGTTTGTCATCGCGGATACATAATTCATGTATTGTAGCATTTCGGAATTGGAAAAATAAAGAATACGCCGGCCTGCGTAGGATTTTAGCGTGGAACCGCGGCACGTTTCAGAATTATTCGGTTACACTTCGCTATTGATTTAGTGGGCCAATTCCCTGAAAAACGATCCGATTTTGTTTGCAACCCCCGAATTACGGGCCAGGACCGGCTCTAAACGATTTCCGGACATGGACGATAAAACATAACGCTAAGGGACAACCCCGCAAAGAAAGAAAAAAAAATTGGACAATGATACTAGTTAGAGGCCGAGATCTGAGAACAAACTTGGCCAATTAATCAATTGCGAAACTTCCACGATAAATAGCCAAATTAACCGTGCTTCGGGAACGGCCTCATAAATATGCAGTAAGTCAAATGAAATTAGAGTTTTCGTTATTAATTAAAACGGATTTTATAGAAATTTTTAGAAAACGTTCAATTTCTTATCACAAAGAAAAAAGCGACGTATGTGCTTATAAAATTAACTTCTCCAAATCTTTATAATACGAAACGTTTTGTCAATTAGCAAGAATAAGATTTTGTTAAGGAATCAAATACTTTTTTCATAAAAAAGTCAAGCCACAGACTTTTGAGCTCACGTAATAAGCTTCCAAACAATTGAATTTGAACAGTGACCAAAAATCAAATTACAAAAAAAATTACATTTTACAATTATTACGACTGTCAAAGCAGGTCTAGAAAAACTATACCATTTTATGAAGCCATAGCACTGAGAAATATAGAACAATGCTTGATTATGTATTACAGATTCTACGAAATTACTATAATAGCAATTTCTATCAAAATATTCCTACGAAGCTCTTTGGCTTCACCTTCCGGTACGAGCTGAAAAGTCTATGGCCTGACAAACTAAAAACCCTTATACTTCCTATAGAGTACGAAGCTTAACTTAAATGCTATCAAAATTGCTTTGCATTCCTTTGACTCGTGTACAAGTTATAGCTTTCGAAGTGATACCTCTATATTTATAGTTACTTTGGATAAATGAATTTTGCACTTCATTGAAGTAAAGGCACGGCTTGATAAGCATTATACCACATCTGCCTACAGAAGTCAATAATCAAATATTAGTTTGCTGAGCATCGTCATTAACCGTACGTTAACTGAGATGCTGTCAAAATTGCATGGCATTTCTTTGACTCGTGTACAAGTTATAGCTTTCGAAGTGTTGCTACCTCTGAATTTATTATTACTTTGAAAAAATGATGTAAAGGCATGGCTTCATAAATATTAATTTGCCGAGTTTCATCGTTAACGTTCAGGAAGGCCAAAAACACCAGTGAAATCGTGTTGAATTACCACAAAACAAATTTGAATAAGAGAGCTAAGATTACAGACTTCTCAAATCATATCATTGAAAATGATATGATTAATAGCTTACCACGTTTTTTGGCAATTAACTAAAAAGCAAAATCTGGCCGTATTTAAACGCACTACGAAAGCTTTTCGCATCGATTTATAACAATGGATGAATCATTGATCCATTGCTACACACCGTTCACAGTCAGTGGAATGGATATAGCCTGATGAAAGCATTCCGATCTGTCCAAAGCACAACAATCAGACAATATATTTTAGAATCCGCAAAACATATCCATTCATCATCTTTAAACGAGTTTTGCGTGGATTTGTGACAATGCATGAAACATTTCCATCCCTACACACCAAACTCGACTTTCAGCGGAGTTATTATAGCCTAGTAAAAGCCATCCGAAGCGCCCGAAGACGCAATAATCAAGCTTCTAGCTTCTTTTACATGGTAAAACTATCAATAAACAATATTACTGTGCAATACTGGATCGATAGGACGATGCAGTCAAAGTCAAACGGCCACATTTGATAAAGAAAGAAACTGTTACATCAAGCTAATGATCTAGCTTACATGGTTTGCGATATGACCAAAAAATAAAGAATAGGTCCAACATCCCTAGTATTACTCGTATTCTCCAGACCTATTTTTCAGCAATCATGCACCAGCTCACTTTGTTCCAGATACGGTCAATAAATTGAAGAATTGCTCCCGCATCCCCCATAATCTCCAAATCTACCTCCTAGCAATTATTTTCTAAGCTAAAGTCAAAGAAGGAACTTTAACCTCAAAATTGGAGGATCAAAAACTTAAATTATTTTTTTCTAATATTACACAATCTATGAAATTATTGAGAACATCAGTCTTTATACATTTATTAACTCAGTTGTGGTCGAATCTTATTTGCTTTCTTTCTTTACATTCGTAGCTGTAGCCTCAAAATTAGAGGAAGGATCAAAAACTTTAAATTATTTTTTTCTAATATTACACAATCTGCGAAATTACTTAGAACATCAGTCTTTGTACATTTTATAACTTAGCCAAGACCAAATCAGAAAGTTGTGGTCAAATCTTATTTGCTTTTATTCTTTACAATCTTAGCTGTAGCCTCAAAATTATAGGAAAGATCAAAAACTTTAAATTATTTTTTTTCTAATATTACACAATCCGTGAAATTACTTAGAACATCAATTTATATACATGTTTTAACGTAGCCAAGACCAAACAAGAAAGTTGTGGTCAAATCTTATTTGCTTTCATTCTTTACAATTTTACCAGTAGCCTCAAAATTATAGGAAGGATCAAAAACTTTAAATTATTTTTTTCTAATATCACACAATCTATGAAATTATTTAGAACATCAGTCTTTATACATTTATTAACTCAGCCAAGACCAAACTAGAAAGTTTTGGTCGAATCTTATTTGCTTTCTTTCTTTACATTCGTAGCTGTAGCCTCAAAATTAGAGGAAGGATCAAAAACTTTAAATTATTTTTTTCTAATATTACACAATCTGTGAAATTACTTAGAACATCAGTCTTTATATATTTTTTAACTCAGCCAAGATAAAACTAGAAAGTTATGGTCGAATCTTATCTGCATTGATTCTTTATATTTTTAGCTGTAGCCTCAAAATTAGAAGAAGGATCAAAAACTTTAAATTATTTTTTTCTAATATTACACAATCTGCAAAATTACTTAGAACATCATTCTTTATACATTTTTTTTAACTTAGCCAAGACCAAACTGTAAAGTTGTGGTCGAATCTTATTTGCTTTCATTCTTTACAATCTTAGCTGTAGCCTCAAAATTATAGGAAGGATCAAAAACTTTAAATTATTTTTTTCTAATACTACAAAGAAATTACTTAGAACATCAGACTTTATACATTTTTTAACTTAGCCAAGACCAAACCAGAAAGTTGTGGTCAAATCTTATTTGGATTGATTCTTTACATTCTTAGCTATAGCCTCAAAATTAGAGGAAGGATCAAAAACTTTAAATTATTTTTTTCTAATATTACAAAATCTGTGAAATTACTTAGAATATCAGACTTTATACATTTTTTTACCTTAGCCTAGACCAAACTAGAAAGTTGTGGTCAAATCAAATTATTTGCATTGATTCTTTACATTCTTAGCGGTCTGGATATGAAAATAAAGTTTATGAATTTCAAATCTACGTTACAATCCTAGAAGTATATTGCAATCTGTGTGATTACTTAGACCATCTGTTTTTATCCATTTTTAACCTTGCCAAGACCAAACCAGAAAGTTGTGGTCCAATCTTATTTGCATTGATTCTTTACATTCTTAGCGGTCTGGATATCAAAATAGAATCTAACTTACAATCCTAGAAGTAAATTGCAGTTGATTTTTTTGGTACATTTTGTCAACTCTTTTTTACTTCTTCCAATTTAGACATATTTATTTTTTGGACTTATCAAGGCCAAACCAATAAGTTATGGTCTTATTCGAATTCTTCTTCTGCTTCCTAACCGTTTGGATGTCAACATAATCTATATTCTTGCGAAAAAGGTTTAATAAAATAATTTGTTTAATGTTTGGATCAAATAACCTAAAAATCTTATAAATAGATTGAAGAAAGAAAACAGGATCACTTTGTTTTACCACTTTTTATTTATTATTTATTTTTTATAAATAGATGTCTTATCAAGGTTAATCATATGTTGCAATTGATTTTTTTTTTGGTCTTTTATTGTCAATTTTTTTGTCAACTTTTCCTCCAATCTAGACATAAAGAAGGTAAAATTTCACCTGTGTCTTATCAAGATCATTCATATATTGCAATTGATTCTTTCTTGGTTCTTTTTTGTCAATCATTTTCTGCAAACTCTTCCTCCAATCTAGACATAAAGATGGCAAAATTTCTTCTTTGATTTTATCAAGGCCATACCAGTAATTTATGGTCGAATTTTATTCAAATTCTTCATTTACTTTCTCTACTGTTAGGATGTCAAAATAATCTATATTCTTGGGAATAGATGTCTTGTCATATGTTACAATTGATTCTCTTTTATCAATTCGTTTCATCAAATCTTCCTCCGATTTAGACATAAAGAAGGCGAGACTTCTTCTTTGGTCTAATCAAAACCAAACCAGTAATGGCCGAATCTCATTCGAATTCTTCATTTACTTCCTTAACTGTTTGGATGTCAAAATAATCTTGGGAATAGATGTCTTATCAAGATGAATCGTATGTTACAATTAATTCTCTTTAGTCAATTGGTTTCATCAAACCTTCCTCCAATTTAGACATAAAGAAGGCAAGTTTTCTTCTTTGGTCTAATCAAAACCAAACCAGTAAGTTATGGCCTAATCTTATTCGAATTCTTCATTTACTTTCTTAACTGTTTGGATGTTAAAATAATCTATATTCCTGGAAATATACCTTATTCAGACTAGTCATATGTTGTAATTGATTCTTTTTTTGGTCCTCTTTGGCATTTTTTGTAAACTCTTCCTCCAATCTAGACATAAAGATGGCAAAATTTCTTCTTTGGTCTTATCAAGGCCATACCAGTAATTTATGGTCGAATTTTATTCGAATTCTTCATTTACTTCCTTTACTGTTTGGATGTCAAAATCTCCTACAATCTTGGGAATAGATGGCTTATCAAGATTAATCATATGTTGCAATTGATTCTTTTTTGTCAATTATTTTGGTCAACTCTTTCTCAAATCTAGACATAAAGAAGGTAAAATTTCTTTTTTGGTATTACCAAGACCATACTAGTAATTTATGGTCGAATCTTATTCGAATTCTTCATTTATTTCCTTTACTGTTTGGATGTCAAAATCTGCTACAGTCTTGGGAATAGATGGCTTACCAAGATTAATCATATGACATTTATCTTTTTTTTGGTCTTTTCTTATCATTTTTTTGTAATCTCTTCCTCCAATCTAGACGGCTGGTTGGCAAAATTTCTTCTTTGGTTTTATCAAGACCCTACCAGTATGTTATGATCGAAACTTATTCAAATTTTTGATTTACTTCGTTTACTGTTTGGACGCCAAATAACCTAAAATCTTAGAAATAGATGTCTCATCAAGATGAATCATATGTTGCAATTATTTTTTGGTCTTTATTGGTCAATTGTTTTTGTCAACTTTTCCTCCAATCTAGACATAAAGAAGGTAAAATTTCTTCTTTGGTATTATCAAGACCATACCAGACCATTTACTGGTTGGGTGTCAAAATAATCTATATTTCTTGGGAATAAATACCTTATCAAGGTTAATCATATGTTGCAATTGATTCGTTTTTTGGTCTTTTGATCAATTCATTTTGTCTTCTTCCTCTTCTTCTTCCAATCTAGATATTAAGAAGGTAAAATTTCGTTGGTCTTGTCAAGACCATACCAGTAATTTATGGTCGAACCTTATTCGAATTCTTCGTTTACTTCCTTTACTGTTTAGGTGTCAAAATAAGCTATATTCTTGGAGATAGATGCCTTATCAAGGTTAATTATATGTTACAATTGATTCATTTTTTTTGTCTCTTTTGTCAACTTTTCCTCCAATCTAGATATAAAGATGTCAAAATTTCTTCTTTGGTCTTATCAAAGACCATGCTAGTAAGTTATGAACAAAACTTATTCAAGTTTTTGATTTATTTCGTTTGTTGTTTAGACCACAAATAACCTAAAATCTTTGTAATCTTAGAAATAGATGTCTCATCAAGATGAATCATATGTTGCAATTGATTCTTTTTTTGGACTTTTTGGTCAATTTTTTTTGTCAACTCGTCCTTCAATCTTGATATAAAGAAGGTAATATTTCTTTTGGTATTATTTTTGGTATTATCAAGACCATACCAGTAATTCATGGTCGAATCTTATTCGAATTCTTCGTTTACTTCCATTACGGTTTGAACGTCAAAATAATCTATATTTTTTGGGAATAGATACCTTATTAAGGTTAATTGCATGTTGCAATTGTTTCGTTTTTTTTTTTGGTCTTATTTGTCAACACTTTTTGTCAACTCTCTTCCAAGATATAAAGCAAAATTTCTTCTTTGGTCTTGTCAAGACCATGCCAGTAAGTTATGATCGAAACTTATTCAAAATTTTCATTCACTTCCTTTACTGTTTGGATATCCAATAACCTAAATCTTACAAATCAATGCCTTATCAAGATGAATCATATGTTGTAATTAATTCTTGTTTTGGTATTTTTTGTCAAATCCATTTGTCCTCTAATTTAGAAATAAAGATGGCAAAATCTCTTCTTTGGTGTTATCAAGACCATACATTCGAATTCTTGATATACTTCCTTTACTCTTTGGATGTCAAAATAATCTCTATTCTTGGAGATAGATGCTTTATCTAGAATAATCATATTTTGCAATTGATTCTACTTCTTCTTCCAATTCAGGCATAAAGAAGGTAAAATTTCTTCTTTGGTCTTATCAAGATCACACCAGCAAATTATGGTCCTGATAAGACCTTCATTTACTTCCTTTATTGTTTAGAAGACAAACAATCTAAAATCTTGTTTATGTTTATTAGTCTTTAGCTTAATTTCCAAAAAATACTGAATATACACAAACATTACAGAAAACGTACAATAATTTTGGATGGATGAAGCTGGGCGGAGTTCATGCAGCTGCGATGATCTTTCATTGTAACTCTTGTTTTAGTCCTTGATGCTAAGGGAGCAAATGTCTTTAAAATGGGTTTTAAATAACCTAAAAACCTTGGGAATCTATGCCTTATCAAGATTAATCATATTAATCTTTGAAAAATTTTTTTTGCGGAAATATCCGTTTTGGGGTACCCTGAACCCAAAACACTAATTTCTGGAAAAAAAAAAATTGTGTCTGGATGTGTGTCTGTCTGTCTGTGTGTCTGTCGGTGGGCGCTGTATCTCAAAAACGAATAATCTGTTTGAGATGAAACTTCAAACTTAAGGTTTTGTCGTTAAAAACTGGAGCTGAAAAGCTTTTGGTAAACATTCATAGACCGGAAGTGGATGTTTACTCGAGGCACTTTTTTGTTTTTTCGTTTTATTTTTCTAGATATGAAAAATTTAAAAAAATGGTTTAAACAAAAGTTAAAGGTAATAAAAAACTGAACAAGTTTTATTCGAACATATTTTTCATAAAATTCTTAACTTTTGAGAAAAAAAATTAAAATTGAAAATTTTGACATTTATTGCCAATTGCTAATAAACTGTCAGAGTTACATGAAACTTGCATTACAAATAATTATAGAGAATTAAATGGTGAACAAATCATTAAGAATAGCTTTTTTGCGTAAACCTTATAGTTTTCGTGTAAAATATAGGGAAAGTACTATGATGGCCACATCACCATTTTGACATATTGCAGTTGATTTTTTTTTTGGTCCTTTGTCATTTTTTGTAAATTCTTTCTCCAATTTAGATATAAAGAAAGCAAATTTTCTTCTTTAGTCTCAAATTCTTCATTTACTTCCTTTGCTGTTTAGATGTCAAAATCAGCTAAAATTTTGGAAATATACACCTTATAAAGATCAGTAATATATTATAATTGATTATTTTTTTGGTCCATTTTTTGTCCTATTTTGTCAAAGGACCTAAAATGGATCCCCGCGGAAAACCAACTTTTACTATTACTTTTCTCGGAATAAACTTGTCCAAAATTTTTTTAGCGTTGTAAGAAATTTGATAAAGAAATACTGCAATGCAATTAAATGTTTAAAACAGATAATTAATATTAATAGCTTGTGGTCAAAATATTTTTTAAGTTTTCTCAACAGTTGAGATATTAAATTAAAGTTGTTTTAAACTTTTCGTTTCTATAGAAGTTAAAAAATGTATACTAATCGTAGAGATTCGATATGGCCGGAATAATAACAGATACATTCTTAATCTAAAACCACCCTTACATTCGACCAAACTGTACACGAGCAAATTCAATTGTACAGGAAACCAGCGCACTCGAGCCGCCCCTGTTTACGACCGTCGAACCTTATTGAAGGGGGGATATCACTATTAAAATTGTCGTTTATGAATCCGCAAAGAGGGAGATTTCCGCGATTATAAGAATTATAACTCATCGTGTTTTCACGGTTCCCCCGCCCGTCCTTCCGTTCGTCCTATTTAATTTTCTTTAATGGCCCTTTTCTGCTCATCACATTGTATTCAAATTGTGTCTTCGGGCGGTCACGCGGAAACCGCCGCCGCCGACGACACCGCCGTCTTATTTATTTGCGAATCTATTTTTTGCGATTTATTTAAAATGCAACAATCCGCCCACTCCTGAAGCGCGTAAAGTTTAATTTTACTCCACGGACTATTTCTACGCCGGAAGAGGTTATATTAAATCAGTACAGATCTCTAATCTCTCAAGCCCACGTAATACATAATTTCGTTTTGAATCAGCAATTAACGTCAAAGAGGCATGTTTCGAGTTCATTCAGCTGGTTAATTTTGGAATTTAAACATTTTTATTTTTCTTTAATTTACAGAACCAAGGTGGCATACATCCGAAATATAATTGGCTACTTTTATGAGGTAATCTATTTCCTGCAGTTTTCTCTTTTACGTTTTGATCGCGTTTTGTTAATAGGGCGGAGGAGTGCGTTGAATTTTCCACGCTACATCTGACGATTGAAATTGTCTGAAAATAACAATAGTAGCACACTCGGGGGAGAAAGAAAATCGAAAACTCCCCTAGTTATATTTACGCATTTTTTTTCTTTTCTATAAACTTTCAGATTTGTTCAACGATATTTCCCAACGCGCTGCTTACAATATTCTCCCATGATCAAAATATATTGGCTTACAAAATATTGTTTAACAACAGAAATTCCTTTTAAAGTTTACAATTCGAACTCAATAAAATGCCGTGCTGTTTAATTTAAGCCGTGCGCTGTTATTAGATTTTATTAAGGAAATATACGCGTTTATGATTCCTTTATGGAATTCGGGTTATAAATATAGAAACAGTGTATACATTTTATCAGACGATGCAATTTGCTGCCATGCTTGTATTTATGGAAATTTAACTGTAACCTACAACCTAATATATAGACACCATATCGAGTGCAACATAAATCGTTATAAGTTCAAGTTTGTGGTCACCTTTAACGTTATGATAGTAATATAAGAAAACTATTGCTTATATAAATTTACATTTCTAAGGATATAAAGTCATTTGTTACATATTTGTATGTGCATTTGTAATTACATCCAATAATAGAAACAGAATAAACATACATACGAGGGTGAATCAAATATAATCCGGAATTTAGTTTTAAAAAAGTATGTATGTATTATTGTAAAAAAAATTAAGATTACAAATGAAAAATGACAGATGACAAATGAAAGTTAACAACTAATAATTGCAACTTGCGGTTGGAATTTAACGAATTATAGTTGACAGCTGTAAATCACTATTAATGGTTTGAGTTTACGTGAAGTGTTTTGAAAATGAAAATAACACTACAGTTTATTTCTTACTTTACTTGTACAGCTGTAAAGTTACAAATTATATATGTCAATTGATAATTAATAGATATCAATTGGCAGAAGACAGATAATGAATTATAAATAATAAATGAGAGAGGACAAATGCACAGATGATTAATTACAAATTGCAAAGATTAGATGAGAAATTAATACTAATAAACAGTTAATAACTATAAGATGACAAAATATAGACTAATAATATAAAAAATGACAAAATCCAAATGACGATTTACATATAATAAATGACAGATGACAATTGCATTTAGCAATTGAAATTTAACGGATAACAATTGTCATCCTCAAAACAACAAATTAGAGATCACAATTGATTGATGGCGATGGATAACTATTGACAAACTACAGATTATATAAAGCAAAATAAAACAGATGACAAATGAAAAATAACAGATGATAAATGTCAGATAGAAGATATCAGAGGACAAATATGAAATAAAAAACATGACTGATGACAGATTACAAATGACAGAAGACTAATAGCGCGTAACAGATAACAGATGACAAATAACACTTGGCAAATGACAGATAACAAATAACAATTAAAAAATAATCTCGAATCTTAATTGTTGATCATAGATAATGGCCAGAAACAGATGATATAAAGTAAATAACACATGAAAATATGAGATTACAAATGACAGATTACAATCAATAGTATTATAGTTGACAGTTGTAAGGCGACCAATTATAAATGGCAATTAAGTAATTAACAGAAATTTAATAGACCACAGATGATAAAAACTGACAAGAGCCAAATGACTATTAGCATATAATAAATGACAGATGACAAATGACAGTTGCATTTAACAGTTTAACAGAAATACTATTTGTCAGTTATAAAAGCACAAATTATAGATCACAATTGATCGATAATATGAAACAATTGATAGATGAAATAAAAATATAATCCCTGATGAAAAATGGCAAATGGCAGAAGACTAACTGCTAATGGCAGATAACAGATGATAAATGACAAATGACAGATAACACATGCAAATAACAGATAATAAATTAAAATTAAAAACAATAATAATAACACGTAATAAATGTCAAGTGGCAAATTTCAGATTATACAGAAAAAATAAATGAAGGGCACATAACATATGACAAATGCTAAATGGCACAGATGACAAACTAGAGATTACAAGAAGTAGACAACTAACCAATGATAGATAACAGTTAACAGATGTCAAATGACATAAGAGAAATGATATGTGATAAATGACAGCTGTGAAATGATAGATGAGAAATGGCAGATGGCAAAGGACAAATGTCAAATGATAGATGAGAAATGATAGCTGGCAATTGTCTAATGACAGATGTAAAATGATAGATGACAAAAGACAAATGACAATTGATAGATTAAAAATATCAGACAATTAAATGGCACAGATGACAAACCACAGATTTCAAAGAGTAGAAAACAACTAACCAATGATAGATAACAATTGACAGATGTCAAATGATATAAGAGAAAAGATAGATGGTAAATCTGAGAAGCCAAATGATAGATGAAAAATGGCAGATGGCAAAGGGCAGATGTCAAATGATAGATAAGATATTATAGCTGACAAATGACCAATGACAGATATAAAATGATAGATGAGAAATAGATGAATAAATGGCACAGATGATAAACCACAGATTGCAAGGAGAAGATGACAACTAAACAGCGAAAGATAACAATTGACAGATGTCAAATGATAGATGGTAAATGACAGATGTCAAATGATAGATGAGAAATAATAGCTGGCAAATGTCTAATGACAGATGACAAAAGACAAATGAAAAATGATAGATTAAAAATATCAGACAATAAATGGCACAGATGAATAATCACAGATTCTAAATAGTAAATAACAACTGGCCAATGACAGATAACAATTGACAGATGTCAAAGGATAGATGAGAAATGGTAGATGGCAAAGGGCAGATGTCAAATGATAGATGAGATATGATAGTTGGCAAATGACCAATGATAGATATAAAATGATAGATAAGAAATGATAGAAGACAGATGACAAATGACAAATTATGGATGAAAAATATCAGATAATAAATGGCACAGATGATAACCCAAAGATTGCAAGGAGAAGATGGTAACTAAACAATGACAGACAACAATTGGCAGATATCAAATGATAGAATAGAAATGATAGTTGGTATATGACACATGTCAAATGATAGATGAGAAATGATAGCTGGGGCAAATGTCCAATGACAGATGTAATATGATAGATGATAAAAGACAAATGACAAATGATAGATTAAAAATATCAGACAATAAATGGCACAGATTACAAACCACAGATTCCAAAAGTAGATAACAACTAACCAATGATAGATAACAATTGACAGATGTCAAATGATATAAGAGAAATGATATATGGTAAATGACAAATGTCAAATGCTAGATGAGAAATAGTAGATCTCAAAGGACAAATGTCAAATGATAGATGAGATATGATAGAAGACAAAAGACAAATGACGAATGATAGATGAAAAATATAAGATAATAAATGGCACAAATGACAAACCACAGATTCTAAAGAGTAGATAGCAACTAACTAATGATAACAATTAGCAGATGTCAAATGATAGATTAGAAATGGTAGATGGCAAGGGATAGATGTCAAATGATAGATGAGAAATGATAGCTGGCATATGATCTACAGCAGATACAAAATGAGAGATGAGAAATGATAGATGACAAAAGAAAAATGATAGATGAAATATATCAGATAATAAATGGCACAGGTAATAACCCAAAGATTGCAAGGAGAAGATGTTAACTAAACAATGATATACAACAATTAACAGATGCCAAATGATAGAAGAGAAATGATAGATGGTAAATGGCGCATATAAAATGATAGCTGACAAATGTCCAATGACAGATGTAAAATAATAGATGAGAAATGATAGATGACAAAAGACAAATGACAAATGATAGATTCATATCAGACAATAAATGGCACAAATGACAAACCACAGATTCCAAATAGTAGATAACAACTAACCATTAATAGACAACAATTAACAGATGTCAAATGATAGAAGAGAAATGATACATGGTAAATGACAGATGTCAAATGATAGATGAGAAATGGTAGATGGCAAAGGGCAGATGTCAAATAGTAGAGGAGGTATGATAGCTGGCCAATAACAGATATAGAATGATAAATGGGAAAGGATAGATGGCAGAAGATAACTGATAGATGAAAAATATCAAATAATAAATGACACAGATGATAAACTAAACAAAGACAGACAACAATTGACAGATGTCAAATGATAGAAGAGAAATGGTAGGCAGTAAATGACAGATGTCAAATGGTAGATAGCAAAGGTAGATACCAAATTATAGCTGGCAAATGACTATTGACAGATGTAAAACGATAGACAGAAATGATAGATTACAAAAGACAAATGACAGATGATAGATGAAAAATAATAAATAATAAATGATATTTAACATATAACAAAGTAACAGAAGTCAAATGGAAGATGATAAACCATAGATCAAAAACAAATGATTAATAACAGAATACAAATCATAGATTACAGATAACAGTAACACATGACAAATAATAGATGAATACCAAATAATAAATGAAACAGATGATAAACCACAGGTTGCAAGGAGAAGATGGAAATTAAACAATGATAGATAACAATTGACAGATTTCAAATGACAAATGGCAAATGATAAATGAAACATCGTAGGTAATAAAGGAGAGATGTCAAATGATATATGAGAAATGATAGATGGCAAATAACCATTGACAGATTTAAAATGATAGATGACAAAAGACAAATGACAAATGATAGATGAAAATGGCAAATGGCAAATGACCATTGATAGATGCCAGATGATAGATGACAAAACACAAATGACAAATGATAGATGAAAAATAACAGATAAAAAATGATATTTAACATATAACAAAATGACAGAAGTCAAAAGGGAGATGATAAATCATAGATCACAAATAACAGATGATTAATAAGAGAATGCAAAACATAGGTTACAGATAACAGTAACAAATGACAAATGATAGATGGAAAATACAAATAATAAATTACACAGATGATAAACTACAGATTGCAAGGAGAAGATGACAATTAAAAAATGATAAATAAGAATTGACAGATTTCAAATGATAGATGGAAAATAACAGATGTCATTTCTCATCTATCATTTTACATCTGTCAATGGTTATTTGTAGATGAAAAATAATAGATTGCAAAGAACAGATGTCAAATGATAGATGAAAAATGATAGCAGGCAAATGGCCAATGACAGATGTAAATGATAAATGATTGATGTCGAAAGACAAATGACAAATGATAGATAAAAAAGAACACAAAACAAATGATTAACATATAACTAAATGACAGAAGTCAAATGATAAATGATCACAAAGAACGGATGATTAATGACAGAATACAAATCATAGAGTACAGATAACAGCAACTAATGACAATTGATAGATGGAAAATAACAAATAATAAATGGCACAGATGAAAAAACAGACTGCAAAGAGAATACGACAATTAAACAATGATAGATAACAATTGACATATTTCAAATGATAGATGGCAAATAACATGTCCAATGACAGATGTAAAATGATAGATTGCAGAGGACAGATGTCAAAAGATAGATGAGAAATAATAGTTGGCAAATTACCATTGACAGATAAGATGATAAATGAGAAATTATTGATGATAAAAGAAAAATAATAGATGAAACATAACGGAAAACAAATGATAGATGACAAAAGCACGGATGATAAACCACGGATTACAAGAAGATGACAATTAAACAATGATAGATAAAAATTGGTAGATTTCAAATGATAGATGTCTAATGATACATTGCAAAGGACAGATGTCAAATGATAAATGAAAAAAAAAACATAACAAATGATACTTAACATATAACAAAATGAAATGGTAGATATTAAATGGCAAATGTTAAATGGTATATGGTAAAGACAGATGTAAAATGATAGATGAGAAATGATAGATGGCAAATGACCATTGACAGATAAGACGATGAATAAAAAATTATAGTTGATAAACGACAAATAATAGATGAAAAATAACAGATAACATATGATAGATGAGAAATGATAGATGAAAAAAGGCACAGATGATAAACCACAGACAAAATGACAATTAAACAGATTGACAGATTTTAAATGATAGATGGCAAATGACAGATGTCTAATAATAGATAAAAATGATACATTGCAAAGGACAGATGTCAAATGATAGATAAAAAACAGATAACAAATGATACTTAACATATAACAAAATGAAATGGTAGATAGTAAATGACAGATGTCAAATGGTAGATGGTAAAGACAGATGTAAAATGATAGATGAGAAATGATAGCTGGCAAATGACCATTGGCAGATAAGACGATGAATAAAAAATTATAGTTGATAAACGACAAATAATAGATGAAAAATAACAGATAACATATGATAGATGAGAAATGATAGATGACAAAATGTACAGATGATAAGTCACAGATTACAAAAAGATGACAAACAATTATGGATAACAATTGACAGATTTCAACTGATAAATGGTAAATGACAGATGTCTAATAATAGATGAAAAATGATACATTGTAAAGGAGAAATGATAAATCATAGATCACAAAGAACCGATTATTAATGACAGAAAACAAATAGACGTTGAAAATTAACGGATTATAGATGATAATTACAGTTGGTAAAAGACAGATCATATAAAACAAATGGCAGATGATACATTACAGAAGTCAAATGACAGATGATAAATAAAAGATATCAAGTGATAAATGAATCAGTTGACAAATAAAAGATGATACATAACAAATATCAGATTACAAAAATATTATATGACAGATGACAAAAACAGATGATAAAAGATAATAATAATAATATATAGAAGTTAACAGTTGGTAGTTACACAAAGCAGTTAGCAGTTGCTTATTGGAAGAAGGTGAAATAAAAAAATAAGATCGAATTTTACATAACAAATGGCTGAAAAAATGGTAGTATTGACCAAAAAAAAAACAGATAACAGATGACGAATGAAATAAATCAAATTACAGTTGGCATTAGATAATTTTATAGATTTAGACGTCTTTTTATTTATGTAAGCATAAAATAACAAATTTGTTTTCACTATGAAATTTTGCTTCCTGATGGGGAAAAAGCACTGATGAAGGAAGCAAAGGCATGGCTTGATAAATGTTAAGGCAAATATGCCTCACCGAATTCAACCATTATTGGTTTATTGACTTAACCCTAAGAGAATAAATGATGCACCACGTTTGGAAATGCCAAATGAAGCACTTACTCCAGAAAACATCAAGAAAATCTGTGAAATATTGTTGAATGATCGCAAAATGAAATTTAGTAAACTAGCTAACATCATAGACACCTTGAAGGAACGCGGTCATGTCATTAATGAATATTTGCACATTGGTGTCACTATTTTTTCGACAATTGACCAAAAAGCGGAACGTGTTTGACTTTTAAAGCAAAATCTGACTCTATTTAACCGTAATAAAAATAAGTTTTTGGTTGATTTGTAACAATGGATGAAACATGGATACATCACTACACACCGGAGTCCAATTGGCTGTCAGCGCAGTGGTTATTGCCTAGTGAAATTCATCAACTATCAAGATTTTGGCCAGAAATTTTTGGGATGCGCATGATATAATCTTCATTGATTAACTTGAACATGGCAAATCTAATAGTATTGGATCGGTTGGACGACAAAGTCAAGGTCAAATGCACTATGACATTGTCTTGCATCCTTTTAGTGGTAAAAAAATATAATTGTTTTAGTTTAGAGTCTACTGTAATAGTTTTTTGTCCATGTTTTTGTTGTTTTTCAGTAATCCTCTTTTCCGTATAAATAAGCCACACTATGTGCGATTTAGCATTTAGGCTATTAACATCGAGTTTTAATAAAGAGAATAGTTGCGACCGTTACTACGTGGTAATCCATACTTATCTTCAATTGAAATTATTGCTTATATTATTTTATTATAATAATCTTGACGTAACTTGAGGAATATATTTCTGTATATCCCGTTTACGTTTGGTATATTAACTATAATGCAATATTTTCTGCTATTATGTTGCCCTGTCAACCCTTCCCATACATGTGCTGAGTTACCGTGGAGCTATTATTGTCGGCTTCTAGAATTTTACATAAAATAAGAGTAAAAACCCATGAAGGACACGAAATAATTTATAATACGAAAACACTGTACTGATTAAATTAAACAATTACATTCCAATTGAAAAATAATAACGTAGAGCTTAACGAACACAATAATAACGTTTCCTAGTTTATCATCCATAATTAATTTAACCAGTGTAACGTAGTGTATAGTGTTGAACTACATAAAATTAGAATGCAGTCAGATTTATCTATGGGAAAAATTTTAACTTTACGGGCTGCTTATTGCTAGTTAATTTCGCCAGCTTTGCTAGTTTTATTTCATCACACGTTCGACTTTACAGCTTTAATATATCACGAAATTAATGGGTTGTGAATGTATGCAAGTTTCGCCTTCTGGGACGTAGACGTGTCCCGTTCCGTAAATAGAAAAATCGTGTTTACATCAACATTTATCGCGGTCATAACTAATTTATATGAATATTACATTTTTTTTTGCGGTCCCATTGTTCTTCGGCTCTAGTTTTAATAACTTCGTGCTCCTGCGATGTAACGCTCGGTTTTATGATTAACTGGTCTTGTTCTGGATTTACATGGGAATGTCTTCGAGGTACTAAATTTCCTCGGAATGCATAATGCAGCTGGTAAAGATGTGAGGTCATATAATATTAACTTTAGCATTACAATGGTATTATGTTTATGTTTTGGCTGAATAATAATTGTAAATCATTAAGAGTTTATTAAAGTCTTCACCTTAAACTTATGGCCAGAGTTGGATGGAACGCAGTTGTTGTAGGCTTAACGTGCGTCGTTAAAGAGTTTCTTCAGTGTACTTTTCTATTATAATCCAGAGTTTTGTAATAGTGATATTATCGTTTTAGCAGAACTAAACACCTGCGTCGACCCTAAGGCTCCTAGACGCATTTCAAGAACATCTTGCTCCTACGCAGACACCGAGCTGGACGAGTCGGCAATCCAGATCCCGATTTAACGCCCCTACTTTTTTTATGGAGACAACTTAAAAGGGAAGTACATAAAAAAAAACCTCCAACTACTGTAGAAAATATGAAGGATCTCATAACTTCGGCTTTACTGCGTATTTTTGTAGACGTATTCCCCCGGCTAAGAATTTCTTACGGGCCACCTATGCAATTATGCTCTTTTTTTATAGAAATAGGATTCATTTTTCGGGAATAAACCAGTGGATTTTATTACACGGTCTTGCACTGAAAACGCCGTGCGGCCGCTTTATACGCGGCGCGGACGTTTTCGTTCCAAAAATAAAATAATCAAAATATCTTTGTATATTTAGGTTAAGGCTTGACAATGTTTAATTGTCAAGGTGAACTTAGCCTAAACTATCCGAAGAATTCAACCGGTGTGTAACTACTGTTTTCTCGTTTCTCAGAATAGTCCGTGTATTTTTAGTGCGAATTTTCAGTTTTGGACAATTGCGTCCGCTCCAAGACTCCGGGACATTTAACTGCGAAAACAATTTAGGCTTCACGCGCCTGCAATTGTTTCAGTCATTTTTTGTTTTGAGTGCGTGTTGTTGCTCCACATCGGTTATTTTCGAACGAATCATACGCGCTGTGCGCTCTGAAAACATTTTGTCAAATAAGTTATTGGCACTGGATTCTATTTTCGTGGCTCATTAGTTCTTAATGCTGTCAAGTGAAGAAAAGTGACGTCGTGCTCGGTTAGTAATTGGAAGGTAGAAACGAAAAAAAAAAGAGTGTGTGTATACTGATTCTTTTGGGAATTTTAACTAGTTCAAATTCTGTACAAACATTAATGTCATTAGCACGTTTCAAAAGAGTAAATAAAATAAATTCAAGAATTTTTTTGGAAGCAATTGATAAAATTTAGAAAGTCTAACTGAAATGTTTTAAGTATCATTTGAATATGACTGTTGTGTGGATTTGGCCATTAGGGGTTGATTTTAGATAGATCTTCATTGATTATCCTGGTTCTCCACCAAGATGAAAAATGGGAAAGTAGGAAAAGTTGAAGTATATAAAAGCTTGAGCTTTCACTAGATTCCAGATATGTAGTAGGAATTTTGATCCTGAAATTAAATAAACGACTTTGCTGGTATCATAAAAAAAGTCATTCATTTGAATTCAAGTTCTCATTTGGCCACGATTGACAACTTATGTAATGAGATTACAGCTTGTGATTAAACATCTTGTGTAAATCAAAAAATAAATAACTAAATTTGTAATAATGTAATAGTTGCCATCATTAAACAGATGGCTGTATCTTTGGTCAAATTTTTAGATCTTAGCTTATCCAACAAAAATTCTTCGTTTAAACGCCTTCCTAGTTGAGAAGTTAAATATTTTCTTAATGGCCTTAAGTCGTGCCTTTTCGACGTTTTGAATTACTAATCTTTATATAGGTTAACCTATAAAGAAGTCCAGATCATTAGAATTAAGACAAAATCCATTGTCTTTTTTTTAGAACTTGCTAAAATTCTAAAATTCCTTTAAGTCCACATTATTCGAAACTGCAAACACTTACAAGAATTATTTTCTATGATAAACAATCTCCAAAATTAATTCTAAAATCTAATTCTAGAAGCAATAATATTACTCTACGTTCTAAATGTAAAGCAACGTGCAACAAACTCTATAATTAATATCCAAAAAAAGTTGAAACTAATGCATTCGTACATTCATCATAAACACTCGAACTTTTTGGAAATGGAATTTGCTAATAAAAACTGCAAAGTGGATGGTTTCCCTACATATATAACGAGATAAGCATGGAAGATTGTTCATCTCCAATTTGACAACCTAAATTCGTTTGCTGATTTTTTTCGAAAGCATACCATATGTATAACCGAAAGAAAAGTTGAATCAAATGCATTCGTACATTCATCATAAACACTCGTACTTTTTGCAAATGGAATTTGCTAATAAAAACTGTAAAGTGGATGGTTTCCCTAAATATATCGAAAATCAAGATGCGCATGGAGGATTGTTCACCTCCAATTTGACAACCTAAATTTGTTTGCTGACTTTTTTCGAAAGCGTACCCTATGGATAATCGAAAGAAAAGTTGAATCAAATGCATTCGTATATTCATCATAAACACTCATCCTTTTTGGAAATGGAATTTGCTAATAAAAACTGCAAAGTTTCCCTAAATATATCGAATATCAAGATAAGCATGGAGAATTGTTCACCTCCAATTTGACAACATAAATTCGTTTGCTATGGATCCTATGGATCACCGAAGGATCGAAATTAAGTATCTATAACTTGTAGATTATTAGCTATAGTACATGCTGATAATCTACAAATTTTGGATTCTAAATCTATTGTAATTGCTATTTGTGCTGAAGACGTGCCAAATAATTTGCTACTCAACTCTGTCTACGAGGGTTGACTTTTATATTTCGGAAATTGAGAACAAAAACAGAAATTAATCATAATACATGGGTTTGTTCTTTTCCAAAATATTCTCTATGAAGATCAAAATACTTTTTTGCATGCGCTTGAACCAATTTTCGAAACACTTTTCTCCATTGCGATTGAGGTTTCTCCAAAACATGCATTTTTAACGCATCGGCCGTTTCTTCTTCCTTCTTCCTCGTAATTTATTTTTGATTTGCGGACATAAAAAAGTCATTGGGTGTCGAAACTTTTTGAAAATTTCCTTTTTCAGTTCTCAAAAAGTCTTGTTTGTGCCGATGTGTAAGAGCTCGCATTGTCCTTGGGGAGAATGGAGACTGATGCTTCTTCTAAATATTCTATAATTAATATTCAAGAAAAGTTGAAACAAATGCATTCATACATGCATCATAAACACTCCTACTTTTTGGAAATGGAATTTGTTAATAAAAACTGCAAAGTGGATGGTTTCCCTAAATATATCAAGATAAACATGGTGGATCGTTCACTTCCAATTTCGTGAATTCGTTTGCTGATTTTTTCGATAGCATACCGTATGGATAACCGAAGGATCGAAATTAAGAAAATAGAACTTGTAGATTGTCTACAGAGATAGGCTAATAATCTACAAGTTCTGGATTCTAAATTGTCTTGTTTAATTGTTGTTTGTTCTAAAGACGTGCCCAATAATTTGCTACCTACTCAATTCTGTCTACGAGGGTTGGCTTTTATATTTCGGAAATTAAGAACAAAAATAGAAATTAATCATAATACATGAGTTTGTTCTTTTTCAAAATATTCTCTATGAAGATCAAAATACTTTTTCATGCGCTTGAATCAATTTTCGAAACACTTTTTGCATTGCGATTGAGGTTCCTTCAAAACATGCATTTTTACGCATCAGCCGTTTCTTCGGGGGTTGAAAAACGCTGGCCTCGTAATTTATTTTTGATTTGCGGGAATAAAAAAGTCATTGGGTGTCGAAACTTTTTGAAAATATCCTTTTTCAGTTCTCAAAAAGTCTTGTTGGAGCCGATGTGTAAGAACTCGCATTGTCCTGAGGGAGGATGGAGACTGATGCTTCTTCGGAAATTGGTTTTTCTTATTTTCCGAAGTCTTATGACAAACAAATGGTTGTGTACCATTTATAATTGACCGTGTAACATTGCTCTAATGACACAGTTGTCACATGAGAAAAAAACAGGCGACCATTTGCTTCGGAGTGCTTCATGCGCGAACAACTTTCGTTGAATTTGGCTCATCTTTAAAGATCTATATACTCGACTGCTGTTTACTTTCGGGCTCGTACGCATGCGTCAAAGATTTATCTTATTCACTAAATTACGGTTTCGGAGTGCTTTATGCGCGAACAACTTTTGTTGAATTTGGCTCATCTTGAAAGAGCTATACACTCGACTGCTGTTTATTTTCGGGCTCGTACGCATGCGTCCAAGATTTATCACTTGTTATGATTTTAAAGCACCGCAACCGTATTTTTTGGGCATTTCTTTCAACAAATCGATCTAAGCCTTTTCTTGAGAGATTATTGTCCAACGCGAACAAATTTTTATGACAACCAAATGTTCATGTAATATTGAATTAATAAGCTGGCCCCATCAATGCCTAAAGGTGCGTCAATCTCAAGATAAGTCACATTCGATCTTGCAATATTATGTTTTCTGGAACAACAACCGGTTTGATGACCTTCGTGAAATTCATCACCAAGCGAACTACGCCCACCATTATTCAATTTTGTATACCATTGATATTTAGTGGTGTTTGAAGGTACTTCATCAAACGTCGAATTAATTTCATCGATGCACTGTTGTTGAGATAATCCACATCAAAGTTGTAAAAAATAATCGCAAGGAAATGTTCAAAACTTAATTCCATTTCTTGAACGACGTCAATTTTATGTTTAATGCTTGAAGCCATCACTTTGTGATACATCTTGAATCAGGTGTGTGATATCAACGAAGTGTATTTTCATTTAAAGTTCCTGACGTAAATTTTTTTTCTCACTGTAAACAACATAAATGGCGCATGTATATCAAAACGTTTTGGATATTTCTATTGAGCTCTACGTTAGCGACGTTGGTTGTCAGATGGCAGCACCTGGATCGGCCATTCCCAAAATATATATATTTAACAAATCACTAAATACTTTTCTTCATGAGGTTAACTTTTTGTTCGAAGCAAGATTTTCTATGCCCTAGAAAATCGCAAACAGATTGATCCGTTATCTACACTGATTCTCCAGAATGGACTATTTTGCATTGCTTCACAAATTGAAACTACATTATATCAACGTCAAAACATTTATTTAGAAATGATACACACTTATACCTTTGTTATTAAATGGATGTACAGTAGGGGATTGGGAAGGGAAGAAAAGCTACATTGGTCCACAGGGATTGTCAGTAATTGATTACATAGTCATCAATGGGCTGGCAAGAAGAGAGGTGAGAAAAATGGAAGAAGAAGAAAATACAGGTTTTGGATTAATAAATACACTTTGTTGTTACAAAACACGATTTTTTACTCGTGACCGATTTAAGTCATTTCAAGGTCATTGCAGTAAATTGATAATGACCTTGTACAGGTCACCAATAAAAAATTGCGTATTAAAAATGAAACGAAAATATAATACGAAACAAAAATTTTGAATAGAAAAAGCTGAGCAGAAATCATGCAGCTGCGGTGATATTCTACTTTAACCCATCGTTCTGGCTGTAAAAATTCAAGAATTATCTTTCCTTTTTTACCATTTGCCTTATTTATGCTTATTTCTTTTTTTGATGATGTAATTTTGGCTTTGCCAAAAATGACATTTTTTTAAATTGTTATTATGTAATTTTAGTTTTTAGATATTACCATATAGGCGCCATCTATTGTTTTAGTGTTGCACTTGATCCCTCTTTGGGTGGATAACCACCGATAAATTAAATTAAAATCATAAGGGTGGTGGCAACCGTTACTATGAGGTAATTCATGATAAACATTAAACTAACGCACTTACTACGTTTTTACCACTTTTTAGTGGTAAAAAACATAGTAAGTACGTTAGTTTAGTGTTTAAATTCACTAAATTACGGCTTCAACAATCACCAAAAAATTTGGTTAAGTTTATTTTAATTGAAATACTCTGTTGCGTACTTAATAAAAAAATATTTCCGATACTTTTTCTAATACTGAGTTAAATTACTTAAAAGTGAATTGGGTTGCCTATACTCAAACACATATACATCACAATGTACATTTCTTAAACTGAAATGTTAAAGTTATTTGTATAATTGTAGATAAATTAATACTTCTAAAGGCAAATAAATTTTTAAAAACGTGTGAAAATATTATGTATTATATTACATCGTTACCTACTCCATTCATGCGTGCATTGGTGTTCGTTCGCGATTGTTGTGCGACTTAAATTGACCCAAAGATTTCATTACGGCCGGCGATCTTCCAATTCACAGTTTAAACAAGCGTAAGGATGATCCAGTGACGCAAATTGCAAGGTAATTGGAGTTTTTCACTCAATTGTGGACCACGTGAAGGAATTTTAAACGCTTAATTTTACGCCACTTTAGCAACAATCGCCGCAGAAATGCCAAATAAATGCATCTTAATGTTTCTAAATTTCGGTCGGCATACGTTCGGCCTTTGAAGGATACATTATTATCCGCTCCCCCGAGCGAGTTTCCTCCGGAATAACAAGGTCGCCTACAGATAAATAAAAATACGAACTGTAGATTCTGAAATATCTTCAGATATCTTTTAAAAAACGATGAAGAAAATGGTTACAGTCGTTAGTACGTGGTAAGCCATACTTGTAATTGAATCTATAATATAGGTATTGAAAAAAACATTTACTATTTTTATCACAATTATTTGAATTATATATCAAATTTACGGGTTGAAAATGAAACGCTAATGTTTTGAAACTATAGTCACTAAAATAATACATGATACACCTTATTAAAAACCCTAGAGAAGTCAGTATAGTTGTCCCAAAGATATAAGGCGTTTATGACCTTTTACGATATTATTATTATACAATAGAAAGCTTTCGCAAAATAATTTTGAAGTTGTTACTTTGCTAGCTGCTCATTAATGATTTTATTTCTTAATGGTCATCTTAATTGTTTATTTACAATACAATCAAGTATTTTTGGAATTTTGGATTAAATGCATAACCTAAAATAACCTAATTGCAATACCCAAATTACTTCTGCTTAATTCAATATCTGTTATGGTATTAGCTAGAGAAGTAGTTGTTTTATTAAATGATTTGTTCTTAATAAATATACCTTAATATATACAAGTACTAAAAATTTGATTGCATTACGGTTGTTTATTTTTCAATTTTCGCCTGCGAAATAACTTTAACGCAGCGTGGCGCGGTGTTTTTGATGTTGATTTAAAATTATCGACACCGAGCGGCAAAGATCAATGGAGCATTACTACTAAATACTCATTTGTAATGCGATTTCCACGAATAATTGGAACGTCGATAGTGTCGCTGGTGCAAGACATTACTAGTCTGGATAGCCTATAATAAACGATTTAAATATAAACCGAAAACGTTTACTTTAGGAAGGTAGCTTAATGAGCCATTGCGCGTTAATTTAGTTGCCCAGTAGTTGTCTCACTCCATTAATTAGAAATTCCGTATTTTTGCCTTTGTTTATGGAATACTGAAAATACGATTTCGCGACAAATAGTGTAATTGGTGACAAACATAAACAGTGTTCTAATTTTAAATGAGAAATAAAAGTGTTAATAGCGCAGCACGGCTCGTAATACTTATTTATAACTTACCTAATGCATTGTCTTCATTGGGATTGACAGCAGAAACTAGTAGAGACAGAGTCGATGAGCACAGCAGCAACAGCAGTATCGTACCCATATTTCAGCGTTCCCTCTTACTTCTTGCACGACATCTGAAAAAATATGAAAAATAAGTGAAACTTAAATTCTTTAAGCGACCGCCGAGTTCTCGGCGAAGTTTTATATACGTGCGCCTCTGGCGCTGAATTCGCACTTTTAAAATTTTTAATAAAAATCTAAGCGGGCTCGTATTTCAAGGATCGCGTCAAAAATATCGAATGAGCGTTAATAAAATGGCAGGGAGGATCTGTTATGTAAATATATCGAAACGGCCGGTTTAGAAAATTTCGCTGCGGATGTCATTTATTTTTAAAATAGACCGCGGCGGCGAGTCCGTGAAACTTAATTTCAAGTGTGAATAAATTTTACAATATTTTGCTTTACGCCGACTGAAATTAGAAACAGATCGACGAAAAGCTCATGATTTAATAAAATTCCACACAACTTTAGCAACGAAAGTGATTAAAAGTTATTAGGTTCGATTGATTTATTCATTAATAATTAGGTTTTTTAAGGTTTAATTAAAAAATACCCAACTTAAAACCTAAACATGTCGAAAATGTTCTGAAATTCTAAAGCGAGTAAATAAAACGATCGACGTAATTTATGTTGTAGTAAATGCACGAGCGTGTATTTCAAAATAAACGCCTTTGTTTGCTTAATGCTTAAGTGGTATTCTTTAATTCCCGTCCGAGAGTTTTCGGCGCTAACCGGCGCCGTATGTGTCACAATGAAAATGTGGTTTGAATAAGATGGAAATATAGCTGAATCGGAAATACGCTTCTGGTTTGTGTTTAACTGTTTAGTGAATGGTACAGATCTGCACATATGGTATGCACGTGTCTCGCTCGTCAAACTACACCGCACCAGACGCAATCTGTAGCTCCGCGCTGAAGCCTACCTGAAAATCAGTTCAGTCCGTTCGCATCCCAAAACCAGAATTGTTTTCGCCGCGAAATTATAAATAATGCACTTTTGCGCTTGGAAATACACGACCTCATTCTGGTTTGAGGAGGCTGCGGAACTTCCACGATTTATTCCCGGCTCAATTGACCGAGGCCGCCTTAATTATTGGCACTTTTTATAATTGAACTCATTTATAACATCCCGAGTCTATTTACATCAAGTTAACTTCGCCGGCGGCTTACCTTTTAATTTTAATCCATACTTTTACCAATTTCGGGGTAATACATCACTCCGAGTCACGTAACAATAAAATTATTTCATATGTAGAGAACGCCCACCCTTTCTCGCGTACACCCTAAATAACTCCAGACATGCATACTTCACCAATGATATGTTGATAAGCTTTGTAATTCTAAAAGTGGATGTCAGTTACTAGGGGCGTATATTTTTTTTTTGACGAAAACTATTCAAGGAATCCACCGAAACATGCTATCATATGATAATGGTATTACATTCAATGGAAATGTAATTTTTTTAATATTCGAAAAAAAAATATTTGCGCTTTTATTAACTTTATTGTAATATCTTTGTTATATACAGGGTGTTCCGTTAATGTAGCTGAATCATAGATTATTCAGATGAAAATGCAAAGGTTTAACCCTTATCTATATGCAAACGTTTACGATTAAGCCGGAATTAAAGTCTTCAAAGTTCCAAAAATGAGTTTTAATATTGTTTATTATTGAATTTCCTTGCATATTCTCAATAAATTTTTCAATATTCTAATACACTCTTGATCTATCCTAATATCTTTTTACTGTAGCATACTCTTGACCTACTCAAATGATATTTTTATTGTCTTGTTCTATCCCAATAAATACTTCATTACCCTTTCGTAGTACTGACCTAGGGCAATAAATTTTTCAGTACCTTAGCGTATTCCTGACCTATCCCAACACTATACTATCACACCCAGATATTTTTTTTATTATCTTGTCCTATCCCAATAAATAATTAATTATCCTTGTGTACTCTTTTATAATTCTTTAAAACACGAGTTGTAATTTTCGTACCATCCAAAAATTAAGTTTAAACGTGTGGCATTTAATTTCTAGACGCATTATGTCAATTATTTTTAGGTGGTATGTTAAGCACGTTATTTTTTTAACGTATGTATCAATTTTGAGGTCAATTCAGTTGGTGATAATTTTTTTACAAATTTTTAAATCACAAACTGTAACTTTCGATTCAATCAAAAATTGATTTTAAAGTGCCGCCATTTTAATTTTACCTATAGTACGGCAATTATTTTTAAGGATATAAAAAACACGTTAGTTCTGAATAAAATTGCAAATTTTGAGATTAATTCCTTGACCAGTAATTTTTTTATAATTCTTTAAATCACGAGTTGTAATTTTCGTCCCATCCAAAAATTAAGTTTAAACATTTGGTATTTTATTTCTAGACGCAGTATGTCGATTGCTTTTGGATATATTAAAAGCACGTTATTGTTTTAACGTATGTATGAATTTTGAGGTCAATTCAATGGGCGATAATTTTTTTACAATTTTTTAAATCGTGAGCTGTAATTTTCGTTTTAATCAAAAATTGAGTTTAAAGTGCCGCCATTTTAATTTCACCCATAGTACGGCAGTTATTTTTAATTATATAAAAATACGTTAATTCTGAATAAAATTACATATTTTGAGGCAAATTCCTTGTCCAATTAGTTTTTTATAATTTTTTAAAACACGAGTTGTAATTTTCATCCAATCCAAAAATTAAGTTTAAACATTTGCTGTTTAATTTATAAACATAGTACGTCAATTATTTTTGGATGTATTATAAGCCCGTTATTTTCTTAATATACCTATGAATTTTGAGGTCAATTCAATTCGTGAATTTTTTTTATAATTTTTTAAATCGCAAGCTGTAATTTTTGTTTAAATCAAAAATTGAGTTTAAAGTGCCGCCATTTTAATTTCACCCATAGTACGGCAGTTATTTTTAATTATATAAAAAATACGTTAATTCTGAATAAAATTACATATTTTGAGGCAAATTCCTCGTCCAATTATTTTTTTATAATTTTTTAAAACACGAGTTGTAATTTTCATCCAATCCAAAAATTAAGTTTAAACATTTGCTATTTAATTTATAAATACAGTACGTCAATTGTTTTTGGATGTATTATAAGTCCGTTATTTTCTTAATATACCTATGAATTTTGAGGTCAATTCAATTCGTGAAAATTTGTTTATAATTTTTTAAATCGCAAGTTGTAATTTTCGTTTCAATCAAAAATTGAGTTTAAAGTGCCGCCATTTTAATTTTACCCATAGAGCGGCAATTTTTTTAAATGATTTAAAAAAATACGTTAATTCTGAATAAAATTACAAATTTTGAGGCAAATTCCTTGTCGAATTAATTTTTTATAATTTTTTAAAACACGAGTTGTAATTTTCTTCCCATCCAAAAATTAAGTTTAAACGTGTGGCATTTAATTTCTAGACGCATTATGTCAATTGTTTTTGGGTGTTATGTTAAGCACGTTATTTTTATAACGTATGTATGAATTTTGTAATCAATTTAGCTGGCGATCATTTTTTTATAAATTTTTTTATTGCAAGCTGTAATTTTCGTATCAATCAAAATTTGAGTTTAAAGTGCCGCCATTTTAATTTTATCCATAGCACGGGAATTATTTTTAGGGATACAAAAAATACGTTAGTTCTAAATAAAATTACAAATTACCTATGAATTTTGAGGTCAATTCAATTCGTGAAAATTTGTTCATAATTTTTTTAAATCGCAAGTTGTAATTTTCGTTTCAATCAAAAATTGAGTTTAAAGTGCCGCCATTTTAATTTTACCCATAGAGCGGCAATTTTTTTAAATGATTTAAAAAAATACGTTAATTCTGAATAAAATTACAAATTTTGAGGCAAATTCCTTGTCGAATTAATTTTTTATAATTTTTTAAAACACGAGTTGTAATTTTCTTCCCATTCAAAAATTAAGTTTAAACGTGTGGCATTTAATTTCTAGACGCATTATGTCAATTGTTTTTAGGTGTTATGTTAAGTACGTTATTTTTTTATCGTATGTATTAATCAAATCAATTTAGCTGGCGATCATTTTTTTATATTTTTTTTTTTAATTTTCGTATCAATCAAAATTTGAGTTTAAAGTGCCGTCATTTTAATTTTATCTATAGCACGGCAATTATTTTTAAAGGATACAAAAAATACGTTAGTTCTAAATAAACATACAAATTTTGAGGTCAATTCCTTGATCAATTATTAATTTATAATTTTTTAAATCGTGAGTTGTAATTTTCATCCCATTCAAAAATTAAGTTTAAACGCCTGGCATTTAATTTCTATACGTGGTATAGAAGTAATCAATATTCCTCTGCCCTAGCATATTCTTGACCTATCCCAACCAATTATTCACATCCCTGGCGTATTTCTGACCTATCCTAATAAATACTTACCTAGAAAGTAGTAGAAAAGAAATATTACTCCTAATATATTCCAAGAAATCATTATTTATACTCTTACCTTTCCCCAAAATATTATTCATTATTCTAGCGTATTCTTGACTTATGTCAAAAAGTTTTTCAATATTCTAGTACATTCTTGACCTATCCTGATATTTTTTACAGTACTGGCATATTCTTGACCTACCCAAGTGATGTTTTTATTGTTTGTTCTATTCCAATAAATAATTAATTGCTCTTGCCTGCTTTTGATCTAGAATAATAAATTGTTGACTTTTAAAAAAATATCAGCATTGACTATACAGTTAATAAATTGTTCACTGCCCTAGCGTACTTTTGACCTATCCCAATAGATTATTTACTGTTGTAGTACTTCATCCAGAGGAAGCAAAAATTATAAAATTAAAAATCTTAAGAATGAAATTATTGAGAAAAATCACCGAGCAAATCAAATTCATTTACGAAAAATCTAAACAATTATATAAACTTGTTCAATACAGAGAATGGTTGCGACCGTTACTACGTGGTAATCCATATTTACACTCAATTGAAAAATTCACTATGTTTTAACCACAAATATTTGTGGGTAAAACATAATATTTTTTTTTAATCAGTATAAACTCGTTCAATTTATTTGAATGTTAATAATAATATTAAGAATTAAGACCCCAAAAATCTAAGAAAATCTGTCGTGAAATTCAAGAAAACGGGCAGAAAGACCTTAGGCCAATAACCTGGACAGATTATTCGGGCTGAATAAAAATCAAAATTCACTTAATACACTAGTGTTTTATTTATTTAATTAAAATTCTTCAAGTAACTCAATATTTAAAAACAAAAATTAGCGTACGCTTGGCCTATGCCAATAAATTCAATATTCATAAATAAACATTCTAACGGACGCTTGATCTATGTCAATACATTTTTCAAACTTTTAGCGTACTCCTGACCTATCGCAATATTCACGTTTACTGTACTAGTGTTCACTTGGCTACCTCAATGATGCTTTCATTGTTCTGTTTCCAATAAACAATTTATCTCATCGTCTTAGTGTATTCTATCTATTCTAGGCTAATAAACAATTCGCTACACTATCGTAGTCATGGCATATCCCAATAATTTATCCATCGTTCTATCGTAATCTTTACCTAGGCCAATACATTATTAATTACCCCAAATTGACCTATCCCAAATCTTTATTTATTGTCCAGGTGTACTCTTAGTCAATTTAAATACGTTATCAATTATCCGAGCGTACTTTTGAGTTGGGACAATGCATTTTTAATTGTCATAGCATAATCTTGACTTACAACAATAAATTATTCATTATGCTAGCGTAACCTTGAACTAGGATAACAAATTATTTAAATTATTTATTACCTTAGCGTACTCTTGACCTACCCCAATAAATTATTCATTATTTTAGTGTAACCTTGACCTAGGATAATAAATTATTTATTGCCCTAGCGTACTCTTGATTTACAACAATAAATTATTCATTCGTCTAGCGTAACTTTGACCTAGGTTAACAAATTATTTTTTGCCCTAGCGTAATCTTGACCTACCCCAATAGATTATTCAATATTCTATCGTAACTTTGACCTAGAATAAGAATTTGCTTATCGCCCTAGCGTACTCTTGACCTACCCGAATAGATTATTCATTATCCTAACATAACTTTGACCTAGAATAAGAAATTACTTATTGCCCTAGCGTACTCTTGGCCTACAACAATAAATTATTAATTAGTCCAGCTTAACTTTGACCTAAGATTACAAATTATTGATTGCCCTAGCGTACTCTTGACCTACCCCAATAAATTATTAATTATTCTAGCGTAACCTTGACCTAGGATAACAAATTATTTATTGCTCTAGCGTACTCTTGACCTACCCCAATAGATTATTTAATATCCTAGCGTAACCTTGACCTAGAAAAAGGAATTACTTATTACCCTAGCGTACTCTTGACCTACAACAATAAATTATTAATTAGTCTAGCTTAACTTTGACCTAAGATAACAAATTATTTATTGTCCTAGCGTACTCTTGACCTACCCCAATAAATTGTTAATTATACTAGCGTAACCTTGACCTAGGATAACAACTTATTTATTGCTCTACCGTACTCTTGACCTACCCCAATAAATTATTCATTATCCTAGCGTAACCTTGACCTAGAATAAGAAATTACTTATTGCTCTAGCATACTCTTGACCTACAACAATAAATTATTCATTATTCTAGCGTAACCTTGGCCTAGGATAACACATTATTTATTGCCGTAGCATACTTTTGACCTACTCCAATAGATTATTTATTATCCTAACGTAGCCTTGATATAGAATAACAAATTATTTATTACTCCAGCGCACTATACCAATAAATTAATCATTTTCCTCGGAAAACACAATATTTATTGCCCTAGCGTAATCTTGACCTATTACAATTATTCACTAGCCCAGCAGTAAGAGTTATACAATCTATAATCCAAGGAATGAAGAAAAATATTAAATATAATACACGAAAAAAATCTAAACAATTATAAGAAAATCTAAACTATTGCATAACTTGAATGTTATAACATAAAAAATAACGTGTATGAAAATCAGGAGCTAAAAAGTTGGAGAAAAATTATAATTAAAATCAATTTTTATAAAAGCTCATTTATTATAACATAAAAACAAACAAAAGCTAAGTTAAAAATCGTAAAACAAAAAAGGATATGAGCTTATTTCAATAATTTAATAATTATTCTAGTGTCATTGAATAAATAAATCATTGGTTACAATTCACTTACTTCACAGTGATTTATTTATTTAATTAAAATTCTTCAAGTAACTCAATATTCAAAAATAAAAATTGTAGCGTAATCCTGACCTATGCCAATAATTTTCTCAACGTTCTAGCGTACTCTTTACTTATTCTAATACATTTTATTGTACTGGTGTTCACTTAGCCATGTTTTTATTCTATTTCCAATAAATAATTTACCCCATCACACTGTTTTCTTGGTCTAGGCCAGGGGTCTCCAAACTAGTGTCATCAATCCGGCCCGCAATAGCAAATTTAGCAACCCTATAGGAGACTAGTCTAGAAATTACAGATAATGGCAAAAAAATTAAAACGGTTTTGGCCTTTGGAACTTACTGGAGTAGACAGTATGGCGGCCCTAAGGCTGGAAAGTTTGGAGATCCCTGGTTTATTCTAATAAACTATTCACTGCTCTATCGTAATCTTGGCATATCCCAATAAATTATTCATTATCTTAACGCACACTTAACCTACGCCAATAAATTATTGGTTGCTCTAACTTGACCTATCCCAATAAATTATTTATTGTCTAGGTTTACTCGTGATCAATCGCAATATATTATTAATTTCTCGAGCGTACTCTTGACTCGAGCCAATAAATGATTCATTACCCTAGCGAACTCTTGACCTACATTAATAGATTATTCATTATCCTAGTGATCTCTTAACATAGGATAACAAATTATTTATTAAATAATTCATTGTGGTGGTGTTTACTTTGTACTACTAAATAAAGTGGTAAAACAAAGTCATCGTGTCTCCTTCTTCATCAAATTTAAGATGTACTACACGCACACGTACACGTGGCAAAACAAAGCCATCGTGTCTCCTTCTTCATCAAATTATTTATTATTCTAGCGTACTCTTGACCTACTACAAAAAATTATTCATTATCCTAGCGTAGCCTTGTCTTAAGGTAACGAATTATTTATTACTGTAGCGTATTCTTGACCTACACCAATAAATAATCTACTGTCATAGCGTTCAATGAGTTAAGAAAGTATTTATTGCCCTAGCGTACTCCTGACCTATTCCAATAGTAAAAATCATTGAAGCTAAAATGTCAAGAATTAAGAAAATTATTAGAAAGACAATCACGAATATATCTACACCAATATAAAAGAAAACTAAACCGTTATAGAACTTGTGTCTTATAAAAAATAACGCTTCTGGAGATCAAGAGACAAAAACTCGAGCAGAAATCAACTTTTATAAAAACTCATTTATGATAACATAAAACATTAACGAATGAAGAGCTTTCAAAAAATGTAGAACTATAAAAGATAGGAGCCTAAAAAAATCTAAGAGAAAAGAATTCTAAACCATAAAAAGGTTACCCATTATAAAAATTTAAAAAATTTTATAACTTGAATATTATAACATAAAACATAACGTTTTTGGAGAAAACGCTTTTCATTGCCTGTTAAGAGTATGCAAGAATATTTCTTAGTTTTTAAAGCTCCCCAAAAACTGAGAGAGTTGAAATCCGGTACAATTCATTATGTTTTATAAATTTCATTTTATAATATTTCATGTAGAAAATAAATATCTCTTCTTAATCAGACAATTCATCAGTTAAATCTTTCAAATCGTTGTGTAGAAATTCTAAATAAATTTACCTTAGGAAAAATTACATGACCAACGGCAATTATTATAACTTCACATTGAGCTTATCTTCAGAAACCTCACTTGAGGCCAGTTTTTTGTACCATCAAAACATTTTTGCAAATACGATAAATTAATTTCTCACTTAACCCGTAGTGAAATATTTTTGCAGAGAGAACAACATCTCGTCTATCGTATTTGCAAAAATGTCTTGATGGTACAAAACTGGCCTCAAGGAAGGCTTCTGAAGATAAGCTCAATGTGAAGTTATAATAATTGCCGTTGGTCTTGTAATTTTTTCTTTATTTGGACAAACAAAAATACATTTAGAACAAAAACATTTTCATTTAAAATTTTGGGTTAGTTTGGGCAACAGACCTTTGGTCTTTTTGTCCAACATTTTTGTATTAATCAACAATTTTGATTAATTTTGCAAATGTTTGAAAATGTAATAACCGCTTGGACTATGCGGTGGGTGCAAAATGACATCCCATCCAAGCTCTCAGAATGTCTGCCTTAATGAAATGTTGATAATAGAGAACTGAATTGAAATTGGAATGATGAAAAGAGCTCATTCCTTTTTATCACATGTCACGCTTCAAAAATACATCGTATGAATTACATTTCAGAAAAAATCGAAAATGCTTAAAAAGTAATTTTGGTGAAGAAAAACTGACATTTGTCAGGAAACTGAACATAAGAGTAACAACATGGAACATAACAAGTGTACATATCTGGTTCCATCAAGAAGGTAGCTCAACAAGTATCAACTACGCTTAAAAATTTAATAATCGCTTGGAGCCGTGACTGGATTACACATCGGGTGAAAAAGGACCTCCCAACCAAGCCCTCAAGTTTCTGGCGCGTCTGGCGTCTTAATGGTTAATTCTGGCCGATTCTGAAAAATCACCTTCTTTAATATGATCAGTTGTTGATAGTAGAAGACTGAATTGAGTGCTTGGAACGATGAAAAAAAGCTCATAGTAGATGATTCCTTTTAAATCTCATCAAACCTAAATCAAAACCTTCTTGGGCGTTAATATTACGATTTGTTTCGGTTGTTGTTCTTGCGGGTCAACCATTTTTTCACGCATCAAAAATAGATCGCATTACGTTTAAGCAAAAAATGGCAAATGCTTGAAAAGGTAATAATCGCCTGGAGCTGTGACTGGACTACACATCGGACCTCCCAACCAAACCCTCAAGTTTCTGGCGCATGTGGCGTCTTAATGGTTAATTCTGGTCGGTTCTGGACAATCACCTTCTTTGATATGGTCAGTTGTTGATAGTAGAAGACTGAATTGAGTGCTTGGAATGATGATCCATAGTAGATGATTCCTTTTTAATCCCATCAAACCTACATCAAAACCTTCTTGGGGGTTAATATTACGATTTGTTTCGGCTGTTGTTCTTGTGGGTTAACCATTTTATCACGCTTTAAAAATATATCGATTACATTAGGTTTAAGCAAAAAATCGCAAATGCTTTAAAAGTTAATAATCGCCTGGAGCCGTGACTGGATTACACATCGGGTGCAAAAGGGCCTCCCAACCAAGCCCAACCAGAATCGGCCAGGATTAACCAATAGATTCATTAAAACAATGCAGCCAGGAACTTTAGCGTCTGACATTGTTTTAATGGATCTATTGGTTAATCCTGGCCGATTCTGGTCAATCGCCTACTTTGATATGGTCAGTTGTTGATAGTAGAGGTCTTAATTGAGAGATTGGAACTATGAAATAAGCTCATAGTTGATGATTCCTTTCTAATCCCATCAAACCTACATCAAAAATATGGGCTTCCAACAATTGTATTACGATTTGTTTCGCTTGTTGTACTTATGATAAAAAATACAAGTCACCTTACGCTTCAAAATGGATTGATTTCGCAACGTTTCAGCAAAGAATTATCGTGGCACCTATAAATCGAGCTTTTTCTTAAAGCCAGCCTAATGCAAATGGTTCAACAGGGTTTTTTAATTAATCATCAACTACTGGACAATGAAATAAGTACTTACAAGCCATTATGATGATTTCGATGATTTCAATGATTTTATCGTCATTTTCAACGATTGCTCTATTACAAGAATGGAATTATGGACCACCGCTTTAATGTTAGAATGTAATATTGCCGGAATCAGCTCTATAAAATTTGTTCCCAAAGTTTCAATTCAAACAGCATGTTGTGGATATAAAATCGTATCAGCGTGACAGTTTTAATTTTTAATTAGATGACGAAGGTTTTTTGTACTAAAATAGCACAATAGAGTTTCTTTCCTGTATACCGTGTGCCCGATAGTGCCGGTTTGTTTTTTTGTCATTAGGATGTCGAGAAATGGTAGCGAGTTGTTACTTTCGGTTTCCATGGTGAACTCAATTTGTGGGTTTTGGTGATGTAGAAAGGCATCCTAGGTGGAAAATACTCAAACGCCACGCCATAAAGACTATATACACCACCTCACAAAATCTTGGCCGAATTCTAAATTCGCCCAAAGAACAAATTCCACCATTTTGAATCTCTGTAATATACAACTGGTTTGACCAAAAACAAAACTACCAAAGAACAAAGACCTTTTTTGAAGCGTAATGTCAATTGAGAGCCAAACAACTATAAAACAAATGAATAAACTACCAAATAACAAAGACCTTTTTTGAAGCGTAATGTCAATTGAAAACAAGATTTTTTTTTTCTTTTAACCTAAAAATTCTATGAAATTTTAAGACAACTTTTGAAATATCAATAGCTATAGAACAAATTACTTAACGGAAAAAATTGATCGTTTATTTTCTGAAATATTAGGGCTTAAAATCTTTTTTTTTTTATTTTCAAAATTTTAGGAAACTGCTCATTTTCAATATTTATTTCTCCAATTCTCTGAAGAAGGAAAAAACAGTTGAAGATTCTTTCAAGTATATGACATTAAAAATAAGTAAGAATTGTTATTAAATCAATTGAATATTAAAATTGGTAAGATATTGGTAAGTTAAATGTTGATAAAACGATATAGATTTGAACATTCTTTTCATTTTATGTATACATTTAGATGTTATTATACTCAAAAATTGTGTTCAAGAACTTTAAATGAAACAAATACTTGTGATATAGTTTCTTAAAAATTAATCTCATAGGTTTTTAGAGAGTGTAAAATAATTATTTCGAAAACGCTTAAATTTAAACTCAAGTTTCCACGCTGGGTGTGGTAAAGCGAGCTTTCGCGCAATTTTATTTCCAATTAGACTGCCCGTGCCAGTATTGAAGATTAGTAAGTAGCACAAATGTACGCAATGGAACGTAATTGGTTTTCTAAAATTCGAGAGCGCGTTTGTGTGTTTCGTCGATTCTGTCGCACGAAAATCTGTTTGCGTAACATGACAACTTATTTTTGAACGTGAAAAATAATCCCTAGCCACCCAATTAGGACATGTAATGCTCGAGATTTTTTTGTGCACGTGACGATTTGTTAATATCGAATTACCCGTGGTGGATGCTGAAAAAATCTCCTTAAGACCCACGAGAAGGATTTGGACCTGAATCTCGTCAACATTCTTAACTCTTTTTTTTTACATTTCATTAAATCCACCCCGAATGCGATTTATCTCTATTCGAAGCCTGGAGATGAAGATGTTCTCAGCTTAATTGAAAATTAAAAACTAATATGAATGAAACAAAAAAAATAGTGGTTAAAACATAGTAAATGCGTTAGTTAAGTGTTTATCATAATGGTTGCCACAATCCTTATGACTAATATGAATGGTTACTACTTATCCATACATTATTTGAATTGAAATATTCCTTATGTTTTTAACCACACATAAAATTTCAGTGTAATTATGTAGTAGTAACGGTCGTAACCATTCTCATTATAATACTTTATCGCTAAGAGGTACAAATACCTACTCATCGAAGTATTAATGACCATAACCGTGGTCATGGCATTTAATTACATAAGATTAAAACTGTTGTTTTTATTAAAAGTAGAAGAGGATATATCACGAACTGACAGGTGAAACGCTAATTACCAAGATAACGCCGCTATTCAGTAAAGAAAAAAAAGAAGAGTTCAAGCTTAGGGCTGTAACACAAACTGTACGGCTTCGAGGTAGCAAAGCGACCAAATAAAATTTAATGTGGAATGGTGGTTCGGGAATTAAGTTCTTGATATCACTTCATCTAAATTAATTAGTTAATGTGACAATCTACTCTAATGTTTTAATGTCGTTGTCTAACGAAAACTTGTTTTGGCCCGGAGACTTTTTCGGCGCCGGGCGCGAACTGCCGGAGCTTTTCCACATTACCAGCGCCGTAATTAACATAAAGTTTAATCAATGGGGGGATTGGTTAATTATTCGATAAGTTAATGCCATCGGGATTAATTACTGGTATTAATTACTGGCGCGGATAAGTGGGCTCGTTTATGAATTGTTTCGGTTGCTCCGGATCTTTGTCGGTGTTACTAATTTAATAAGTGCTGCGTTACATAACAAAGCCTATGATTTACGATCGAATGTTCAATTTAAAGGGTTGGTATTTTTAAAATGATTTATATATAAAAATAATTATTTTTCTTCGTAAATTTCAAATTGTATATAAAATAACGCGCCTTCCTCTGAATTTCAAAATAGTTCATGTGTTTAGTTTTTTTATAATGAAAAAATTAGAGAAGTTACTGGAAAGTTCTAAAAATTAAAGTTCTGAAAGCGTAGAAGTAAAAAATTTGGAAATTTCTAGGAATCTGATGAAAAATTGCTGGACAATCTGAAATACTTGAAGAAAATCCTAGGAAATTAGAAGACATATTCTTACATTTATAACAAGTTTTTGGATCTGTAAAAGAAATTGTTAAAATAATTTAAAACTCTTGAACGAATTTTGGATTTCTGGAAAAATCTGGAAAAAGGAAAATATTAGAAATATCAGAAATTACTGGAAAATTTAGGAACGATCGAAGAAATGTTTAAATGCAAGGAAATTCCTGAAGAATGGAATAAGAGTAGTTGTAAAATCCTGAAATTTTAGAAATAAATTGCCGAAACAGTTTACAAATAAATATTTACACTCGTCATAACAAATATAGTTTTAAAGTAAAACACACATCCTAGTAAGTGTAACTTCAGAATTTCAATATGAGATGGGCATTTGTTTTATAAGCCTAAAGTAAATTTGGAAATGATAAAACAAAACGAAAGGTTCTAGGAATCTAAAAAGGTACTGCTATAAATTTTCTTTAAGAAATTCAGAAAGGAGAGCTTTTTGAGACTGAAAGAAATGTTGCTGGAATATTATTAAAATGTGACAAATTTAGAAAGACGGAAATATTTTCAAACCTTAGAGCCTATGAATATATAAATCTAAGTCTAAAAATAATCTTGTAATTTCGGGAATCTATAAAAAAAATTATTCGAAAATTCTGAACGCATAGAAAATTCTAGAAATTTTTTGACTAGATAATTCTTAAAATTTTGAAATTAAATTGCTGAAAGACCTTCTAAAACAAATTTGGAAATTTGGTAGAAAAACTTTTGGTAATTCCAGTAATCTAAATAAAATTATATTATAATATTTTGGCCCCTCGAAGAAAATTCTAGAAATTTGTAAGGGAAATTTCTGGAGCCATAAGAAAGAAAATTCTAGAATTCGAAAGTTTTTGAAATATGGAAAATGAATTGATGAAAAATTTACAATTACCTCGAAACAAATTCAAAAAATATTGGAAAGCACTTTTGAATTAAAAATAATTAATAAAAAAACTCCTCAAATCAAAAAATTAAATTTGTAACAGAAATTGGAGATTGTAAGAGAATTACTGGACAACTTTTACAATAAATTCTAGAAATCTGAAAAAATAAAATCTTAAAAGTTAAAGAGAAAATTTTACAGGTTTGGATTTTATAATGATAAAAATGAAAGAAGTGTGTAGAAAGTTCTAAAAATCTAAATTTAAATTCTGAAAATCTAGAAGAAAAAAAATTGATAATTTTTATTAATCTGAAAAATTGCTGGACAATTTGAAATATTTAAAGAACATTCTAAGAATTTGGAAGAGATATTCTTAGATTTTTAGCAAGTTTTTGGAAGTCCAGAGAAGAAATTGTCAAAAAAGTCGAGTAGCAAATTTTTTAAAAATAAATTTTGGAGGGAATTTGATAAAAACTTTTAAATATTTTTTAGAAACTTTGCAAATAAATTCCTTAAGACTGGAATAAAAGTAGCTGTAAAATTCTATAAATGTGGAAAACTTTAAAAACCTGGAAAATAAATTACCAAAATAGTTTATAAGCTTAAAGCAAAGTTTGGAAATCTGATTGAAACATTCTGCTGGAAATTTTTCTTCGAGAATTTCAGATAATTGTAAAGAAAGCTTGTGGATATATTCAATACTTCTTCTGCTACTTTCTTGATGGAACCATATATTCAAAATGGGTGGAGTAAAACACTTGTTTTGTTCCATGATTTTATTATCAGTTGCCTGACACGTGTTTCGATCCGTTACGATCATTTTCAAAGTTAAACTTTTGAAACTTTGAAAATGATCGTAACGAATGGAAACACGTGTCAGGAAACTGATAATAAAATCATGTAACAAAACAAGTGTTTTACTCCACCCATTTTGAAAGATTGTGGAGACTGAAAGAAATGTTGCTGGAAAAGTCCACAGACATATTTACATACCTTAGAGTCTGTGAATCTATAAATCTAAATCTAAAAAAATGGCAATTCTAGAAATCTATAAAGAAATAATTTGAAAATTCTGGAATAGAAAAATCTAGAAATTTGCTGGATAATTTTTAATATTTGGGAAATAAATTGCTGATAGAAAAATCTGCAAATTTGTTAGAAGAATTCTTGGTAATTCTAGGAATATAAAAACAAATTATTAGAAAATTTTGAAACACTTGAAGAAAATTCTAGAAATTTGGAAGGACAAAAAAAAATTCGAAAATTATTGAAATGTCGAAAATATATTGCTGGAAAAATTTACAACTTAATATAAACAATATCCAAAAATATTGTAAAAATCTAAATTTAAATTCTGAAAATCTAGAAGAAAAAATATTGAAAATTTTTAGGAATCTGAAAAATTGCTGGACAATTTGAAATACTTAAAGAACATTCTAAGAATTTGCAAGAGATATTCTTAGATTTCTAGCAAGTTTTTGGAAGTCCAGAGAAGAAATTGTCAGAAAAGTCGAGAAGCAAATTTTTAAAAAAATAATTTTGCGAGGGAATTTGATAAAAACTTTTAAATATTTTTTAGAAACTTTGCAAATAAATTCCTTAGGACTGGAATAAAAGTAACTGTAAAATTCTATAAATGTGAAAAACTTTAAAAACCTGGAAAATAAATTACCAAAATAGTTTATAAGCTTAAAGCAAAGTTTGGAAATCTGATTGAAACATTCTGCTGGAAATTTTTCTTCGAGAATTTCAGAACTTGTGGAGACTGAAAGAAATGTTGCTGGAAAAGTCCACAGACAAATTTACATACCTTAGAGTCTGTGAATCTATAAATCTAAATCTAAAAAAATGGCAATTCTAGAAATCTATAAAGAAATAATTTGAAAATTCTGGAATAGAAATTTCTAGAAATTTGCTGAATAATTTTTAATATTTGGGAAATAAATTGCTGATAGAAAAATCTGCAAATTTGTAAGAAGAATTCTTGGTAATTCTAGGAATATAAAAATAAATTATTAGAAAATTTTGGAACACTTGAAGAAAATTCTAGAAATTTGGAAGGACATGAAAAAAATTCGAAAATTATTGAAATGTTGAAAAAATATTGCTGGAAAAATTTACAACTTAATATAAACAATATCCAAAAATATTGTAAACATCTAAATTTAAATTCTGAAAATCTAGAAGAAAAAAAATGATAATTCTTATTAATCTGAAAAATTGCTGGACAATTTGAAATACTTAAAGAACATTCTAAGAATTTGGAAGAGATATTCTTAGATTTCTAGCAAGTTTTTGGAAGTCCAGAGAAGAAATTGTCGGAAAAGTCGAGAAGCAAATTTTTTAAAAAATAAATTTTGCAAGGGAATTTGATAAAAACTTTTAAATATTTTTTAGAAACTTTGCAAATAAATTCCTTAAGACTGGAATAAAAGAAGCTGTAAAATTCTATAAATGTGGAAAACTTTAAAAACCTGGAAAATAAATTACCAAAATAGTTTATAAGCTTGAAGCAAAGTTTGGAAATCTGATTGAAACGTTCTGCTGGAAATTTTTCTTCGAGAATTTCAGATAATTGTAAAGAAAGCTTGTGGACATATTCAATACTTCTTCTGCTACTTTCTTGATGGAACCATATATTCAAAATGGGTGGAGTAAAACACTTGTTTTGTTCCATGATTTTATTATCAGTTTCCTGACACGTGTTTCGATCCGTTACGATCATTTTCAAAGTTAAACTTTCGAAACTTTGAAAATGATCGTAACGAATCGAAACACGTGTCAGGAAACTGATAATAAAATCATGGAACAAAACAAGTGTTTTACTCCACCCATTTTGAAAGCTTGTGGAGACTGAAGGAAATGTTGCTGGAAAAGTCCACAGACATATTTACATACCTTAGAGTCTGTGCATCTATAAATCTAAATCTAAAAAAATGGCAATTTTAGAAATCTATAAAGAAATAATTTGAAAATTCTGGAATAGAAAATTCTAGAAATTTGCTGAATAATTTTTAATATTTGGGAAATAAATGCTTATAGAAAAATCTGCAAATTTGTTAGAAGAATTCTTGGTAATTCTAGGAATATAAAAACAAATTATTAGAAAATTTTGGAACACTTGAAGAAAATTCTAGAAATTTGGAAGGACATGAAAAAAATTCAAAAAATTCGAAAATTATTGAAATGTTGAAAATATATTGCTGGAAAAATTTATAACTTAATATAAACAATATCCAAAAATATTGTAATACATTTTTAAAAATTTTTAGAATTGTAAATAATTAGAAAATTCTCAAACCCCTGAGAAAAATTATACAGGGTGTCCCGTTAATGTGGGGAAATGGCTGGAACATAGATTCCTAGGGTCAAAATATGATGATTTAACACAACTTATCTATATCCAAAAATGTACGGTTAAGCCGGAATTTGTCTTCAAAGTTTCAAAAAAAATTATTTCTTTTGTTTATAAGAATTGAACGCTTTATTCGATTTGAATGAAATTAATTATTAATAACTAACTTAATATAGTACATCATTTAAGTTATTATGGACATTATTGATTAACAGGAAATATAGAAAACAGTAGTACCACCACTTAAAAACAAAAATATTTTTTATTGATGCATCCAATAAAAACTAAAAAAATACTGCTTGAAAGAGAATTTAATTTTAAAACTTTTTTGTCTCTTAATAATATCTGATATGTTGTACGGTTTTCGCACAAAAAAATAAAATACATTTTTTTAATCTAGTAATAAAAAATATATACATTATTGGTGGAAAGGCATTAAATCAAGCCTAAATATGATTAATTATAGAAAATTTAAACATATTATTAACAATAATTATATGCCGTTCGGTATGGATAAAACCACATACGCTTATTTAATTTAATAATAGGAGATTTGCATGAAGTCATCCCGACCAACAGTATTTTGATACATTCAAAAGAACTGAAGAAAACTGATAATAACATTATAGCAAAATTCGGATTAACTTTATTATTTGTAAGTAGTATGGGGATTAGGTTGTACTTCCAATTATTTTAAAATAAATTGGAAGTACAACCTAATCCCCATACTACTTATTTATATAACCAATTAAAAATGGATTTCCTTCAACATATTTATTATTTGTATCGTAGGCAATACCAAGTTACAAAATTTTAATAATAATGCATTTTATACATTGTACAGGTTTGGCTCATGGATTGAAACGAATTTCTGTAACTATAAGAATGAAATTTCCATTGGTAGATTTAATTAAAAATGGGAAAATAGTTCTTGTGCTCCTTTGTGAGTACAATTATTCAAGGAGGCATTACCTAATACCTCACTGCCTCATGAACCAGTGCTAACAGGATGGGGAACTTGGTTAGATGCTGATTTTGAAAAATTTACAAGACAAGAAAATCAGTTAATGGCTGTTAATCAGTTCTTAAGAAGCAAGAGCTTCAAAACAATTTAGTTACATAAAATCCCGTTTAAATTTTGTGAGCTACACAATAACATTTAATTTAGAAAATACCTTGACGCATTACACTTTGTTGATATCTTCAAACGCAGTAATATCAAAAATGTGTTGTTCCTATTGAAAATTGGTTCGCAAGACGATGTTCGAGTGGTATTCATCTTAAATGCGAAGATTACAATTAATGCCCGAAAAGGTCAATAGGGGCAATTGAAAAATTCGTCATGGATCGTCAGGGGGAGTTCTTGAAACACAATGGGCAAGTCGGACGTCCATAAAATCTAAAAATCCCGCCTACGTGACTCTGTAGCGCGTCACCCTTTTAAAGCATTGAATCCGCAACATAAGATCTTCGAAAATAGCGGCTATGCTAATTCGGTGTAGGCCGACGTGGTGTTTTCACAATAACAAACGAGATAATTGGCTTAAACGGCTTCTTAATTTTTTTTGTGGAATAAACAAAACAAATAAAACGTTTCGAGCTAAATGGAATAATTTTTTATAATTGTTGACGCGGGGGCGGTAAATTAGCTTATATATAGCTGTTATGTAGGAGACGTCATTTGAATAATCCAATTTGAAATAAAATCATGAGGTAGCTTTGTTGTGTGTGGCATTTGTAGGACAATAAAAGCATAGATAATCTGTGGGGTTTTAATTTAATGATAGTGTGTAATTATATGGTTTATAAACGCATGGGAGTTTCGATGAAATTTATGCACGCCCATACATTGAGGCAGTGAAATATGGTAAATGTGTAATTACTAGAAAATAGGTGAGACCATCGATATCGGTGGTTAGAAAGTTAAATCTGCATAAGCAGTTTGAAGTTATTCGGCAATTTATTTTACGGGGGTGTGAGGGCGGTAATAAATGGCCGAACTCCCCGTGTAAACCACCGTGCATATTGCAGGCCTTGTATGCGCACACTGTGATAAATGAGTAGGCTCAATTGATAAAAACCATCCGTATTATGTAAATGACTATTGCATGGGAGGTAGAGTGGTGGAGAGGCATGACTACAGTTCCATCCGAATTACAAACACAGACATGCCCGTAGCTGAGCTGGAATATGAATGGCCCTAAATTTGGGCGCAGTAGGTAGAATTATTATCATTCAAAACAACCGACTGGTTGTTCTGTGCAATCCGAAACACATGTAAAAATACCCCCTAATCTCACCCATCTTAAACCTACCCCCGCGACTCGGGCGTAAAGATCCGTTACCACAACACCCTTTCGAAACGACTGCACAAAAAAAAATTAAGAAGAACTCCATTCGGATTTGTCGCCCTTAAAGCTGAAATACACTCGCAATCACAAATAACAAATATTCCAATTTCTATTTTCTATCATAGTGAAAGCTTACACTTGTAAGGCTTAGCCAACCAGCCAACCTCATTTTTGGACGTGTGATTTTATTAATAATACGCTGCACAACACCACGTTACGAAAATAATGATTTTAAAATGTAAATAGGTTGCAGCCAAATATGCATATTACTATGAGCTTAACCAACAAAATCAACGGCCGACAGAAAATAGAAAGGATAATTTGGATATAAATTAACTACTAATTCAATTACGATTGAATAGATAACAAACAACTATTTGTAACATGAAAAAAAATACCTCTGTCGATGTATTGGCCAGAGAAGATAACTAATTTGTTTTGTAGTCTTAGTAAGACTCATTGTTGTAGAATTACGAAATATTTTCGTGTTTTTTCTAATTATTAAACAGGAGATACATCTAAAAGCTCACAATTAAAATTTCATCAAAAAAAGCTTCTGCATCAAAAACTTTACAATTTTTCTTATTTGTAGATGTATAGAATAATAATTTTTATTTAATTAATAATATTCGCTTAGTTAATATTTGCGACTAGATGAATCCCCCATCAAATAAACAAGTCTGCCCGCCATCGTCCTGAATTTTATATTAATTTTCTTTCCCGGGATGTATCCCAAAGTAATGGCTGCCAGCATTAATCATATGAATATTGTAAAGCGGTTTTTGATTATATCTTGAGTGCCTTGAATACATAACACGCTATTCGTTATCGATGGGATATTCATTCTTAAAAAAAAAACATCCCTTATAAAAATATATTAAACAATTATCCTAATCCTAATTAAAATTTGTTTACTAAGCGTAGAAATTTACTTTACTTTTTTTATACATAATTGATTTGAATATTTTAAGATAACTTTGTACTTGTTCATTTAAAATTATTATTTGTATACTTAATGTAGTTACTTGAGTACGTGAAGGTTAAATATCCCTTAATTAAAAACACAGTTATATTCCTTTCTTCACTTTTTAATAATAGTGAGTAAAATTACCAAATTAGTAATGTATAACTGTGTTTTTAATTAAGTATTATTTGTATATTTAATATATATTATATTATTTTATATTTTATTTTGTACATTTTTCAACAACGAATTGAAAGATTTAACTCAGTACAATTAATTAATTATAATTATAATTATAACAGATATAACTAATTCTTACAGTGCGAAAAATTAAGCCATCGTTTATGTTTTTTTGTACAGAATTGTTTTAATTATTCAATTCCGTTTTTTAACCACGTGATCGGGATTACTCCCCTCGCAGGCCCTCGACTCTATTGCGTGACTTACTAAAAATACATAAGAAAAGCTCCCCACCCTGTTATTTATAAATTCCCCAATCCATAAGATTGACACTCATTTAAATGTATTATTCAGGGGATTAACTATTTTTTTTGTCGACACATTCACTACGAAAACACGTCGAATTTAAGTAGTAATCATAAATAAATCGATTATTAATGTTAAAACTCACAATCGATTCCATTAATGTCAGGTAATGTCTCGATTGGTATGAATAAAAAATAAAGTAAAAGATTGCTCTTATCAAAGAAAATACTTATAAATTAATAAATTACCAAATTAGTAATGTTTTTTAAGTAATAGTCATCATCACAAAGAGATTAATCGATTGTACTAGTTCATTTCCTTTCAACTGTTTAAATTAAAAAGTTTAAAACTTTTTATTTCAAGAATTCATCTGAAAAAAACACAAAATTTTCTAGGGGAATTGCAGTAGTTTATTTATTTTATTTACTTTATATACTAATGATAACCGAAATTCACCAAGCAATTTTGCCTACAAAAGCAATATTTTGGCCATTTCTGGCTTATTTAGGTCTCATTTTTGTAGACCTTATTTAATGTGTTAACTCAAAAAGTTGAAAATTTTTTAACCGAAATTCTACTTTAAATAACCTTTTTTTATTTGGATAGGTAGAAACAAATAATAACCAGTTTAATTATTTCCCGAAAAAAGTATTCTAAAAGATTTTGTTTTTTTAAAAAATTCGGAATTTCGGTTTAAAAACATTTTTATTTGGGCGAAACTTAAATACTGCAATCAATTCCTCTGGAAAATGTTGTGTATTTTCAAGTAAATTCTTAATTTAAAACAGTTAAACATTTTTGAACCGAAAATTCCGTTTAAAAAATGAAAAAAAAAATCAAAGGACATCATAGAAATCTCTCCGGAAAGAAAAAAAACATCAATTGCAGCAGTTGATTTAATCTTAGCTGTTATAATAAAAGAATTCAAAACTAGAAAGTTATTCAGTAAACTCTTTTTCAGAAATTTATTGATCATAGAAACCAAAAATTTCTAAATTGCGACGATTATTTTAGAAAACTGTTTTCAGAAAATTATTGATTATTATACACTCACGTAGAGGAATCAAATGGCCCCAACAGATTTTCTATATTTGCCCAAATAAAAAAGTCAAAAATATACCGAAAATTTCATTTAAAAAACAAGAAAAATTATTAGAAACCGTTTTTTTTTTGGAAAATTATTAATCACAAAAACCATCTTGCGAAGAGAAGTTCTAGAGGAATTACAGTAGTTTATTTTCCTTTAACTGTCCAAATAAAAAAGTTGAACATTTTTGAACGGAAATTCCACTTTAAATATGACAAAGCCTTTTAGAAATTTTTGTTTTCATTTGGATAGGTAGGAAAAAAACAACCAGTTTTTTGTTTTCATGGATATTGGCCATGTTGCTAATCAACCAGTTACCTTTGTTAGTAAAAGAATAAGAATAACCAGTTTAATTGTTTCTATAAAAATATTTTGTCATTTTTAAAGTGGAATTTTCGGTTTAAAAATGTTCAACTTTTTTATTTGAAGAAAAATTAAATACTGCAATCAATTCCTCTGGAAAATTTTGTGGATTTTCAAGTGAACAAAAGTTAAACATTTTTGAACCGAAAATTCCGTTTAAAAAACGAAAAACTTTTTCAAAGGACAACATAGAAATCTTTTCTCTGGAAGAAAAAAAACGTCAATTGCAGCAGTTCATTTTTTTTTTAGCTGTTATAATAAAAGAATTCAAAACTAAAGTTATGCAGTAAACTCTTTTTCTGAAATTTATTGATCGTAGAAACCAAAAATTCCACCTGAAATGCGAAAACCGTTTTCAGAAAATTATACACCTCGCATAGAGGAATCAAATGGCCCGAACAGATTTCATATATTTTTCCAAGTAAAAAAGTCAAAAAATATCAAAAATTCCACTTGAAAAACAAGAAAAATTTATAGAAAGCGTTTTAAAAAAATTGTTGATCATAAAAAACATCTTGCAAAAAGAAGTTTATTGGCTCGAACAAATTGCCTCTATATGTTAAAATAACAAGTACAGTTCTAGGAAAAGAAAAAGGTTGAAAAATTTCAAAAATTTGAAAACAAGAAAATTTTTCAGAAAACTTTAAAAGTTCTTGATTATTATATAGAAATCGTCTTATATAAAGAAATATATTGACTTGAACAAATTTTCTCTATTTATCCAAATAATAAAGTTAAAAATAAAAATATTGAAATTCTACTTGAAAATCAAACAAAAAGTGTTTTTAGAATATTATTGATTATTATATATCGTATATCGTCTTTTAAAGAGTAATCGACTAACCATAAATTTCCTTAATTTGTACAAAAAGTCAAAATTTGAAGAAAAGCAATATTCATATTTTTTCAAAGAAACTACTGAAATTACTAAATTAATAAATTTATTATTATTTATGTACATTATTATCTTCCTTATGATGAGAGCAATCGATTGCAGTTAGTAATTTTCTACTAGCTGTTCAAATAAAAAAGTTGAACATTTTGAAACTTACAAACCACTTGAATAACAATAATTTTTTTTTTAGAAAACTTGTTTCAAAATTTTTGATTATAATACATCCTAGAAATCGGTTTTTAAATAGGAGTTGATTCGCTTGATCAGATTTTTTTCTATCTGTCTATACCAAAGTCAAAAAAGAGCAACATTTGTTCTCATCAAAGAAAACAGATGAAGTACTTAGAAATTACGGACCTTATTATTAATTTTTATGTGGTATAATCATCACAATGAGAAAAGTTTATTGCATTAATTAATTATTTCCTAGCTGCTTAAAAAAAAGAGTAAAAAATTCTCAAACGGAAAATTCCACGTAAAAAATTGATTTTTCTCAAAATATTTTTTTTTTGGAAAACTATTCACAGATGATATATAGATTTATTTGTCTTTTTTATCTGTCCAAATATTTTTTTTTTTCAAAAATCTTTTTTTTTTGGAAAACTGTTCACAGAAATCATCTTATATAGAAAAATCGATTGATTCTATTCATACCAATCGTTTTTTTTCTTTTCCATCGTTCCAAATAATCAAAGTAAAAAAATCAAAATTCGTTTTTGTTTATCAAACAAAACTAATATTTCTTGAAATAAGGTTTTTATATAAAAATTTCAACATTTTTATGTAGCTATAAGAGAATTGATTTGTGTAATCGGTTTTTCTTTTTGCCATGATGACATTCACAATTTGTTCTAAATTTCTAAAAATTTCATCAGTTTTCTTTAGTAAAAGTACGATTTTACTTTGTTGTTTAGACCAAATTATTAATATTTTTTATAATTTATGTATTTATGTACAAAATTACCTTCCTCATAAAGAGAGACTGCAGTAGTTCATTTTCCCCTAGGTGTCCAAGGAAAAAAGTTGAAAAATTTGAAACTTACAAACTTGAATAACGGTATTTTTAAGAAAACTTGTTTAGACCAAATTATTAATATTTATCATTAGTTATCTACACTATTATCTTCCTCATAAAGAGAGGAATAGATTGCAGTAGTTTTTGTTTTCCCCTAGCTGCCAAAGGAAAAAAAGTTGAAAAATTTTGAAACTTACAAACTTGAATAACGGTATTTTTAAGACTTGTTTAGACGAAATTATTAATATTTATCATTACTTATCTACACTATTATCTTCCTCATAAAAAGAGATTGCAGTAGTTTTTGTTTTTCCCTAGCTGCCAAAGGAAAAGAAGTTGAAAAATTTTTAAAACACTTGAATAACGGTAATTTTTTAGAAAATTTGTTTAAAAAATTGTTGAAAATCATACATCATAGAAACCCCATAAATAGTATTGGCTCGATCAGATTTTTTTTTCTGTCTGAAAACCAATGTCAAAAAACAGCAACATTCCTTTTTCATCAAACAAAATTATTGATTATTATATATCATAGAAATCATCTCTTAAAGAGCAATCGACTAACCCTAATATATGAGCTTAATTTGTACAAAAAAATAACATTAGAAGAAAAGCAATATTCAGTTTTTTCAAAGAAAATCGATCAAATCTTTGGAAACTACTGAAATTATTAATAATTATTATGATTTACGTAAATTATTATCTTCCTTATGAAGAGAGAGATGGCAATAGTTAATTTTCTTCTAGTTCTCCAAATAAAAAAGTTGAACATTTTGAAACCTACTAACCACTTGAATATATTATTATATTACATTATTAACATTATTATCTTCCTTATAACGAAAGAAATCGATTGCAGTAATTATTTTTCACCTAGATGTCCAAATAAAAAAGTTGAACAATTTGAAACCTACAAACCACTTCAATAATGGTAAAATTTGTTAGAAAACGTATTTCAATTTTTTTAATTATTACACATCATTAATTTTTTCTATCTGTCCTATCTAAGTCAAAAAAGAGTATCATTCGTTTTTCATTAAAAAAAACAGATAAAATACTTAGAAATTACGACCAAATTATTCATTTTTATGTAGTATAATCATCACAAAAAGAGAAAATTATTGCATTAGATGATTATTAAGTATTAACTTTAATTTTGGGCCAGTAATTTTAAAGTAAAAATGAGTGAAATTGGTTTATCAAGGAAAACCGATGAAATACCTACGAATTACTGACTAAATTGTTAATATTTCTACAATATAGGCACAGTTAAAAACAGAGGAATCAATTATACGGGTTAATTTTCTTCGAGCTGTTCGAATAAAAAAGTTTTATAATTAAAATTTTAATTTACAATTTTTTTTTAAACTTTTTCAAAAGAATTATTGATTGTTATTAAAATGTATACATTATACTTATTTTTATAACTAATCCAAACCTGTACAAGTTAATTTTTCTTCGAGTTGTTTGAATAAAAAAACTTTATAATTAAAATTTTAATTCACAAAACTTTTCACAAAACTTTTTCGAAAAATTGTTAATTAATATTAAAATGTATACACTATACTTATTGTTATGAACTAATCTAAATCTGTACAAGTTTGCTGTCTTCTAGTTGTCGAAATTAAAAAGTTAAAACATTAAAAACGAGTAGAATTTTATTTTGAATTTTTCTGTTGTTCATTGCTGGAGATTTTTGACCATTCGAAGTAAAGGTTCTACCGTTTAAGAAAAAGGAAGATGCAAATCTAGAGAACATGGTGGGTGTAGAAGAAGATCCTATCTAAGCTATAAAAGCCTTTATCGAGTTACTAAACTTGTATGAAGTCTCGTATTTTTTTGATGGAATACAACACTTTCTGGCTTTTTTTTTTTAAGTGTATCATTCAATTTTTTAGCTGATAAAACTACACTTCAGAATTGATCGTTAGGCTCAAGCCATTTTTCTTTAGAATCATTTCTTTAATATAACTTTTGGGAAATTACCATTTAAAACGTGATTCTAAATTCTAAAGGCACGACATTAATTGCAGAAATGTTGCTCATCAGCTTTAAATAAGTTAAATATTATTTATGAACAGGACACGTGTTGTAGACAGAAGTAGATTCTGACATTCTCCAGAATTCCAATAAATGGGTAAATTCTTAATGGGTTTGACTGGAAGAACATTCTGAAGAATGAAGTCCGCCTGTGATTCCTGTGCTCAAAATTTAGTGTATTTTTTTATGTATATGTATATTAATGTATTTTGTTAACAGGTAATCCAAAGCATCACAATAAACAATAAACAATAAACGTGTTTATTGGTTGCAAGCTGCCGCAAGACAGCTTACCGTGTCCGAAATAATGGATACTGCGACTACGATACTCTAGTAGAAGCTAAGACAAAAAGACAAAAACTGTTTCTTTGAAACAGTTAGTTTTTTGGGCAGTGCACCTGGTCTAGCTGTACTTCATGATGATTCATTCGGAAGAAAACTACTACCTTTTGCAGTTTGGTTTATCTTCAATATTCAAGCAATTAAAAATGCTTTCGTATTGGTTAGCTGAAGCAATAAGTTTGGTTGATCTCTTATCTTTCTCTTCTTTGAATAGATGGGGGTATAAAAACTTGCTTTGTTAACTTTTATAACGTGCTGCAAATATTCTTGGGTGGTCAACCAAGATTGGTTAAGGGAGTTTTTTTTGACAACTCCTCGATTGTCTGGCAAGGATTTGCTTCACTTCCGCCTTTAATATCATTGTCTAAAGTTGTTGGTCTTTCTGATGACTACAGTTCAAAAGTAATCGTTGCGTTGTTTGGTAGAGGCTCAAAAAATAATTCCTTTTTATGGCGAATAATAACTTTCGAAGTGGATTAAGTCCGTTTATTTTTTACTCCATGATCGCTAGCGTTTTGTTGTAAAAATTTATTTCTCATCTCTAATGATGATGCGTTTCAAAAATGTATCATTTTGTAGAAGCTCAAAAAATAATTCCTTGTCTGGTGAATATTAGCTTTCTAAGTGGTTTAAGCCTGTTCATTTTTTACACCATGATCTCTAGCGTTTAACATTGTTGTAAAAACTTATTTCTTCACTTTCTAGTCGTTTGAGAAGAAAAACACAGATATCAGCACGACGGAACAAATTCCTTTCCTTAAAAATATGTGAAAGGTTTAAGATTACAACCTATTAAGAAAAGTCGAATTCAATAAATTTAATCTTTTAGCAAGTTGTTATTTATTGCCTTTATTGTGTCTTCATCAGCTTCAAATAGTCTTCAACATAAAAATTGCGGTATCAAAATTTTGCAAACCAGTTTTGGCACATAAAAAAGTTGAAACCACTCGGTTTTTCTAAATTGGATCTTACGTTAAGTAAATCCTTGGCAAATATAAAGTTCAATGGCTAATTATTGTTATTGGTTTTTAATTAATTAATCCTTAATTGGAGGGGAACAACGCGCCGACGAAATTTCGTTATGCATGCGGGTGTCGAACCCGGGGCCGTGTCCCCATCACGTCTGACGGCGGCGACGCCCGAAACACTTGGCCCCCATCTGAGCACGTTTCAATATTTCATTTGAAGCTGAGCAATGCAGCCCTTGAAATGTATGCGCGCCCGCTTGGGAAGGGTAACCCGTTTTTTATCTGTGCATCCATATTCAAATTTCGTTGTGGCCACAGTCTATTGTCACACTTACGGACCATGAAATCACCTCCGAGGTCCCGACGAGTATTATTTAATTAACTCCAGCCGTCACGACGGGCGTTAATTTAAACTGTGGCTTTTGTTTTGAAAATTGTCCCATTTATATAAGTGAAGATCGAGAGCCACCTAGATTAAACCAAGAGATACGTCTTCAATTGGAAAATTGCCCCAATAACAAACGGCGCACAGCGAAAGCTCGGCCGGCTCGTTCAATTCGACGATGGAACAGAAGGTCATAACAGATTTCTGCTGTATTAAATTTGTCTTAACATATACATAATCTTTAAATGCAATAACTAATTGAATTATAAAATAAAATTCAACTCGTACGATGAATAAGAGTTATCGTATTATTTGATCCAAAATAAGCGAAATGAACAATGGTTAAAAGCTAGTTGTCAATTGTATAGTTATTATTTTTCTTCTGTAACCATTTGTCAATAGAGATCTTTCTGCATACGCTGGATTGGTCAGTCATGGCCTGTTCGATCCCCCTGGACTATTTCATATTGGGCTATCTAAAGTCATTAACTTACACTCCTCCAATGGAAAATAACTTGCGAAATTGTATAATTGCTGCATGTAACACAATAAGGAACGACCCTTGTGTTTTTGAAAGATTTTGGCAGTCAATAAAGAGAAGATTTGATTATTGCATCCTAAATAGAAGTTTTTGCAGATTAAGAAACTTTACATGTAATTTTTGGCAAAACAATTTTGTTCGTCCGAAACAAAGCGGGTTTTCAAAAATCATCAAAAGAATAGTCATTTAAAATTTTTGCCATATTTTTAATAAACACCACAAAATTTTTAAATTACATTTCTCTTTTATAACTGAAGAACTAGTTTTGTAATTAATATTTTAATTGAATTTAAGTTTCTAGTTTAATTTCAAGGCATATTATTCCAATTGCGATATTCATATCTTAACTATCCCATATGATGACTGTGATTGCGCAGCATCCCGTTTGTCTCGCGAAGAAACTCAATTTAGCACAAGAGGCACATAAAGATGTCGTTAAGGTTCAACCTCGTTAATCCGTCTCTACCTTCACAATATTATAATTTTGTCACGGCGAGCCTAATTGCATTATTTTTTTTCGCCCATCTCGCAATGGGATAATACACGTTCGGGCTTTAAATAAATCCTTTGTATATACGTGTGTATTCCAGTTAGGGGTGCGGTGTGTGCATATAACTTTTAAAAAAATCCGAAATGAAACCTCTGGCATTACATTACGTCCTAATTATAGATATAGGGGTTCTACGGTAGTTTTAGTCTTGCGTCACGTTTGAGCGAAAATTCGCTGGTTGCGTATATTTAGAAAATGCGCCGCGTAGAAAATAATGCTGGGCGTGAAATCGGATATAATTAATGTGGGAGTAGTTTTTGAGTCTGCCGGGGGATGACCACCGGTTGAAATTGAAACGTCCCGTCTCGGTGCCATGTGTCGGCAGTAAATTAAGCCATCGGGAATTTCTCTGGGTAAAATTTGAAGAGGATGGCCCCAACATGTTACCAGAAAATCCGAGCCCCGGAATAATCCATCAGTAAGGGCCGATGGTCAGAAAATGTGCGACAATAACCCCAGGCCTAGGAAGTGTCACTCGGTGAAAACTGAAATAATAAATTATATGACGACCCGTATAAAAATAAATCCATCATTTTATTATCAGTTAGGAATTTCGAGTGATCTAAATGTCGTAAATTTAATTATACGAAATAAATAATTGCCTGCGGTTTATGCGTTACATCAGTAATAGATTTGGAAGTGTTACTGCGAATCGAGGATCCCTTTCCGACCACACAAGAATTCCGCTGGTTTGTGTTAATTAAACAGTTTGCCCAAACACCCGATAACAGTTATCACTAGACGGATGTAAGATCGTTTAATGCAAATCACTAGTTAATTTAAATTGATTAACAATTAATCAGCCGGTCTGCGGCTTTCCGGCTTTTCTAACCAACACACATACTATATTTAATTCGATCAATAATTACATAATACATATTTCTACTATATAAATTTGATAACTGTTTTATGATAAATACATTAAAGTAGGTTAATATTTCATAGCCAATCTGTGTTTATAGGTGAAGCCTTTCGCATCAATTTTTCATGTACGAGGAAAACTCATCTGTAGGATGAAGACATTGTAATCATATCCACTTCCCTGTTTACTCTGCTAGAAGGTGAGAGCACATCCATCTTACAGCCGATGCACATATGCAATTTGTGAGAGTGCAACCATTTGATTGCTTGCATTTTTTAATAACTGTGCCGCGACGCACAAATCATCAACACAAATGCTTCCGTTATAAAATATTCTTACAGGTTTTTAATTTTAATATTTTAAGTCACGTAAAAGACATGACAAATTTGAACAGTAAATGAAAAATATTAACGCAAACTGAAAACATTAATATTATGATATAGCCATCATATTATACTTTAGATTTTATTGATAATTAGAAAAACAATAATAATTTCAAAGGGCAATAAAATGAAAAATTGTATTCAAGTCCTTTAAGTTGTAAAAAATTAACTAACGAAAACTTTTCGTAAATCTACACTACAACATACTTTAATACAATTTTTCATTTTATTGCCCTTTGAAAATACTATTGTTTAAATTGAACATAAATCTTACAATATCCAAAGTAAACTATATGTCTTTATAATCTCAAGCTTAAACTCGAAAGTAAAAAAAGTAATAATTGAGATTGCCTAGTGCTAATGAAAAAATATAACAAATATAAACGATTAAATAGAAAAATATAATAAGCTAAGAGCAAATAAACAAATATAATATTAATATAATACTAATAATAATTTTGAACAATCAAAAAAGATCAATTTTAAACTTAGAATTTGTTAAAATTTATAACAATTTCTAAAAAAAATTGCAGACTTAATTATCGTTAACGTTTACTTTCAATTAAAAATGTACATATTTAGCCCCCTGTATCGATCAGCGTTACGTATTTGAAAACAAGTAAATAGAGGACTATTTACAAGAGTATAAATCTCTCTAGTTTCCGCTAGGATGTATATCAGAAGAGACCGGTTGGTAGTAGGCGTTAACGGGAAAACAATCATTAATTTATAAATAACTATTATAATTCTCGCTTATTGACTATTCCCACAGATAGTGGGTGGATAATTTTATACTATAAGGTAACGTTTTGCAACGTTTTAGATAATAAGGATCTCCATAAGCATAATATATTATTAGAATCAATGCCAATAGTTCCTGTTGAATAAACTAATAAATGATAAAATGTACTTTAGACTGTTTGAAAGTGATAGTCGTACTACTTATGCCAATATTGTTTTTTCTGCTTGGAAAATGCAATTTCGACACGATGTGTATATTTGATTTACAATAGGGGAACTCAAAACATCTAATAATAATAATACAGTATTAACCATTGATAATGGTCACTTTGTGTCCGAAATATATATTTGGTATTTCAAATAAACTGTGTGAAGAAAGGTTTTTAGTGCTTTATTTTATAATCAAGTTTATCTTCACGTAACTCATAATAATATACAGTTTTTGTTGAATTTGATTCTCGTTTATCACGTGGTGAAACATTTTTAATATTAAGGGTTGTTTATACAACCCTTAGTACACAGTTTTATTGACAAACTTTTTACAACTTAACATTTATATAATAAATAATAAATAATGAATCATATTTTAGTGTGTTAATTTGTAAAAAGGCTATCGATTAGAGGTCTTTCTGCCTTGTTTTGTCCAGTCATATGGCGTAGATTAGTGATCAACAAAATATCTATTTTCGTTAAAATTTCGGATTCGAAAAAAATCACGATCACATTATTTTCCGTACTTCGTACAGGGAGAGTCTAATAATGAATTAAAAATACATGTACTGTCCATAAAGTATGTATTTTTTTAATAATAAATTGTATTAAAATCCTTTGGTCTTTATAAAAAAATAACTTAAATAATTTACAAAATTATTTTTACCCTTGCTACACGAAGTACGTAAAATTTTGTGATCGTGATTTATTTTGAATCCGAATTTTCAACGGAAATTGATATTTTGAGATCCCCTGTGTCCAATTTAACAAGTTTCACTTATCCTGTACGAAGTAGGATAATTATTATTATCCTGAAAATTTTATAATTTTTTTTTCAACTGTAATATCCCATATTCATAATTTTTAGTAAAAAATGGTTCATTGTTTTTAAAGATAATTATTTTTCTTCTTTTTAATACCAAGATAACAATAATAAAGCGTAATGATGAGATCTAAATAATAGAACCACGTGTCTGCAGATGATTTTAAACTTATTTTTTAATATTAATTAATTTTTGCCACTTTCGTCATAACAAAATCTACGTAAATTGTTTTAGGAAACCAGAACAGTTACAGTGATGAAAATGACAATAAATATGTATTTTTTTTTAAATGCAAATTTTCAACGGCAATAGTTATTTTGAGATCCCCTGTTTCCAATATAACAAGTCGTATCTGTCCTCTACGAACTACGAGAAATTATTATTATCCTGAAAATTTTATAATTTTTATTTTCAACTGTAATATCCCATATTCATAATTCTTAGTAAAAATTGGTTCATTTTTTTTAAAAGATAATTATTTTTCTTCATTTTAATATCAAGATAATAATAATAAAGCCGTAGTGATGAGATCTAAATAATAGAATCGCGTGTTTGCAGATGATTTTAAACTTATTTTTTAATATTAATTAATTTTTGACACTTTTATCATGACAAAATCTACGTAAATTGTTTTAGGAAACCAGAACAGTTACAGTGATGAAAATGACAATAAATATGTATTTTTTTAATACAAATTTTCAACGGCAATAGATATTTTGAGATCCCCTGTTTCCAATATAACAAGTCTGTCCTGTACGAAGTATGAGAAATTATTATTATCCTGAAAATTTTATCAATTTTCTATTCAACTGTAATATCCCATATTCATAATTTTTAGTAAAAATTGGTTCATTTTTTTAAAAGATAATTATTTTTCTTCTTTTTAATATCAAGATAACAATAATAAAGCTGTAGTGATGAGACCTAAATAATAGAAACACGTGTATGCAGATATTTTTAAACTAATTTTTACTATTAATTAATTTTTGCCATTTTCATCATAACAAAATCAACGTAAATTGTTTTAGGAAACTGAAACAGTTACAGTGATGAATATACCGATGTATATGTAGGGTGGGTGGGTGGCGTCTATCCCACCCTCCAACCAATAGATCATAACCGAGTGTTTAGCTGAATACCGATTTGACTACAGTTTTATACTGCCTGTGATTCCTGTGCTCAAAAGTTAGTGTATTTTTTATGTATGTATATTATTGTATTTTGTTAACAGGCACCTAAAGCATCATAATAAATAATAAATTTAGCAAATATACCCTTCTCTCTGGGTGTTTCTAAATAAATATCGGGGTTTTAACGCTTCGTAGCACTGATTACGTAAAACCTATAATCATAATTAATACATGAAATAAAAGAGCAACTATTTCATTGATAAGGCTGTTACTTGGCGAAGCTCCATTATGAACATCTGCCTGATGAGGCCACTATGTGGTAAAACAATTGCAGCAGCATCTACAAAATAAAGCTAAACTCAAAACGATCGTGTTTTCTCATTATAAGTTTTTAAAAGAACAACTCAAATGATTGTGTTTATTAAGGACGCTAGTAGCAAATATGGCAACTAGTGAACAGAAAAGAGATATGTAAATATACATAAGGTGCTCAGATAATCCTCAATTGCAACGAGACTTCAGTAAATTGAATGTTTTCTGTACCATATTTCTGTAAAAAAAATTACGCCTTTTTTTTGTTTAAAGAAGCAATTGAAACTGGCACTTCTTATCTTAATCATCTACAACCCCGATATTCATTTAGAAACACCCGACATATATTTTTTAAATAAAGAAACCGACGATTATAGTTTTATGAATTAACATGTACATAATTTTTGTTGTTGTTTAAGAAAACTAAAACAGTTTCAGTGATAATTATAACACAATACACGTAGGGTGGGTGGGTGGCCTCTATCACACCCTCCAACCTTTATATCATACATGAGTCATTTTCTTAATAAAAAATAACAGTTTAACAAGCAGATTTATACTATATTTAACCCATCTTTTTAATAAGAAAATTAGAGTGTAGGATAGTGTTCATCCACCCATCCTACATATTTAATGATGTGTTTCGGTGATCCGTAAGGACCGAAACACGTGTCAACAAAAGTTTTACTTCTCAAAATTTGAAAAATTGGTTCCATCAAGAGAGTAGCAGAACAAGTATCGATTATATAATTTTTGTTATTGTTTTAGGAACATAAAACAGTTTGAGTGGTAGTTATAATGAAGTATGTGTAGTGTGGATGGGTAGTCTCTATCACACCCTATATTGTACAATTGCAACAAGACTCTAGTAAATTTAATGTTTTCTGTACCATATCTCGGAAAATAATTTTAAGCAGTTTTTTTTGTTTGGGGAAGCAATTTAAACCGTTACTTTTTATCTTGATGCTCTACAATTACGATATTCATTTAGAAACACCCGGTATACATTTTTTTAAGTAAAAAAAACCGACGATTATAATTTTATAAATTAACATCTACATAATTTTTATTGTTTCAGGAAACTAAAACAGTTTCAGTGATGAATATAACACAATACATGTAGGGTGGGTGGGTGGCCTCTATCACACCCTCCAACCTTTATATCATACACGAATGATTTCTAAATAAAAAATAATAGTTACAAGCAGATTTATACTAAATTTAGCCCAACAACTTTTTTTAATAAGAAAATTAAAGGGTAGGATAGTGTTCATCCACCCACCCTACATATTTAATGATATTTAAGTTGCAATAGTGCTTTTGAAATCAACATCAACTACATATTTTTTGTTGGGAGAAGTAAAACTCTTGTTATGTTCCATTTCTATATTTTCAACAAGACTCTAGTAAATTGAAAGTTTCTTGTGCCATACGATTAATTAATTTCTCACTTAACCCGTGGTGAAACATTTTAATGTTAATAAAAGGATTAATTAAGCACTTGGTTATGTTTCACTATTTTTATATTTCTAGTCGGAGAAATATAAAAATAGTGAAACATAACCAAGTGCGTAATTAATCCTTTTATTTTTGTACCATATCTCGTCGAAAAGTTTACAGGCCTTCTTTCTTTGGAAAAGCAACTGCAACTGGTACTTTCTATCTTGACGCGTTGCAATCCGATATTCATTTAGAAACACCCGGTATAAATTTTTTTAAATAAAAAAACCCGACGATTATACTATATTTAGCTAAACATTTGAACAATTTTAATAAGGAAACCGTCGTTTATAATTTAAAATTGGAGGGTTGGATAGTGACCACACACCCACCCTACATATAGAATAAGAGGGGTTGTAAAATCATAAACAACAATAATCAAGTAAACGACACAGATTGGTACAATGTATTGATAATGGTTACATTGTAACCGAAATGTACATCTAGCATTTAATAAAACAAGTGAAAAAAGTACCAAACTGTGTCGTTTACTCATATCAACATTTTCACGTATCAAACAACCCAATTAATAACAAAAATAGAATTTTTATAAATCAGAAATAATACGTACTTCCTTCCTAGTGTATTGTAATATTACTTTTATTTTTCTGAACTAGTTTCGGGCGTTTTGCCCATCATCAGCAGAAAAACTTATATACATCTTATTTCTGATTTATATTAATATTCACCCAGTAATTTTGATTATTCTTCTAAATATAGAATTTTTGTTTTAGTTTTGGAAACTAAAATAGTTGCAGTGATGAAATTAACGAATATATGTAGGGTGGGTGGGTGGCCTCTATCACACCCTCTAACCTATAGATCATATGCGATTGTTTTGATGAATGGCAATTTGATAGAAAGCAGATTTATACTAAATTTGGCATTAAAACTCTCCACTTGTAATATTTTTTTATGGGGAAAGCATTTGTTATAAGATAGTGGCCACCCACCCATCTTATATATTTAATAAGAATTCAGCTTCAGCAATTAATTATTAAGAATAACCTGTCTAGCTTTTGTTTTCTTCTAGAGAACTAAAACAGTTACTGTGTTGAAATTACCAATATTCATGTAGGGTGGGTGGTCTCTATCACACTCTCCAACCTATAGATCATACATGAGTGATTTGTCGAATAAACAAATTGATTACAAGCAGTTTTATACTAAATTTAGCAAATACACTCTTCTTTATAATATATTTTTTAATACAAAAACCGTCGCTTATAATTTAAAACTAGAGGGTAGGATAGGAGCCACCCACCGACCCTATATATACAATGAGACATAAACTGCAATAGTGTTTATAAAATCATTAATAACATCTACAAATCTGCTTTTGTTTTAAGGAATAAAAACAGTTACCCTTATGAAAGTGCCTACATGTATATGGTGGGTGGGTGGTTTCTATCATACCCTTCAACAAACACTTTTGTATTAGATTTAGCATTATATTCTATTTTAAATCCCAACTGTCGCTCATAATCTAAAGCTGAAGAGTAGGATAATGGACACCCACCCACCCTATATATACAATGAGAACAAAATATATATATATTGTAAAAGGGGCTTCCCGTTTATAAATAAATAAATAAATAAATAAAAAAAAAAATCAAAAGAGTGGTTATACAGTAATTAGCAATATCTATATCATTTTCGCTTTTTTTAAGAAACTACAACGATAACAGTGGTGAAAATAACTGTAATAAGTATATGAAGGGTGGATGGGTAACATTTGTTACACCCTACAAGCTATAGAGTTTATTTGGATGTTTTGCTGAATAATAATTAAATCTCAAACAGATTTATACTAAATTTATCATTTATAATATGTTTTATTGTAAGGAAACCATCTTTTATAATTTAAAGCTAAATGGTAGGATAGATGCCACCCACCCACCCTACATATACATTGAGACTTAAACTACAACAGTGCTTATATTCTCATTAATAACTGCATATTTTTGTTCTAGATTAATAAAATTAAAAGAGTTACAGTAATGAAAATAAAAAAAATATAGGTAGGATAGGTGGGTGGCTTCTATCATACCTTTTAATTTAAAGACCATATATAATTATTTTGTTAATAACAAATCGATTACAAGCTGATTTATACAAATTTTAGCATATTTATTAACTTCAATTTTGTAATCATTTTTGATAAGGTAACTGTCGATTATAATTTAACAGTGGAGACAAGGATAGTGGCCACCCACCCACCCTACATATGTAATAAAAGTTTAACTGCAACAGTGCTTATAAAATTATTAAAACCATCCACATAATTTTTCTTTTTGTTTCAGGCAACAGTTACAGTGGTGAAAATACCAAAATATATGTAGGGTGGGTGGGTGGCCTCTATTACACCCTCCAACATATAGATCATATATTAGTGTTCTGATGAACAACAATTTGATAACAATCTGATTTATACTAAAATTATAATATAAACATCTTTTTGGTAAGATTTCTTGATGAGATATTTGTCGTTTATAATTTAAAACTGGAGAGTAGAATAGTGGCCACCCACCCACCCTACATATGTAATAAAACTTAAACTGTAAGAGTGCTTATTAAATTATTAAAAACATCTACATAATTTTGTCTCGATTTCAGGAAACTAAAAAAGTTACAGTGGTGAAAGTACCAAAATATATGTAGGGTGGGTGGGTGGCCTCTATTACACCCTCCAACCTATAGATCATATATTAGTGTTTTGATAAACAACAATTTAATAACAAGCCGATTTATACTAAATTTATAATATAAACATCTTTTTGGTAACATTTTTTAATAATGTACTTCTCGTTTATAATTTAAAACTGGAGAGTAGGATAGTGGCCACCCACCCACCCTACATATGTAATAAAACTTAAACTGTAATAGTGCTTATGACATTATTAAAAACATCTACATAATTTTTGTCTCGATTTCAGGAAACTAAAACAGTTACAGTGGTGAATGTACCAAAATATATGTAGGGTGGGTGGGTGGCCTCTATTACACCCTCCAACCTATAGATCATACATTAGTGTTTTGATGAACAACAATTTGATAACAAGCTGATTTATACTAAATTTATAATATAAACATTTCTTGATAATGTACTTGTCGTTTATAATTTAAAAGTATAGAGTAGAATAGTGGACACCCACCCACCCTACATATTTAATAAAACTTAAACTGTAAGAGTGCTTATTAAATTATTAAAAACATCTACATAATTTTTGTCTCGGTTTCAGGAAACTAAAACAGTTGCAGTGGTGAAAGTACCAAAATATATGTAGGGTGGGTGGGTGGCCTGAATTACACCCTCCAACCTACAGATCATATCATAAGAGTCTTTTGCTGAATACCAATTTAATCAAACTTCTGTAAATTTTTAGAATCCCTGAAAAAGAATTTTAGATGTTTTGAAAACAATCAAACATCCTGGAAAATTATAGAATAGAAATTGGAAAATTCTGGAGAAAGAGAAAAAATGCTTTAAAGGCTTTTAGAAATCCTATGTCCCAAAAAATCTCTCAAAAAATTTGGAAATTGTTCAAAAAATTTGCTAAATGATCTAGAAATTTGGAAAAGAAATTGTTGTAAATTTTTCGAATCGTCAAGGGAGGAGAAAAAAAATGCTTCAAAGGCTTTTGAAAGCAAACAATATGGAGAAGATATTACAGAAAAATTTTAAAAATATGAATTAAGAATTGGAGAATTTTGGAAAAGAAATTGCTGTGGAATTTTAAAATCCTCGAGGTAAAAAATGACCATTAAGAAAATTATCTATATAAAAATTGCTAGACGATTATAAACACATGAAAGAAAAATTCTGAAAATTAAAAAAAACAAGAAATCTTCTGAAAAAATCTCTGAAATATTTGGAAATTTGGAAAAGAATTTGTTATAATTTTTGCGAGTTTTCTAAAATTTTATAGCAAATTTCTAAAATTTTTCAGCAATTTCAGCAATTTTTTGTAGAGAGAGAACAACGATTTTATTCCAACAATTACATAAGTCTAATACAATCGGCAATAAATAGGAATTGCTGTAAAGTTCACGATATTTTAAGATAAAATAATATAAAAATTCCAATTAGGTTATTCAAGAAACGGTGAAAAAAAAATTCGAAAATGTCAAAAAAATTGTTAAAACATTTTAGAAATTTGGAAAAGTATTTGTTGTAAAATTTTAGCATCCTCAAGATAAGAGAAAAAATCCTTGAAATGCTTTTGGAAAGCAAACAATATGAAGAAGACATTATATTGTTTTAGAATTTTAGAAATTTTGAAAAAAAAAATAGAAATCTTCCATAAAAATTTTAAAAATCTAAAAGAATACATTTTAAATTTTCTATAAATGTCGAGAAATCTTCGAGTAGTAAGAAGCATGCATTCAAGAAATTTAGAAGAAAAATTGTTGGAAAATTCTGAAATTTAGAAATCTAAAGGCAAAAAAAAAATTTCTATGACTGTCGAGGAATCTTCGAGTAGTAAGAAACATAAGTTCAAGAAATTTGGAAGAAAATTCTAACATTCTTCTGAAATTTTTTAGAATCTTTGAATATTTTTTTCAAGGCATCTCAAAGAAAAAATTTAGATATTATGAAAGCAATCAAACAATCTGAAAAATTATAGAATACAAATTGGATAATTCTAAAGAAAGTAAAAGACTTTTAGAAAGCAAAAAATATGGAGAAGATATTACAGAAATATTCAAAAAAATATGAATCAAAAATTTGAGAAGAAGTTGCTGGAATAATAAAGAAACTTCTGTAAATTTTTAGAATCCTTGAAAAAAATGTAGGCATCTCAAAGAAAAAATTTAGATATGTTGAAAACAATCAAACAACCTGGAAAATTATAGAATAGAAATTGGAAAATTCTGTAGGACAGCAAAAGTATTTTTACAGTAGACTTAGTATATAAACTCCTTTCTTATAGTATTTTTTTAATAAGAAAGCTGTTGCCGTGGGTGGGTTTTATCTATTACATCTTCCAACCTATAGTTCATATATGAGTATTTTGTGGAATACTACTCTTATTACAAATACTTGTATAATCTATTTAGTATATAAACATCTCTTTTGTAATATTTTTTTATTGAAAAAACTGACTCTTATTGTTTAAAACTAGAGGGTAGGATAGTGCCCACCCACCCAGTAAGATTTAAGCTGCAACAGTGCTTATAATCTCATTAAGAACAACTATATAATTTTTGTTTTAAATTTAAGAAACTGAAACAATTACATTTATGAAAATAACAAGTTTATGTAAAGTAGTTGGGTGGCCTCTATCACACCCTCCAACAAATAGTTCCTATGTTAGTGTTTTTATGAATAACAATTTGATAACAAGCTGATTTATACTAAATTTATAATATCAACATCTTTTTGGTAACATTTTTTGATAACGTATTTCTCGTTTATTATTTATTTATTTGTAGTGTAGGATAGTGGCCACCCGCCCACCCTACATATTTAATAGAACTTAAACTGCAAAAGTGCTTATAAAATTATTAAAACCATCTACATAATTTTTGTTTTTGTATCAGGAAACTTAATCAGTTACAGTGGTGAATCTACCAAAATATATGTAGGGTGGGTGGGTGGCCTCTATTACACCCTCCAACCTATAGATCATATAAAAGTCTTTGGCTGAATATCACTTTAATTACAAGTAGTGTTACACTAGACTTAGTATATAAACTCCTTTCTTATAGGATTGTTTAATAAGAAAGCTGTTGCTTATGATAAATCTGGAGGTTAGAATAGTGGCCACACACCCATCTGATATATTTCACTAATTAAAGCTTCAGCCGTGCCTATAAAATTAATATCATCTCTATAAATTTAGTTTTTTGTTTTAAATAACTAAAACAGTTATAGTGGTGTAAATGCCCAAATATATGTAGGGTGGGTGGGGTTCCGTTTTTGTTTTAGGAAAACTAAGGGGTGAAAATACTCAAATATATGTAGGGTGGGTGGGTTTTCTGTTTTTGTTTCAGGGAACTAAGAGTTGCAGTTGTGGATCTACCAATATATTTGAAGGGCGGGTGGGTGGCATCAACCTATAGGTTAATTATAGATTAGTGTTATGCTGAATATTAGCTAGATTTAATACGCAGACTTCTCTCTTTTTCAACATTTCCATCGTTTATAATTTAAAAACTAGAGAGTGAAATGTTGGACATGATATTTTATTAGAGACAATTACAATCATTTAATACATGCTTTGTATATAATACAGAGAACATATGGTTTACGTTATCCTTTAAAATCAAAAGTCAAATAATATTTTGAGTTCTAAAATAAAACTTCTTTTATAATTAAAAATATGGTTATATAAATCTTTAACTAAAAAGTCTTCACTGAAATTACACAAATATTCAATTTAATGTATTTCACTTGATTAATTAAAATTTCTTTTTGTAATATTTCCATTGTTTATAATTTAAAAACTAGAGAGTGAAATGTTGGACATTTTATTTTATCGGCATTAGAGACAATTAGAATCATTTAATAAATACTTTGTATATTGTTAAACATATGTTTTACCTTATCCTTCAAAATCAAAAATCAAATAATATTTTGAGCCCTAAAATAAAACTTCTTTTATAATTAAAAATATGGTTATATAAATTTCTAACTAAAAAATCTTCACTGAAAATACACAAATATTTAATTTAACGTATTTCACGTGATTAATTGAATTTTGTTTTTACACATTTTTAGTTAGATATTTCAGGTCTTTTATATTCGAAATGCCCATATGATGATGATGCAATTAGCATGAACTTAATTTTTAATATTTTGCTGAACATTTTTATTAAGTACGCACATTAAATTAAGCGTAATTGTTCCACACAAAACCATTTTAATTTACATTATCAGAAATTACCGTCCTGCATAAAAAGTAATTTCAACGATGAAAATATAAAACGTTAAGTATCTACTTGTGGCTGAAAATGTTTATTTCGCCAACAAGTTTTATAACTTCGGCCAAAAATTTTCGAACAACTCGGTGCGTATTTTAAACCCCGCGTGCGCTATTTTTCCGCCGATGTTATGATTATGTTTTGTTTATTATCCGATCGTCTGGTCAGGCCACAGTGACCCACATACGAGCTTAAATTTGTTTCCACGGTTGTTTTCCTTGGATTAAGTTATTCGCTTTTCACGCGCCTCTCCCAAAAGCCCCAATAAGCCGATTATCGCGTTTTTTTTCTCATTTTTATGGTAATGATGATTCAGGTGGAAACGCCAAAAATATTTTGCATACTAAAAGTATGTGTGTATAATTTGCGATTTTAAAACGATCACAAATTAATGATAATAATTCAATATTGGCTTACACAAGTTCTTTCATTGATTAAAAGACTTAATCATTTAATCAATGAAAGAACTTGTATAAGTCAATATTGAATTATTATTATTATATAATCGCAAGTAAAACGCACATACTTCGTTGTATTAGTATGCAAAACTATGCATTCCTTAAATAATATTAATCTAAAGAAAAGAAATAAATAGAGTAGAATTCACCACTTATTAATTATAATTAAGGAAAATCTTAAAACTTGATTAAAACACTAACACTTTCTTCACAATTAATTGTGTTAGTGTTTTAATCAAGTTTTAATTATATCTTCACTCAACAACAAGTTTCTATAAGGAAAATCTAAATTTTTTTACAAAGTACTAAAATTTAACATTAAAGACTTTTTTGTATTGTGATGGAATTTATGTCACATCTTTGGCAGCCGCGACATTTTTGTATTACTTTTTTTAGGTGGTGCTATCGTATCAAACAATAAATTTTAACGATGATACTTTTAAAGATGCGTTATAAAAATACGACACGGGCACATCATAAATTAGTGGCGTTGCGCTCGCCGAATAACAAATGTTAATTTATCGACGAAAGGGCTTAATATATTTAACGGGGTAATGACTGCGATGCTTAATGGTCAATTTTTCAAAAATTCCTCTTTGTGTGACAGGGGCTGGGCCATTAGTCTCGGAAATTGTTGACGCATTTATGTAATATGAAACAGTCAACAAGACGATGGCTTCTCCGTATGTTTTCAAACAACGCGTTAATTCTGTATTCATACATTAAAAGTTTTTAATAAGATTAATTTTTTTAACAAAAATTAACTCCTTGCTAACATGTTTCAACTGCACTGCACTGATGAGAGCCTTTTAGGTGGAAACTGGTCCGTAATTTTTGTTGATAGAGAAACAAAATAATTAAGAATAATGTTTAGTTATATAAGTATTTAGAGAATTACATGCAAAATATTTCAATCTATAGTAGATACCAAAATGGAATGTGTTTTTCAATAATGTATTTTGGTCGCCGACAACACGGGCCATTTAAGGTGGTTGACAGGAAGTAAGCGTGACAAAGATTTCTAATAATCATTAATATGCTACCAAATGCAGAGGCTACGATTTACGATGCGGCTACCTACGGTCACAATAGATGGCTTTAAAACAATTTCATCTATTGCGAAAGAGAAATTAATTACGGTCCCGTCTCCTCGGATTAAGCGGCCGGGGCATAAAGGATAGTCAAGTGGTTAATGAATAATTCGCACACGCGCCAAAAAGGGCAATAATCGTGAAATCATAATGAGGGGTGGCCCCGGTGAAAAATTGATCGTGTAATATTCGGCGGTACAAAAGATAATTGTAGTCGCCTATATATCACAGGGCATGTCGTGTTAGACACGAAGATGCCCTGTGGCTCTATTTTGCGCAATTGCGGATATTGATGGCATTAGCAGATCTATTATTATGTAGAACCATCAATCAAAATTAGCACAAAGGCGATAGTTATTTGTGTTAAGAAAAGCATTACCCTGGAACTCCGGGTCAATTGATCTTCCATTATGGCAGGATAGTTAGTTTTGCCACAAATACCATGACAAAAATAGGGGAATGTTATAAATCAATCGGTGGATACTTTTTTTTATTGCTAATATAAAATTTTGCACTTCATATGTCCTTAATATTTTATGACAAACTTAATAACATAAAACATGCGATAAATTTCATGCAGCAATCATTACTTTAAAAAAAGCAATTTCTCATAATGATGGTTGCGACCGTTAATACGTTATAATTCAAAATTAAAACACAGAATATGTTTTCGCTAAAATTTAATTTTTAACTGTAATTAATTTTGAATAATCCGACCTCTAAATACAAAATCATATAAAGATGTATTTTTGACAAACAAAAAATAAAGGTTTATTGTCTAAGATCTCGCCACCGACAAACGATAAGTTTCTCCAACAGCGCTACGTTGATTAGGTCCAAAATAGATCAAAACCGGTCTGTGACTTTAATTGATAGGGAACAATGACTAAAAATTGTTAATTGCAACTTTAATGTTTTTCTAAGAACAATTTTTTATGATTCATTTGCTCATATATTGACAATAATTTCCTAGAATTTTTTGATGGATCCAAAATATAAATTCAAATTAAAATTATTTTTAAATTCAATTAGTTAACCAATGATAATTTGTGTTTGTTAATATAAACTCAGATTAATCTACACATCTATTAAACAACACATGTACTGTCAAATGAATGCAATTTTTGACCACTATCAAATTTTTGAATTTCTCCTGCAGAATCATTTGATCCAGCTGATGTTTTAACTTTCTCAACCCCTCAGAAATGTTAGTATTAATTCTAACTGACGTGTAATTGTACATAGATTCCAATAGTGGAATCTATGTACAATTACACGTCAGTTAATAGATAGATTAAAAAAAATCTTTAGTTGCAAAAATGTACTCATATTTTTGCCAAAAATTTGGATTTTGATTTTCTGGTCAATTCAAGATTTTAATTTTTTTAATTTTCTGATAGAAGTTAAGTTTTATTTACAAAATTAAACCATCGCTAGTGGCTAAAAAATAACGAAAATAGTGCACTGTTGATGATCTAAAAATAGAACAAAAGAACAATTAAAGTGAAACCCTATAAAAGGTAGGAGCTTTTATGGGGTTTCCCTTCAATTGTTCTTTTGTTCTATTTTTAGATCATCAACATTTTGCTCATTTTTCGTTATTTTTGGGCCTCTAGCGATGGTTTGATTTTGTAAGTAAAACTTAACTTCTCTCAGAAAATTTAAAAAAAAATAAAACGCTGATTTGAATAGAAAATCAAAATTTTTGGGAAAAATATGAGTACATTATTGCAACTAATGATTTTTTAATACATTGAAATCTATGTTATATATTATGAAAATTTTCCAGCAAATAAGTTAAATTACATATTGGACAAAATCTAGCCATCTACACAGGCCTTAAAAAATTTGAAAATATGATTAGAAAGTTCAGAAAATTTAAAAAGATTGTTATTACGTACTTTCTATACTATGTAAATTTATTTGTATTTATAGACATAAAGATGATTATTTATTTATTTATTTATTTTATCCAATATGCTAACAAAAATATTCAAATATTCCTACATAATTTTTTTGTGTTCTATTTCAAGTATATGATTTGCATTTGATGACTTGTCCAACACATTGTTGTTTCTTAGATTAATAAAGTATCTATCTATCTATCTAATTTTTCACAGAAATTTTGATCGTATTTGGAAAGGCTTGAATTCACAAAATATGTGTTCTTCCATCCTCTGCCTATATTTTTCTTGTGACAGTTGGTCCATGAAGACTTTATTGATTTATCAAATGTTTTCTTCTTTTTTGGCCAAAAGAAAAACCAATCAAGATCCCTGTATTGTATTAATTTTCATTTTTTTTTAAATCAAACCATCCTTGGAGGCCAAAAAATAAGAAAAAAATGACCAAAAAGTTGATGATCAGAAAATTAAACAAGGTTCTAATCAAAAGAGAGAAAAACAATCAAAATTCTTGTATTCTATCAAATTTCAAATTTTTGTACAAAGTCAAACCATCCTTGGAGGCCAAAAATTAACAAAAAAATACATAAAAATGTTGAAGATATGGAAATAAAGCAAGATTGCAATTAAGGGAAAAAAACGAAAAAAACTTCTCCCTTATAACAATCTTCAAACTTTTGACAAATCAAACTTTCCATCATGGCCAAAATCGCTAGGGGCCAAAAAATAAACAAAAAATGAGAAATTTGAAAATAGAAGATAGATTGCTATTAAACTGAAAACAAAAAACAATAAAAACGCCTATATTGCAACAATTTTCCATCAAAAAAAATAAATTGCCTATTGGGCAAAATCAAACAAACTTGGAGGCCAGAAAGTAAGAAAAAATGCCCAAAAAAATAATTTGATCAAAAAATAAAACAAAATTGCCATCTAAAGAATAATACAATCAAGATTCCTATTGTAACAATTTTCAAACTTTTTAGCAAAATCAAACTATCCCTGGAGGCCAAAAAGAAACCACAAAATTGTCCAAAAAGTTGATGATCAGAAAATAAAACAAGATTGCAATTAAAAAAGTGATTCTTGTATTGTATCAATTTTAAATTTGTTGGCAATATCAAACCGTCCCTGGGAACCAAAAAAAATAAGAAAAAATGATCAAAAAGTTGATGAATAGAAAATGAAAAGTGGTTGCAATCAAAAGACAAAAAACAATCAATATTCCTGTAATCTATTAAATTTTAAATTTTTGGACAAAGTCAAACCATCTTTGGAGGTCTAAAATTAACAAAAAAAGACCAAAAAATAATGATTTGAAAATAAATAAAAAAAACAGCAAATCCCAGAGTTGGTTGGATTTTGTCCAATGGGTAATTTATTCTATTTCATGGAAAATTGTCACTATATAGGTGTTTTTATTGATTTTTACTTTAACAGTAATCTTCTTGTTCTATTTTCAGATTAACAATTTCCTCATTTTTTGTTTTGTTTGTTTTTTGACCTCCAGCGATAATTTGATTTTGGCCATTAAGAAAGGTTTGATTTTGTCTAATAGATTGGTGGAAAAAAGTTACAATACAGGAGTGTTAATCTGTTTTTCTTTTAATTGCAATGCTGTTTTTAGGTTAAAAATTAGGAAAGAAATGACCAAAAATTTGATGATCAGAAAATACAACAAGACAGGCATCAAAAAAATAATACAATGTAATCAATTTTTAAACTTTCTGAGGAAATCAAAACCATCCCTGGAGGCCAAAAACAAAAACATGATCAAAAAGTTGATGATCATAGAAAATAGCAAGATTGCAATGTATTGTATCAATTTTCATTTCTTTTGGCCAAATCAAACCATCCCAGGAAGCCAAAAAAAAATAATAATAATAAGAAAAAAAATGTTCAAAAAGTTGAAGATTAGAAAATAAAATAAGTTTGCAATCAAAAGACAAAAAAACAATCAATATTCCAGTATTCTATCAAAATTCAAATTTATGGACAAAGTCAAACCATCTTTGGAGGTAAAAAATTAACAAAAAAATTACCAAGAAGATAATGATCTGAATATAAAGAAATAAAAGACAATAAATAAAAAGACTTATTATTTTTATTTTCATCAAATAAAGTAAACTACCTTTTAGACAAAAAGTAAGACCTTTCCTGATGGCCAAAAAATATAAAAAAGTAACGAAGATATTGTTAATCTGAAAACAGAATAAGGTTGATGGTCAGAAAATAAAACAACATTGATTGATCAAAAGAAAAAAAAACTAACAATATTCCTGTATTCTATGAATTTTCATGTTTTTGGCAAAATGAAACCATTCCCTGGAGACCAAAAAATAACTTTAAAATGATCAGAGTCGATAATAAGAAAATAAAACGAGATTGCAATAAAAAAAACAAAATTCTACCAATTCTCAAATTTTTTGACCAAATCAAACTATTCCCTGTAGGTCAAAAATTAACAAAAAAATGACCCAAACTTGATGATCAGAAAATAAAACAAGATTGCAATAAAACAAACAATAAAGATTCCTATCAGTTTCTAAATTTTTTTTGTCTAATCCAACAATCCCTAGAAGCCGAAAAATAACTTAAAATTGATCAAAAAGTTTTGATGATCAGAAAATAAAACAAGATTGCAATCAAAAGAAAAAAAACAATTGAGACTAATATATAGTAACAATTTTCATTTTTTTTACAAAATGAAAACATCCCTGAAAGCAAAAAAAAAACTTATAAATGATCAAGAACTTGATCGACAGAAAATAAAACAATCAAAAGACAAAAACAAGCAAGATTCCTAGGTTCAATCAATTTTTTGACTAGATCCAATCCTCTCTGGAGACCAAAAATAGCAAAAATTGCCAAAAAGTGAATAATCTGAAAATAAAGAAGAAACAATAAAGACCTCTGTATTGTGCAAATTCTCACCAAATAAAGGAAACAACCTATTAGACAAAATCAAACCTTCCCTGGTGGCCAAAAAATTATCAAAAAGTAACGAAGATGATGTTGATCTAAAAACAGAACAATGTTGCCATTAAAGAAAACAAAAACAATAAGAAAACTCCTCAAAATGATTATTTTTCTCTATGAATTAGTAGGTTAAGAAACCATGTTATAATTCCCAATGATATTCTCAAATAAACAATTGAAGACCATATTGAAAAAGAGTGACATAAATTATTGTACTTTAATTTTTAAATTTTGTAATTAACTTTTCAGAATATCATGTATATAAGAATACTAAAGTATTAATAAACAGACAAACAAATGTACATATTTAAACTGTCTGAAAAGGTGTTGCATTTTTTTTTAAATTTGCATATTTACTTCCATCAAGCGTGTTTCGCAATAAACAATTACGCTATATTTATTGTTGCACGGTAATTACAACATCATAAATTAAAGTTTATTGAGTTTCCAAGTAACAAGAAAATCCTTCAAATGTTTTCTAAAAAAATTACAACTTATAAATAAGCAATTTTTGGGTGGCCAAAAATACCTGAATTGTTTTCCAAAACTGTAAAACACGAAAGAAAACGGTGATTATCATTTACAACAACGTTAAGATGAGAAAATTATTTAGAATATTTTATTCTTTCAAAGATATTTTTTAGAAAAGTTGATTTCCTACAATTTGAAGGCTTAAAATCAAAAGAAATAATTACAACTTATAATTTACATAAGTAAGTACATTCTTGGATGACCAAAAGCCCTATATGGTTTTCCAAAACTGTTTAAAATTTAGATCAATTCTTCTAAGATATCGTAGAAAAAATGTTTGATGCAGTCATTCCCTGCATTACTTTTTTTATATGTCTCTTCATTTTGACATTTTTTGAAAATAAAAGATGAAAATGAAAGAACAAACCAAAGTCAAAAATTAAGTATGTAATTTTCTGGGTGACCAAACAAATTAATATAGTTTTCCAAAGCTATAAAAGACGAATATACAACAACGTCTGTTTCGAAATTTAATCGTATTTATAGAAACAATGAAACGTACTTACGGTGGGCAAAATTTTACCAAAAGCATTTCCAACGAAGAATCAAACTAAAGTTCGAAGAAGAAGAAATCTGTAGCGTTTTTTGAGATATAGATGTTTCTCTAAAATTTCTTCAAACGGAATCTTTTAAATTAATTAAAATTGTTCATTCCAAAATATTTTTCTCAACTTTTGCTTGAGAAATATTATGTTATTCCATATTAAAAAAGAAAACAAATAAATTACCAATACCAAAATGGAAGATTTTCAAAGAATCACTACAATGAAAATATAGCTGAAATACCCAAAAACATCTAAATTTTAAAAATTGTTCGTCCCATAGATTGCTATAAAATAAAAATCTGTTAAAAAAATAAATAAATTTAAAAGCCATCAAAATTGAAAGATTTCCAAAGAAGCATCTCAAAAGTATGATTGGCATTTTCAAAATCGTTAATACCTTTTAAATTTAAACACTTCCAAAAGTTATTTTTTGGCATCAAGTATTCAAAAATTATTTAAACAGATATTTGAAAAGTTATCAAAATTATTGAGATTTTGAAAGAATCAACCCAAAGATAATATGACTATCAAATATTAGTTATCAAATTCAAGGAAGCAATGAAATTACAAAGATAATATATAAGGGATTCCCAAAAACATCTAAATCTTGAAAATTATTCAAAAAATCGTTACATCCTATATATATTTTTATATAATAAAAATCTTACACCATTAACTAAAAAATATTATTATTTTCAAAAGAAGCATCCGAAAGGTATATTTAACAATCTCAAAATCATTAAAATTTGTTATAAAATTATAAAAATCGTAACATAAACTAAATTCTAAATCTTGTAAACAAATATTAAAACCATCCAAATTGCAACATTTTAAAAAAATCAGTCCAAAGCTAAATATTTCTATATTTGATCATAAAGATGGTTGCGGCCGTTACTACATAATAATTCATGATATAATCGATCTTGCTCATTTAGTATGCGTTTCTTACAAGTTATAAAATTTTAACCAATAAATTTGTTGGTCCTTATCTTTTGTTACAACTTAATTTATGGTTCCAGTCGCATGGAGCTGTTACTAGATAGATGAAACTATTCATGTTGGACATTCACGATTAAATTTACGCCTACTGTAGTCCCCTTCCAAGATTTATGCGCTTAGCTGATCAATTACGAAGTTTTCCAGATTTTAATCTCAAACATTTCCAAGCTTGAAAAACATTTAATGCGAATTAACCTCGAATGTGTTCTAGGGTAAGGGATATATGGCTCTATTGTATTCCATCAACTTGTAGCACTTTTACGTCATTTTCGACATGGTTAATTGTTGTCTGTATAGAGTATATTTGTCTCGTTTGTTTTTTTAATTGTGTTTCTAGTTAATATTAGATTTAAGTTTTTTACCATGTTTATAAATTGTACATTTGGTATTTAAATCAAAAGAAATATTAGGGACCATAAAAATTTCAACATTTTCAAATATGATCTAATCTCTGAGATCTTCAAAACATTATCAATATCTTAAGAGCTCTTAAATCTTTAAAAATAATCGAAAAAATTATCTACAAACATCAGAATTAAAAGATTTTAAAAAATCATCCTAAAGATATTAAACATCTTCAAGAATTTTAGAATCACATCATCTAAAATAATCATTCAAAATTGCAATAATTTCAAAGATTCATATTTTTTATTCCCAAAATCATTTATATCTTTAAGACTATTCCAAAAATGATAACACCTTATACATTACTATAAAAAATCATTCAAATCAAGTCTTAAAAAGTCACTCAAAAAACATTAATATTAAAAGATTTTCAAAAATCATCCTAGAGGTTATATCTTAAAATTTATATATAGTTATTTTTAGGATTATTTTAAAAATTATAACAGCCTATAAATTATTATAAACTAAAAATTTTGCTCCTCAAATCTTTAAAAATTATTCAAAAAATTATTTAAAAACATCAAAATTATTAGAATTTAAAAAATCACCCTAAAGATAATAAATTAAAAATGTAAAGAATCAATATTGTTTCAAAATATAGTAAAATACTATGTAATTAATAATTTTTACATCAACCAATAACCAATTTGATTATTATTATTAGTATCTTTAAAAATATTCAAAAAATCGTAACATCTTATAAATTGCTATAAAAAAATTTAAAAGGCCATCAAAATGAAAGGTTTGCAAAGATCATCCTAAACCTAATGTTTCAACAAATTAGTGTTCACAAATTAACATAAAACAAAAATTTTGCAAATTAAAAATTAAATATTAAAAAATCATCAAAATTGCAAATCTTTCAAATATTATCCAAAGGTATTATCTCCGAGATCCTCAAAAATTCATCAATATCTTTAAAAATAGCTATAAAGCAAAAAAATTATTATTATTATTAATATCTCAAATTAGCGATATCTTAGAAATTTCTACAAAATAGCAAATCTTTCAGATGCAATCTTTAAAAATAATTTTAGAACAATAAAAATTAAGCAATTTTCAAAAATCAATTATATAAACTATAAAAATTAGTTCAAAAAATAATAATTAGATAAGGACCAGCAACAAAAAACTATTTCTGATCAATTTAGATATGTTTAAAAATTGATAAAAGATATTGCTGAATATTTAATAAATAGATTAAATAAACAATTAAAAATAATTCAAATTTAAAATTTAAAAAAATTAAACTGATTATTCTTGTTTATTGAATTTAAATTAATTAGATAGTTATTAATTACTCACAGCTACGAATTTTCACAAATTTCAGTAGGAAAATTCTACAAATAAAAATGCATTAAATATTTTGTCGAACTTTAATGTTTTTTCTTTTTCTAATTGTAAAGGTATTATTGCATATTTAAAACTTCAATGCCTAAATAATAGCATAACCATGTTTTGTTTATTTATATATAATATATATTTAATATAAGCTTAGTGCCAAAAAGTTGAACAGAACTATACTATAATAATAATAAATATATAAATAAATAAATATTCTTTATTTCCTAAACAGGTAGATGCCGAATTACAAAGGAAACATAAACATTAGTTAAGGATGATTCTACATAATCAAAAAAGTACAATAGCACAAATAATAATAAAAACAATTTAGAAATGTCTTATTTTTTGAACATTATATTCTATGCAGTGTATAATAATATTATTACCATAAGAACAAATCCTAACAACTAAAGGCGCAGTCTTATTTACTTAATAGTACAAAAAGGAAAATGATAGTACATAAAGTGTTCATTAATTGTAAATTTAAAAAAAATACAATACGCGATTTAAAAAAAATCTTATTTTGGATCATTATTAATTGTCAACTGTTATAAATAAGAGTCACATTTATTACGGCCACCTTTTAAAACCTTGCGTGTCCTAGAGATATTTAGTTTAAGCCGATTGCGAACACTGTTAAAAAGTTGACATTTATATGGCTGCAATTTACTTTAGGAAATTATGTTTAGGGGCTGATTAGAAATTTTCAGTTTCTTTTTTTTTTTCTAGTGGTAATATTGTTACGTATTTTAAGTGTTGTGACCAGTTTTTGTCTAATATTTCTCATTATAAAATAACGATTGCCAATTATAAAACTTATATTTAAAAAAAAAATATTGTTTGAAATCAATAAACAAAAAAAAAGTACAAAAGTGGTATAAAAAAGTAAGTGTTTCCTTTATACTTAAAAAAAGTACTTCCGATTTGTTAATGAAACACTATTAAAACAGTGATTCATTAACAAATTGGAAGTACCTTTTCTGCTACAGTTTTACTACATTACCAATTTTTAAAAATCATTTTTAAAGTCACTTTCAGGTGGCAATGTGAAAATAACTACCAGAAGTCGAAATTTTTGTATTTTATATAAATAACGATTTAATTTAATTACAATAAATGTGCTGCGATTTATTCAGTGACTATAATAATTTACTTAATATAATAATAATAGCAAACTATTTATGATTTTCAAATGAGTTTGCTATTATTATTAATTCAATTGAAAATCATAAATAGTTTGCTATTATTATTATTATATTAATTGATAACGGATTTTTTTTAAATAAGTGCCTTAACAATCAACGAGATATAATAATTTATATTTAAAAATTTGCTTATAGTCTGATTTTAAGGAACTAACAAAAAATTAATTGTAATAAATAAATACATAATAATTAAAGATTTTATACTGAATTGAAAAATGCGCTATTTTTTAACCACAAATAATTATTGTTAAAATATTATATAACGTGTAGAAATAGTTATATAAATCTAAACAACACAGCACGATTCGAATTTCAACTTTTCATCATCATTAGAAATGGTGAATTTTTCAATTCAGTGTAAGTAGGAATTATAATTACTACTTATAAAGGGTCGCAACCACTCTTCATTAATTATTTTATCTGTTATAGAACATTATTAGTAACGGTTTCAACAATTTTCTTCATTAACGATTTGATCTGTTATAGAATATAAATTACCACATTTTAAACAACTTAATAATTACGATGAAATTAAAACTAATAGGGTAGAAAGACCGAAGGTCGCTAGGCCAAACGGACCCTTATTTTAAATTAAAATGTATTTTTGTTTGTCCAAATAATGTTGTTCTCTCTTAAAATAATAATTAGACATCGCATACAAATTCTTGTTAAATTCCAGATTCGGATTTGCAAATTCTTAAAATAGATTAAATTAATCGTTTCATTAATAACTGAGTGACCAATAAAGATAGACATCGAGTTGATAGCAAATTAACAGACTAAACGCATCATTCGTGATTCATTTACTAATAGAGTTGTTTTTTTTATCCCATCGAAATTAATCTTATAAATGGTGTGTCATTACTATTAAAAAAAATTAAACCTTTATTTAAATATCAAATAATAAACAACTTTATTAAAAAAAATTAACATACACGTGGGTGATAATAAAAACCTTATACTACCACAATATTTAACGATGTGATTCGGTTCTGAAATATAGAAACAATGATTAAATATTTGTACGAAGTCGTTAAAAAAAGTGTTATTTGTCTAGCGTGTTTGGGAAATTAGTGAATTCCGCGTGAGAAAAGAAGAACGGATGCGTGCGGTGCGGGCGTGAAGAGGGAGAAAGGAAAACAATGTAAATCACTGGAGTAGCATCTGTCAGTGGAGTCAATAAATATCGAAATGATTTATTTTCTCTGGTTTTCGTAATGTGATCCAGTGCCGGGGCGTTGCTCAAAAGTTGAGGCGAAACAGCCGCTCAAGAATGTGTTCAAGACCAGAATGCCACCGGATATCATATTTAAGAAGCAATTCAAATATATACCTCGCCTTCATCATAATGCAGCACGGTAGGCGAATGGTTAATATTCCACCGGAACATTGTCACTCACCACCGCGCATATTGAAGAAAAAACAATGGCAGCGTTTTTTTTTTTAATAAATACAAGCTATTTACATGCTGGAGGCATTAGCGATACCCGTGGAATACCTAATCACGACTAGAGACAATATTCTGAGTTGTTGACCGCCCGCGGTTTGCTAATCTTTAAATTACCATTTAGAAGAATTTTCATTCATAACAGGCAATCCAGATCTTGGCCACTGATCTGCCTTCACGTAGTTACTTGAGGCCTAGTGATGTAATGCGCGATTACCATGTTATAAATTGTGGTTTTATATCTAAAAAAAAGTAAACATATGACTTTGTTTACATTATGCCACACTTGCGTCGCACATTGCGCTTGTCTTGGTACAGATTGGTGGTTATTAATCGCGCAACTATTTTAAATTAAGTTGATCATGGTTAAAAATACGCGCTTATTGTTCAAGAAAATCGGGCGCCTTGTTTATATCCGATAGATTCTTTAATTACACAACATAGCAATTATTATCAATTCCATTTAATTGTCGGCAAATGAAGCAACGAGACTTACCAATTGCGCGAATTAGCCGGCTTCGCACGAAACACGCTCAGCACCTCCACCAATAACCCTTTTCGGCGCAAAATTCACAAACACGGTTATTCATAAGATATCGATGTGCCAGTCCACGTTCCGAAAACTTTTACGCGAAATCACAAAAATTTAGCAACGACCGTCGCCTCTCGACCACGACGTTGTCAACGACAGCCAATGCGACCAACTGAAGATGCGAGCAGTGAGACTGTTACTGAATGTCTATTTCTATGAGCGTACGGAGTACGGAGCGTATTCAGACTCGCCAGACCCCACTATAAACATGGGCACACTATCAAAACCAAAAATCTCCACCTCCACCTCCACAATCTGATCGAATCAAAATAATTACCCGCCCTTTTGGATTCTCACACCAGATCATTTTGAGATTACAATGCGACTTACACACGACTCACCGGTTAATTACGGTGCTAATCGGGCTGTAATCTGAGATACATCTAAGAACAATCAATTATCGGGGAACCTTTTTTAACCAGCACATTGCAAAATTATTCAAAATGTAATAGAATAATAATTTAATATTCCCCTCAACAATATTACTACGCAAAACCCCTTAAGGTGACATCTATTGACTAAAGCGTTGATCTAAATCAAAAATGTTTTCACAATATTAATACATATAATAAATATAGTAACTTTACTAAAATTTAGGGGTAGGAGTTTTATTCATGAAATACGATTTCCAAATATATTTTTGAACGTAAACAATCGATTTCATCTAAAGTTATTGTTCCTCCACTAATAAACAAATTTTTATATTTTGTTATGCTTTATAAATTTTTTTGTATTTTTCAGGCTTTCCAAAAATTTTCTCTGCAAAGATAAACATCTTTACATACATATAAATACAACAAAAATATCGTTTTTTGATCAACGCCTATCAACCCATTGAATTTAACTGTCATACAAACTTACTAATATTGGTTCCATCAAGAATGTAGCAAAACAAGTATCAAACTTACTAATGTTTAGCAAAAATTTTAATCAACTGATTTGATCACTAATCGTTGCTGAAAAATTTTGCAATTATTTAGGTTATTTAGGTTTATGCAATGGACCACTGATATCACCACTAATAGTGAGTTTAAGATGTTTTGAAATTGATAAAAAGTATGCTCATGCATGAAATAAGATTTTTAAATATATTTTTGAATGGAATCAATCGATTACCCCTAAAATTATTCTCCACCGAAAAATTTTGTTATAATTATGTTTTGCTTTATTTATTTGATAAATTCAAAATAAATAAACAATTAACTTTGTTGGTATCACTTTTTATTTACACTTGAAACTATAGTTTCGACAAAAAGTGATACCAACAAAGTTAATTGTTTATTTATTTTGAATTTATCAAAATGTATCACGAAGTGACAGCCTCCACAATTACTTATTTTATTTATTTGAATTTTTTAAGCTTTCCAAAAATGTTCTCCACAAATATCATTTTATTTGATCAACCCGCTGAATTTAAATGTCTTGAAAACATTCTAATTATCAATCAACTGATTGGATCACTAATAGCGAATACAAGATATTTTGGTTTTGTGTGTAACAGGGTTAAGAGTAAGTATCATGAAATAAGATTTTTAAATATATTTCTGAATCTAAACAATCGATTTCCCCTAGAATAGTTATTTCTAAACTGAAAAACTGCAATTTTTTATAATTATGTTATGCTTTATATATATTTTTGGATTTTTTAAGCTTTCCAAAAATGTTCTTTACAAAGATACATATAAATACAACAAAAAATTTCGTTTTGTTGTCTTGAAAACTTTCTCATATTTAGCAAAATTATAAATGAACTGATATGATCATTAATAGCGAATTGAGAAGTTGTTTTAATGTTTTTAAAACGTTTGACATTTGTTTGGGTTTCCGACTGCAATTTTCCCATTTTTAACAATTTTAACAGTTCGTATGCATTTTTCGATTTCTAAAATTTTGCATTTATTTTGGCAGCCTAGTTTTTCCAACCTCCTGACTTGAGGCCTGAATTGAAATGTCTTGCAAACTTTCTAATGGTTAGAAAAATTATAATCACCAATAGTGAATTGAGCAGAAGATTTTTTGACAATTTTTTGTATTGTAGCTATTGAATGAAATATTTTTTAAAACAATAATATAGTACCAGAAGATGTAAGAAAGATTAAGAAAGATTACTAAAGATAAAAAAGAATCTATACAAACCACATTAACTATTTTGGCAGTAATCTCTACAATATTCATTTTTTGGGCATAGTAAAACAAACTTGTTATGTTCCATTTTTAAAAACTATTTTGGCAGTAATCTCTACAATATTCATTTTTGGGCATAGTAAAAAAACTTGTTATGTTCCATATTTAAAAACTATTTGGGCAGTAATCTCTACTATATTATTTTTTTGGGCATAGTAAAAAACTTGTTAAGTTCCATATTTAAAAACTATTTCGAAATAGTTTTACTTTGATTGTAAAAGATCAAAACACGTGCCAGGCAACCAAAAATATAAATATGGAACCGCTTATGTAAAGAAGAAAATAATACTACTTTCCAATCAAGGGAACTTGATGTAATCTCTGATGTTCTTTCTAGGTTTCTTTTTTTTGAATTACAAAGTATTCTGTTAAAGTCTATTCGGTAAGAATTTAAAGAAATATTAACCAATTTCATAGTTATAACATTAAAATCAATAATATTTTGTTTTCTTAAAAGATATTTTCTCTTGGCGATTGTCTTGATTAAAATTATCTTATTTTCCTTACGCTTATTCTAATTATCTTCCAATCAAGAAAGTCAATGGATTCAGCCCAAAAAGAGGATCGCGATTCTAACTGAAAATATTGCTTTCTTCTTCGAAAATCGTTAGAAGAAGAGATAGCATATAATCTTTGGTCTTTGGTCTTGTTTTTTAATCTTAAGTCTTTGGTGTTTAGTCGTGTTTATTGTCTTCGCTTTATTTGTTTGAAATATTCGTATTCATTTGGAAAAGAAACATCCAAAATTTGGTTAGTGATGTGGAAGCAAGAACTTTATGCTCGTAAAATCAATCCAATATTTGTTCGACATGAGAACAAAATATCAGAGCAGTTCGCAAAAATAAAGCAAAAAGTCTAAAGACGTTGATTCGCCGATTTGCACAGAAATTGGACATAATATCAGGCACTCGTCAACATATTCTAACTAATCTTTAATCTTTAATCTTTAGTTTTTGGTCTTTGGTCTTTAGTCTTTGGTTTTTGGTCTTTGGTTTTTGGTCTTTGCCCTTTGGTCTTTGGACTTTAATCTTTAGTCTTCGGTGTTTGGAGATTGGTCTTTGGTTTTTGGTCTTTGGTCTTTGGTCTTTGTTTTTTGGTCTTTGGTCTTTGGTCTTTGGTCTTTGGTCTTTGGTCTTTGGTCTTTAGTCTTTGGACTTTGTTCTTTAATCTTTAGTATTTGTTTTTTAGTCTCTAGTCTTTAGTCTTTAGTCTTTAGTCTTTAGTCTTTAGTCTTTAGTCTTTAGTCTTTAGTCTTTAGTCTTTAGTCTTTAGTCTTTAGTCTTTAGTCTTTAGTCTTTAGTCTTTAGTCTTTAGTCTTTAGTCTTTAGTCTTTAGTCTTTAGTCTTTAGTCTTTAGTCTTTAGTCTTTAGTCTTTAGTCTTTAGTCTTTAGTCTTTAGTCTTTAGTCTTTAGTCTTTAGTCTTTAGTCTTTAGTCTTTAGTCTTTAGTCTTTAGTCTTTAGTCTTTAGTCTTTAGTCTTTAGTCTTTAGTCTTTAGTCTTTAGTCTTTAGTCTTTAGTCTTTAGTCTTTAGTCTTTAGTCTTTAGTCTTTAGTCTTTAGTCTTTAGTCTTTAGTCTTTAGTCTTTAGTCTTTAGTCTTTAGTCTTTAGTCTTTAGTCTTTAGTCTTTAGTCTTTAGTCTTTAGTCTTTAGTCTTTAGTCTTTAGTCTTTAGTCTTTAGTCTTTAGTCTTTAGTCTTTAGTCTTTAGTCTTTAGTCTTTAGTCTTTAGTCTTTAGTCTTTAGTCTTTAGTCTTTAGTCTTTAGTCTTTAGTCTTTAGTCTTTAGTCTTTAGTCTTTAGTCTTTAGTCTTTAGTCTTTAGTCTTTAGTCTTTAGTCTTTAGTCTTTAGTCTTTAGTCTTTAGTCTTTAGTCTTTAGTCTTTAGTCTTTAGTCTTTAGTCTTTAGTCTTTAGTCTTTAGTCTTTAGTATTTAGTCTTTAGTCTTTAGTCTTTAGTCTTTAGTATTTAGTCTTTAGTCTTTAATCCTTTTTAGTCTTTAGTTCCTTTATTCTTCAGTATTTAGTTCTTTTTAGTCTTTAGTCCCTTTTAGTCTTTAAAGTCTTTAGTGTTTAAATAATTATTATAAAGATTATTAGTCTGTAGTTTTGATCTTTGATTTTGGATCTTTGATATTTGGTCTTTGGTCTTTGATTATTGGTCTTTGGTCTTTGGTCTTTGATCCTTGGTCCTTTATCTTTGGTCTTTGGTCTTTAGTCTTTTTTAGTCTTTGTTCCTTTTTAGTCTTTGTTCCTTTTTAGTCTTTAGTCTCTTTTAGTCTTCAGTCTTGAGTCTTCAGTCTTCAATCTTCAGTCTTCAGTCTTCAGTCTTCAGTCTTCATTCATCATTCATCATTCATCATTTCATATTATTATTAATCTATCCAAAATTGGAATGTATTATAATGTAGAAGAAAAGTCTTTGAAGATAAGGCTGGTAATTCATTGTCAACAAATAACGAACGTTATCTTGCTAGAATAGAACAGTTTTTATGCTTCAATTGAAAGATACTGATTGTAACAAAAGTGATTTCGACAGGATGGTGTCATATAATGGTCTTGCACAAGTTTGCAAGGATTATGTAAGTTTCAAATTTGGTGACCAGAATTGGAAGGTACGTTTTTATAACTTTTGGGAGGAAGGTTATCTGAAGTTGCAGAAAGTAATTTATTACTATGTATTTGTATTATTAATTAATTAAAAATTAGAATTTAGTGAAACCTAGGAGAAAAATTAGACCGTTATCCTTGAAGATGAGTCAGTTAGTGCAAAAATCATAAATAACGAACATTATCTTGCTAGGTTGAAGCAGTTTTTATGCTTCAGTTGGAAGATATTGCTCGTAGCAGCATGTGGTTTCAACAGGATGGTGTCACTTAACAATTTTGCGCAAGTTTGATGGGATTATGTAGTTTTCCAGTTTAGTGAACAGAATGGTGGATAGAAGAGGATAGTTTTGAAGGCAAAATCTTTATGAGGGACGTAAAGGCCAAAGCAACAAACAAAGAAAGATAGTGAACACAATTAGAAGATACGTTTTAGGAATTCAACTTTGGATTTTGGCAGTTAGGTTGTATGGAATTGGAGAAAGTAATTATTTTAAAGACAATTTATTAATATTTGAATTATTAATTAATTTAAAATTTAATTTAATCTAGAAGAATCATTAGTCCATTATTAAGCTTTGGAAGATATTGCTCGTAACAGCATGTTGTTTCAACAGCGCAAGTTTTTCTAGTTTAGTGAATAGAATTGTGGGTGGAAAAGGATAGGTTTAGAGGCAAAATCCCAATGAGGCACATAAAAGGCAAAGAAAGAAAGAAAGTGAACAGAATTGGAAACAACGTTTTAGGGATTTAACTTTGGACTTTTACAATAGGGTTATCTGAAATTGCTCGTAACAGCATGCAGTTTCAAGAGGATGGTGTCACATAACCGTCTTGCGCGAGTTTGCTGGGATTATGTATTTTTCCAGTTTAATGCCTTGAATTGGAAGCTACGTTTTAGAGATTTAACTTTGGACTTTTGGCAGTGAGGTTATCTGTAATTACAGAACTATGCCTAAATAGTAGTAGCTGAAGTGATTAGCTATCGACCACGTGGTCCTTCCGCCGTGTTTTTGTGTATTTATGTTTGTTTAAATGAGCTTGTTACTTAAATCAGAAAAATGTTTTTAGATTATAAACCTCAATAAAAAAAATCATAATTTATGCTCGATTTGTATACAATCAAAATGATTTTAGAAGGAAAAATTGTTTTTGAAAACTCAAAAATATATTTAACTCTTGATTACTTCAAAAAACTTTGTTGGTGTTTCAAGTAAATAAGTTTATACAAGTAAATAAAATAAAAATATATCTACCAAAAATGGTTTCTAGCATCAAATAAAAATGTAGGTCACCAAATTTAAATAACATAATACCAAGGAAAAGCTGTGTTTAATTTATTATTAAACAATAAGTCTTTATTACTAGCTTATAAAATATCTGTCCTATTTCGTTTAAAGAGTTCAACTACCATTCGAAACCGAGTCAGAATTACGGTTATGGCTAGCGATTAGTATAAAAAAAAAAAACAACTGTATACCGCTCGATGTGTTGAATTGTCACTTATCAATAAAGCTTTAGTACATAACACTTTATTATTGTTATCTCTTTTAAAGATGTCGTGTTTGTTTCAAGCGTTGGCGGCCACTGTGTGGGTTAAGGTCCCGACTTTTCAGATACAGCAAACTGGCATTAAAACGTATGCGTTTTGGGCCGAAAACAAAAATTCAATGTAATTAACTCACTAAAAATAGATAAAAACCTTACAAACAACAATTTGAAAGCAAATATTAAATGCAATCGAGTCACCAAAAATTGATAAAAATCTTACTATTTCACTAATAGTTTTTTCGCATTAAGAAAACGGTTGCAAATGTTATTACGTGGTTTTTCATTTAAGTGTAAGTTTTTTTTGTTATAGTTTTGGCCATTATATCTCATGTCCGAATTATCTTAAAACTTTTTTTAATAGACCATTTCTTGAGTTTTTTGAGTAAGTTAGTAAAAATTATCTTCACTGTATATAGACTGAACCTCATGATAAACATGACGGTATTATGGTTGTAGTTATAGGTATACATATGAAAAAAAGAGTAGAGGAATGACCTTGGCAGTTGATGTCTCATAAAAAAAGTATGTAGACCAAATATAATGGTTTTGTGACTTAAAAAATAGTCTATTACATCTAAATATTAGTTTTACCACTTATGTGTATCAATCAAAAAAAATATCTTAATTGTTTCAGAAAATAGTAGGTAGATCAAATATCACAGTATTGTGTCTTATAAGAAGAAATAGAATATTATATGTAAAATACTAATTTGGCAGTTTTTCACTTATGTATGTTGATCAGTAAAAAATTCTTCATCTTTTCAGTCACAAATTTAATTTAATATTTTTTTATATTTACGTTTTTTACAACTGTAATAAATATAACCTGTAAAATTTCATATAAATGTATTGATAATGTCGCATATTAACGGTCGCTACTTTGATTTTCATAAAGCATGCATGTATTTCAGTACATAAGCTGTTAGAAAAAATGCAGATATTTTTGGAATCAACATAAATATTCAAAATCTAAACTTACTTTTCCGGCATCTAGACGAAATTGTTAATTTATTAGGCTCGAAAATAAAGTTATAAAATAAATATTTAAATTTTTTGAATACGTAATATAATTTCTTAATTATTGTAACATAATAATAATGGATAAAAATATACAATTGGTAGATAAATATAAATTCCATTGAATTTATAGCACGGAAATAAATGCTTAAGCATCTTATTACCAAGAAACTTTGTATTTTGAGTAATTAGTAATTATGTTGTGAGCGTATGAAGGAAATAAGGGCATTTCTGGAATTCGTGGAACACCGAATGCAGGAAATAAAAATGAATCACTTTATTGCGTCTCCCTTTATAATTATAGTCCCGGCAGCACGTTTGTTTAGTCTTTATTTTTCACGCGGTGACAATTGACATATTGCTGTTGTTGAATATGAAACCAAATACATACCCAGATCACTATCAAGTGGGAGTGTGGTTAAATCGCCACTGGTACTCACAAAGGAGTAAATAACGCTTTAAAAGAGATTTATGTTGCATGTACGTATTGCAAACCGCTGTTGAGAATTCTTCGGAAAACAACAATGGTTTAGATATACTGTTACATACATAAAATAGTGTGCATAAGTTATTAATGTGTATAATTGTTACCACTAGAAATAAATATAATGTAACGTTTAAAAAGTCTTGGCAAACGCGCAATTGGCTTGACTTGACTTTTTGTTTTTTTTTTTTTTTTAAGCTATTGACCTGAGATGATTTTTCTTACATAAATCGCAATATGATTGAATATGTAAAATTGAGGAATGTAATTTTAATGTCACCGGTTAGCCACTGAATCATCTGTTGGGTGTTTTCAGGCGGTTCAGTGTCACGAGTTTCAGAATAGGCACGGGGCGCGCATGCGCGCGACGCTTAAGTAATTCACTCGCCGACTTAATGAAAGTGTACTATATATACACGTTAGCCTATAAGATGCGTGCAAATAACTAGCATGGCAGAGATATTCTTATTGCTTTGTTCTTGACTTATGTTTTTTGTTTGCACGTCTGGTGGAGATATTTTCGGCGCAGAAATTTGTATTTATGTTAATATGCACCCGCTGGCTAGAAAGACGTGGGCGACTTTTTAACGCACCTTGGACGAGGGATTTTCATCTTTACAGATTTATTGCCGCCTTTAATTATTCCACACAAAGAGAGAGAGGCTTTAAATTTGCGATACGATTTGTTTTATTAAAATTATTTTTAGAATTTTATAATGAAGGTAAAAAATATTAAATGTGCGTCATGAGTATTTAATATAAATTTTGTGTAAAAGATAAATCATCACGATAAAAAAATATAGTACTTTTAATAATATTTATAATTATTATATATACAAGAGGTTCTGGTGTGCGTGGGCGTCGCTTTGTATACTCGGAAGGAAAAATAAGTTACAAAAATACGCATCCGCAATGATTCACGCGTGGAACTACTTACTCTTAACTGGATGACGAATTTAAAAGGAAAATCAATTGAAACAATGCATTTGCCGAAATCTACGTTTTTGGGCGGCCACGGTCCGGAAGTAAACCGGCGGAATCCATTTAAAAGAACGCTTCCCTCCTTGGAGGCACTCCACATTTGCGGACCAGACAATTATCGTAAATTACGAAAATTCCCATCCAGATTTTAGGCTTGGCTGAAAGGGGATTAGCGCCGAGCCGTCCACCGTCGTTAAAATAACCTGTAAATTGGAAATTCCGCAGTAAGTAATTATTCTGGCCATTGACCAACTACTTTTCGGCTTAATTATTCCGCACTGACGTCTACTAAATTGTTTATGCCTAAGCCCGCTGCAGAATTAGAAATTTAATTTTGCCAGAAAATTGCGCACTTAAACGAAATCGCTGTGTAAACTTCACACTACCATCAGGTCCTACTGATAAACACTTCCGACATCCCTGTTGATTAGACCCAAACGTTGGCAAACAAGGGTCGCTGCTGCTAATGGCACGCGTGCACGTGTCACACTATCAAACAGAAGAATTATAATTCTTACTACTATTTACTCTGTATTTGAAATTTAATACTATATGTTTTGAATTAGTTACGCCGGAACTGTTGAATATTTCAGCCGAACAATTAACAAAGCAAATTGTATAATTAATGAAAATGAGCGACGAAATTGTCTAAAATCTAAATCCATCAAATTAATTATATGAATTATGGTGTTTATGGTTTACGTCAATAACGCTTCAGCGTCGCCGGCTTAAAATACTTTCCGAGTCGGAAAAACATAACTGGCCTCCTAAATGACAAGGCTTAACTGTAAACCTTTGGCCTGAAAGGGCCGCATTGTGTCCGTGTTACATAAAAGTTTTAACCGGGCACGTATCTGGTGGCATTGTTAAGACCATAATTAATCATTTTTAGATTAATTAATTAATTGTCGCAGGTACTACCTTGTAAATTGTTTATTCAATCCGTGATTAACCTGGTTGATTAGTATGCTAAAACGACTGATCGAGATGGCTAGATAATCAGCGCGTCCTGTTCCGGTCCAGCTCCTGGAAGTACTGGAAGTGACTCCCACCGACCAAAGGTCCGTTGGTGCGGCGCGGGGGCATTTATTTATAATTAATTCGCCCCCAGCAACATCTTGCCCTGACTGGGGTTACCATTCCTGGCGAAATTGCACGGACCCGGATTACGCAATCAAACTAATGGTCAGGCGAAAAATATTCCGCAGGACAGGGGTTGTCCGGGAACTGTCTAAACATCACGCCGGGATAAATTTCATTTTAATTTTTTCCCAGTCGGCCTTTTTTACCGCAACACTTAGTATAAACACAAAATGACGGAATAAAGGGTGACGGATGTGTAACGGAGATGTCTCCTGCAATTTATATTTTGCGAATGTACTCATTTTATAAATTACACAATAAAATTGAAAATTTAAAGGCCGAAAGACCACTGGTCGATACCCATCATCAATAAACTTTATTGTTAAATTATCGTATTAAAAATAACACTAAAAAATTAATTTTAAAAAAAATGTATTAAAGAAAAGTTAAAATTAACACGAATCATATTATCCCTTTGATCTCGACACGTGATTATCGACCTGGCGAATTACCCCCCTCCTTATTAAATCAAGTTTTCTGCAGTAAGCGCTGATGATAAGCCGGCTGTAAAGTGAGTCTTTCTTAATTTCACAACCACTTTTAGGGGGTGAGGGGGGGGCGGATTTATTTAAACAACCCTTCTCTCTTCTCTTAAGGCACGCCGTTCCGTCCGTCTAATAAGTGTTGGTATTTTTTCTTTCTGCACTAGTCCATTTTGAAATTTAACGGCCCGCCCATAAATTACATTTATGAGTTAGCATTGCTTGCGTTTTGGCGCGCTTTTATTCGATTTCCCGGGCAACATGTTCGTTTTCTTAAATTACGGCACACTATAAATTTATTCGCGGGCGTTAAAGCAAAAATAATACCCGCCTCTCCACCGTTATTGTTATTTAAATGAAATCGCACATAAAACTGAATTAAATTTAACTTTTACGACCACTTTTTCCAAAATACCGGTACCACAAATAACGCACGCCCAACAAAATGAAATCATGTTTTAATTTACTACATTTTTATTCAATTCAAAAAAAATTTCTTTAAAAATACAATTGAATTTAATCATTTTCGAAATGTAGGTGTTTACAGATTGATTGAAGAAGTACCATTATGTATTACCTAATCATAACGAATTATACTTTGATTTAATGCATCATAATAGTAAAAGAATAATGTAGCGTATTACGAACATATCACAAAAGCTTTAAATTATAATAATTAAACGTTTTTTCGAGATTGCAATAAATTATCCCTTCAATTTTTTGCCTTATCTTAGTATATTTTTATAATAAAATATGTCTTGATTTAATAATAAAATAATGTAGCGTATTACGAACTTACCACAAAAGATTTAAATTATATTAATTAAAGGTTTTTTGGAGGTTGCAATAAATTATTCCTTCAATCTTTTGACTTATCTTAGTATATTTTCATAATAAATTATGTTTTGATTTAATGTATCATACTATAGTCTGTTCGTTGGATCCTCCGTCGTACGTCACAAACTATCGCTTCGAGAAACGACGCAAAAACATTCAGTCTGATAAAGTAAACCAAATGCATTAGAAAAAGAACGCACTGTAAAACTTTCGACGTTTTTTGAAGCGATAGTTTGTGACGTACGACGGAAGATCCAACGAACAGACTATAGTTGAACACAGTATTAAGTTTGTAAGTTTAAAATTATATCTTACCTAGTGCGTAAAATTAATTTATTCATTAATTTAAAGCTTCGTTAATGTAAGTTACTAGTAAAATCTCAAGGGTTGTGAATTAATGTAGCGTATTACGAACCTACCACAAAAAACGTTAAATTATTATAATTAAATAACAATAAGTTATTTCTTAAAGCTTATTCGACTTATTTCAGTATATTTCATAAAAAATAAATAAATGCACATTCGTTATCCCAAGTCCCTAACGGCGAAAATGTACACCAATCGTAAAATAAATACATAAATTATTCATCTGCTGTATTCTCCATGCTGCTCTCTAGAAATGTAACGTTAACCCATACATTATTTTACTTAAGCGTTTATAAAAACCAATCGGCCTAAAAGTTCCTGCCGCGAATAAAAATCACTTTGCTTTAATTGATTTTTAATATCAATTGTATGAATATAACGTAAGGATTAATCATTTTAATCAAAATGCGATTTTTATTGGCGCAAAAAACCTATTTTAACGTCGCCGTAATTTCGATCCTAGGATTTTATTATTGGGTCGTATTATTGATGTAAAATAATTTAATGCACTTCACGTGTCACAATTCCTTTAAGAATTTTATAGTGCAGCTGTAAAGGTTACACCATTACTGTTTTACGTATGCACCTTATTGCAAGTAGTATGAAGATCGCTTATAACTAAATTTCCCGCGCCGAAACTAAAATTATTGAGTAAATTTCAAGCATTAAAAACGGAAGATCTTATACACATACATATATAGTGTTTACGGTTTTCGCGAGTGTAGTATATATATATATATATATATATATATATATATATATATATATATATATATATATAGAGAAAGAGAGAAAGAGAGAGAGAGGGGGAGAGAGAGAGAAAGAGAGAGAGAGTTATCAATTTTTCATTTCTGTGATTGTAACTTTTCTATAGCATAAACAATACTAATCAATTCAAATACCACAGGTCGTTAGCCAATGTAAAAAAGAAGAGTAATTGTTGTCAATGAAATATAACACTATTTTCAATAAAGATGTTTATTTCTCTTTCTAAAAAATCATTTGGTATTTAGCCAATGTAAAAAAGAAGAGTAATTGTTGTCAATCAAATGTAACACTATTTTCAATAAAGATGTTTATCTCTCTTTCTAATAAACCATTTGGTATCTTTTTAAGTGAAAATGTGTATTAAGTAGTCGCCGCGCCATCTATGAAACAAAGTTTAAAATATTCTATCTCTAAGTAAGAAAATTAGTAAATTACTTACCTACAAAATGACTTAATTGAGAACTCATCACATTTAAATATCGAAAATATAACTTTCAGCACCAAAACTGAACTGAAAATTAAAAATAAACTATTATTAAAAAAATATGTATATATAAAAGCAAATATGAAACAAATATAAAAATAATTTAATAAATCACAACTCATATGTCATCGTTGTCATTACCTGTTGGCAAGTCCCTGAACATATTTCTTCGCGCGGTTGAACACAGTTCCAACATACAATTTCAAGTTTGTAAGTTTAAAAATACCTTACCTGACGCGCAGAAGTGATTTATTCATTAACCTAAAGCTGAAAACGCGGCATTTAAACGATATTTACAAGCGCGAGTCGAATTTTGAATGCAATTGTTTATATTTACGTATCTGATCGATTTGTTTAAAATTTTTGAAAACCGCGCGCAACTTTGATAACATAATTAATGGAAAGAAATTGAAATAAACAAAATTGCGGTAAGACGACTGATTCCACTAACAATTCATTTTTTGCATGGAGACGAATTAATTTCATTACCGACCGCAATTATAATAAATCAGTTAATAAACTTCAACAACAAAACAGTTCATTTTATCATGCAGCTGGTGTTTACTTACTACAATCAATTATTTATTTATATTTTCTTCAATTTCACTCTGATTAAATACATCGTTTAGTGATCTTTCCTGTAAATTCTCGGCGCTAACTTTTGGAATTCGAAGCTTTTCCACAAGAGCTGTTAAATGAAATTTGTGCCATTATTCAACGGTGAAGCCCACCCCAAGCAAATGAACATGTGTTTCTAAGGTGATTTATGCGCGCACTGCTTATAGAAAATTGGATTTTGAATATTCCCTAATATTTACGTTTTGTTCGTTCATTAGTTTGAAACCGCAGGTCCCGTATATTTAGAAGCGGTATAAATACACAGTAACACCACTTGGTGAACAGCTAGTTGGATTATGCCTAATAAATGGAAGGTGATGGATACAATTCACATATGACTTAATTTAATGTTGCAATAAATTATTTATCAATTTTTTTAACGAAATTAATCGATAATTATACATGATTTGGATACATATACAATGTATTCATGTGTGTACGTTATAGGCATCGACTGTAGTAATTAATTTTCTCTTAGATGTCTAAATAAAAGAGTTAAAATTTTTCAAACCGAGTGTTAAAAAATGGCAAAATTTAAAATCAAAGAAAACCGATGAAATACTTATAAATCAGTAACTAAATGATTCATGTTTATGGATTATAGTCTTCGGAATCAATTGCTGTAGTTAGTTTTCCTATAGCTGTCAAAATAAAAAAGTTGAAAATTTTCAAACCAAGAATTCCACTTTAAAAAACGAGATTTTTAAAAAAGTTTTTCCTAAAATTTTTTTAGTATTATACACTATAGAAATTGACTGTTTTTAAAAGATTTTCCCTACCTATCCAATTATCAAAGTAAAAAAAAAAATTGTAAAATTATTTTATCTATCAAATAAAACCGGCGAAATACTTAGAAACTACTGATCAAATTATTAATATTTATACACTATAGTCATCGCCATTAAGAGGGTTAGTAATCATTAGTTAATTTTCTCCTAGCTGCCAAAAATAAAGAAGTTCACAAACCGAGATTTTAACTTGAAGATAATTTTTTTCAGAATTTTTTTTTGAATTTTTTTGATTATGTACAACATAAGAAATAAAATAGTTAGAATAATTATATATTACAGTAATTGCTATAAAGAAATAATTCGACTTGACTAATATTCCTTTAGCCGTTAAGTTAAAATTGTTAAACTTGAAAATCGGCAAAATAGAGAAAATACATTAAATTATTCAAAATTACGGACCACATTAATTTTAACACATCATGATTATCACCACAAAGAATGGAATCAATTGTATCAATTAATTTTCACATGGCTTTTCGAATAAAAAAGTTGAAAATGTTTGAACCAAGAATTTCGCTAGAAAAACGACAAAATGGAGAAAATACATCAAATTAATAAAAAATATTGATGAAATTATTAATTTTTATACATCATAATAATTCTCACAAAGAGAAGGCATTGATTGTACTAATTAATGTTCTCCTAGCTTTCTGAAAACAGTTGAAAACTTTAAAACCAAAAATTACGACAATTTTTTTCAAACAAATTTTCCAAAAATTTAATTATTAAAAAAATATTATTATACATCTCATAAACCATCTTGATTGATTTATTAAAGCAGATTTCCTCTAATAGTCCAAATAAGACAAAAATAGCAATGTTCATTTTTTATCAAAGAAACTTCTTTGAAATACTTACAAATTATTAATGTTCAAGCAACTTTTTCCAAAAATTTAATCATTAAAAAAATATTATTATACATCTCATAAACCATCTTGATTGATTGATTCAAGCAGATTTCTTCTAACAGTCCAAATTAGACAAAAATAACAACGTTTATTTTTTATGAAAGAAATAATAACAAATTATTAATTAAATTATTAATGTTACATAATATAATCATCGTCACAAAGTGAAAAATCATTTGCAATTATTAATTTTCTTCTAGCTTTTCGAATGAAAAAGTTGAAATTTCTCAAACCAAAAAGTTCACAAAATAGAGAAAATACATTGAATTCTTACAAATTATGGACTAAATTAATAATTTCTAGGCATCATATTTATCACCACAAAGAGAGGTATCGATTATACTATTTAATTTTCTCCTAGTTTTCAAACCAAGAAATTCGCTTGAAAAATGACCAAAAAGAAAAAATACATTAAATTCTCAGAAATTGTAAACCAAATGTATACTTTCTATACATTATAATAATAATAAACCGTAAATATAGTCATCGTCACAAAGTGAGGAATCGTTTGCACTAATTAGTTTTCTTCTAGCTTTTCAAATAAAAAAGTTGAAATTTCTCAAACCAAAAAGTTCACAAAATAGAGACAATACATTGAATTCTTACAAATTATGGACTAAATTAATAATTTCTAGGCATCATATGTATCACCACACAGAGAGGAATCGATTATACTATTTAATTTTCTCCTAGTTTTCAAACCAAGAAATTCGCTTGAAAAATGATCAAAAAGAAAAATAACATTAAATTCTCAGAAATTGTAGACCAAATGTATACTTTATATACATTATAATAATAATAAACCGTAAATATAGTCATCATCACAGAGTGAGGAATCGTTTGCACTAATTAATTTTCTTCTAACTTTTCGAATAAAAAAGTTGAAATTTTTCAAACCAAAAAGTTTACAAAATAGAGACAATACATTGAATACTTACAAAATATGGACTAAATTAATAATTTCTAAGCATCATATGTAGCACCACAAAGAGAGGAATCGATTACACTATTTAATTTTCTTCTAGTTTTCAAACCAAGAAATTCGCTTGAAAAATGAACAAAAAGAAAAATAACATTAAATTCTCAGAAATTGTAGACCAAATGTATACTTTCTATGCATTATAATAATAATAAACCGTAAATATAGTCATCATCACAGAGTGAGGAATCGTTTGCACTAATTAATTTTCTTCTAGCTTTTCGAATAAAAAAGTTGAAATTTTTCAAACCAAAAAGTTCACAAAATAGAGAAAATACATTGAATTCTTACACATTATGGACTAAATTAATAATTTCTAAGCATCATATGTATCACCACAAAGAGAGGAATCGATTATACTATTTAATTTTCTCCTGGTTTTCAAACCAAGAAATTCGCTTGAAAAATGACCAAAAAGAAAAATAACATTAAATTCTCAGAAATTGTAGACCAAATGTATACTTTCTATACATTATAATAATAATAAACCGTAAATATAGTCATCGTCACAAAGTGAGGAATCGTTTGCACTAATTAATTTTCTTCTAGCTTTTCGAATAAAAAAGTTGAAATATTTCAAACCAAAAAGTTCATAAAATAGAGACAATACATTGAATTCTTACAAATTATGGACTAAATTAATAATTTCTAAGCATCATATGTATCTCCACCAAGAGAGGAATCGATTATACTATTTCATTTTCTTATAGTTTTCAAACCAAGAAATTCGCTTGAAAAATGATCAAAAAGAAAAAAAAACACTAAATTCTCAGAAAATGTAGACCAAATGTATACTTTCTATAGATTAAAATAATCATCACAAAGAGGAGAATCGACTGCACTAACTATTTTTTTTTATAATACAAAAGTTCAAAATTCAAACCAAAAAATTTCGCTAGAAAACCGACAATTTTTAACAGAATATATTTCTAGCAAAATTGTTGATTATTATACATCACATATACATTCTATTAATGAGGAATCAATTGATCTGAGCAAATTTCCTCTAACAATCCAAATAACAAAGTAAAAAAATAGCGAATTTCGATTTTTTATCATTTTTTATTGATATACTGAGAAATTATTAACTAATTATTACTGTTATAAATTATAATCAACGTCACGAAAAGATGAATCGATTACACTAATTCATTTTCTCCTAGTTTTGCGAATAAAAAAATTGGACATTTTCAAACCAAGAATTTCGCTAGAAATGCAACAAAATAGAGAAAATACATTAAATTATTAGAAGTTATGGACCAAATTAATAACCTCTATGCATCGTAATTATCACCACAAAGAGAGGAATCGATTACATTAATTAGTTTTCTTCTAGTTTTCCGAATAAAAAAGTTGGACAATTTCAAACCAAGCATTTCGCTTGATAAACGACTAAACAGAGAAAATACATTAAATTCTCAGAAATTATTGACCAAATTATTAATGTTATATATCATAATCGTCGTTACAGAGATATGAATCGACTACACTAATTAGTTTTCCGAATAAAAGAGTTGAACATTTTCAAACCAAGAATTTCGCTAGAAATTCAACAAAATAGAGAAAAAAAATTAAATTATTAGAAATTATGGACCAAGTTAATAACTTCGATGCATCATAATTATCACCACAAAGAGAGGAATCGATTGCGTTAATTTTGTTCTAGATTTCTGAATAAAAAAGTTGAACCAAAAATTCTGCTAGAAAAACGACAACATTTTTCAGATAACTTTAAAAAATTATTGATTATACATCGTGTAAATCACTTCCTAAAGAAGAGTCCAATTGACCTGAGCAAATTTTCTATAATTGCCAAACTATCAAAGAAAGAAATAACATCGTTCAATTTTAGTTTTCCAAAACCCTTAACAAAAAAAAACTTGTTGGCTGCAAACAAGTTTTTTTGTAAAATATCAAAAAAGTTTTCTTTGTTTTTAAGTTTTATTATCCTAAAATGTGTAAGAATGTGCATATTTAATTCATTTTAGTGCATTTTTTAGACAAAATTGCGGGTTTTTTGTGTCAGTCACTGACAAAACCTGGTCAGGCAATGTGTCAGTCACGTGTCAGTCACGTCTCACAAACATTCTCTCTAAAAAATGTTTTTGATTTACAAAAATAAATTTGGAATTTATTAAATATACGGGTTTTATTTCAATATAGTATATTTTTTCCGAGTTTATACCTACATCTGTTTGAAGAAATCTTAGGTGGCCAAGTTGTAGTAACGTACAGAAGGGCCGTATCCAGGCAATCCTAGTAACAATTAACACGGAACTCATGACAGACAGCGCTAAATAGTAAGTTTAAAGTAGGTACTCACTGTCAGTCATCGGTGACTGACGTGGCCCCATCGGAATACTTCGGTGTCAGTCACCGGTGACTGACAAAGCGGTCAATGTGTTAACATTTTTTTAAATTTTCATTATTCTATCACTTGAAATTTCAAACTTATTTTTATTTCTTCACAAACAAAAACCTTTTTAACTTTGTTTGTATAACACTGACTTTATTAAGTGACTATAGTTTCGACAATTTTAGCTTGTCATTATGACAACTGAACTGTTAGAGGAAATCTGCTTGGATCAATTCGTTCCGTTTTGAGAGAAAGTGAGAATTAGTGGAATCGATTCCTCTCTTTGTGGTGATAATGATGATGCATAGAAGTTAATTATTTAGTCCATAATTTCTAATAATTGAATGCATTTTCTCTATTGTTTTTATAGCGAAATTAGTAAGTTTAAAGTAGGTACTCACTGTCAGTCATCGGTGACTGACGTGTTCCCATAGGAATACCTCGGTGTCAGTCACAGGTGACTGACGAAGCGGTCAACGTGTTAACATGTTTTAAATTTTCATGATTCTATCACTTGAAATTTATTTTTATTTCTTCACAAATAAAAAAACTTTTTAACTTTGTATAACACTGACTTTATTAAGTGACTGTAGTTTTTTTTATTTGTGAAGAATAATGTATAACGAAGTAGAAGCCTCCAACGTCAACAGTTATTTTTATTTATTTAAAAATTTGTACATTTTTTTTAAGTTATAGTTTTTTTATTGTTTTATCGACATTTTAATGAAATTCTCATTAAATTTTAATCATATTCACGGTTTGATTTTAATTTTAATCGATTTCGATTTTAGCTGAGAAGAAAATGTAAATTTGGCTATATTTTATTCAACTAATATTTCAATGTTATTTGATTGTCAACTGTTATACTTATAACGTCAATCTAAACCGTTTTTTTAAATTGTTTTTATAAGCTTTGATTTGATTTTAATTATCCTTTAGCTATTTTCAATTTCATTTTTGATTAATTGAAATAATGAATCAATTTACATTTTCAACTAAAGAAAATATAAAATTCATTTTTTTTTAATCAATTGATATTTGAATTATTATAATTACATTTTCAAACGTTATTTTTTGTTTTGTTTGTAGTTGTTTTTTAATATCGACTCTTATCATTTGTTTGGCTATGGTTAATTCACCATTTATATATTTATATACAGTATGTTAAGGTAGGTTAGAAGCACACTAGGTTAATATATTGTTTATTGTGGTAGGTCAAAATTACGCTAAATTTTAAAATGTTTTCTGGAATTACTTAACTATGTTGCTCCATTTTGAAAGTGCGAATTTCGCACACAGAAACACAGGAATTCACACTTTCAAAACGGAGCGACACAGTTAACTGCTTCTTCTAGATGCGGTTGGCCTAAATTTTTAGACACGAGTCGCACTCGTGGTTGTAGGTGAAAGGGTTAATCATTTCCGTTCCTTTTCACATAGAAGACTTGTTTAAAATCGATAAATACATTGTACAGCTCTATGACATACTCGTAAGGTTTATCCTGGGTTTGTCTTAGCGTAAATATGCTGTCTATAGATGCGCATTGATACTCCCCTATGATATATGTTATTCTACCATCCTGTTATAAATGACGCCTGATAGAACTTTCTATATTACATTTAACAGCGAGATCTGTCTATAGTTTTTGAAATGCATCTTCTCCCTTTTTTTGTATATCGGTTGTGTTATGCTTATTAACTACTCTTCTGGCATTTTTCATATATCCATATTAAGACAATAAATTTGTGCAATTTCTTCCATAGTTCGCGTCCTTCGTTCTTCCGTTATTACGTCCTTACCTGCGGCCTTATGGTTCTTCATTTTTTTGATCACTTCTTCATATTCTGGGTTTTTGATTTGTGGTCCTACTATGGAGTAGAGATCCTTCTAGCCTTCTTCGTTATCTGTATGTGGCTTGTCCATGAAGTATTATTACATCTATTGAGGACTTCCAATTTCTCTGTTACTATTTGGCCCTGCTTATCTTTACGCCTTTTAGCCTGGATCTTTTTTTCCCTCACAAGGTGGTCTTTTGTGAGCCTCTGGATGTGTTACTCCCTGTGTAGCCTGCATCTTAAACCTTTGTAAAATTTTCCTCTTTCTTTCTGATTATTGTGTTCTAATATCTCCTCTACTTTCCTTATAATAGCCTGTCTTTTCTTTTGCCTATATATCCGGTTTGCATTTATTCATTTTCATTGTAATTTTCGCTATTGCTCCTGGTGTTCCTTTGTAGTTGCTTTAGCCACGCTCTTCTGTTTTCTTCGATGACTTTGATCATCATATCATTGAGTGCTTTTCTGTTGTTTTATATTTTCCATGGTATATGATTTGTAGATTTAGAAGAGGATAAGAAGAATAGATATATGCAAAGAACTGGAAGATAGAGGTAAGGAAAAATAAATGATAAACCTACTAAAAATACTAAAAACAAAAATATAGTAAGAATGAACAGTAAAGAATTAAAAACATTTGCAACTTAGCCCACTGCTATTTACACTAGTATGAGACATGGCAAAGAAAGAAGCAAATCAAAAGAAAGCAGTAAAAATTAGATACTAGAAAATAAAGTTAATACAGCTGCAGATGACATGGCGATAATGTCAGAAACAGAGCAAGAAAAAAAAATAACAGAGGATGGCCAAAAAAGGACTGGAACAGCTCAATAAGAAAAAAAAAACACAAAAGAGGAAATACATGGGAAGAAAGAAGATTACTCAAAATAGGAAGACTACTACTGAAACAAAACGAAAGGGAACAAAATTAGATATGTATGTCGAAGGGGAAATGAGATATATAAAATAAACAAATAAAACATGAGAGGAAAATCTACATTAACCAACCACATCATAGAAGAAAACTACTAATTTGGACAAGAACGAATCTTACATATAGAAGGAAAAGGCAAAAAACTTGGAATTTATGGAAATAAACCGAAATAAAGACACAGGACATGGGAATTACAAATTCCTCATATGTTTTCATTATGTTTTTTTATATGTTCTTAATATGTGCTATTTATTTTTTTTCTTTATTTTACTTTTATTTTTTTACCTTTTATTAATACTTGACTTATCATGTAGATAAATGTGTAACTTTTACATGACTAATAAAGAATTTGAGTTTGACTTAAATCATTAAACAGATTACCACCACCACCAATCTCACCACTAAAATTAAAATTTATAATGCACAATATAAATAATATAATAATGAAAGATTTATCTCGAAATGTTGCAAGGTCTTCTTTCAACGCATTTTATTGTTGTTATTTTATTTCATTTTGAGTGTTCTATACATTTCGCTCGAGCTATTCATCACCAAGCTATGTGATTTAATAATTAAACCGTTTAAAGTCTGCATGCAAATTAAATCCAGCAATTATTTTATTATATATATATATATATATTGAAATGTTTACTCGGAGAGTTCTATTCCACGTCAAAAATCCTCTTAACGACTGTGTTAACGGCATAATTATGCAGCGAATAATTACCATGCTGAAACCCTCGTGGTTAAACGGATATTTGAATATATAAATTATCCGCGAAAGCATGATTTTAAGTTATGGTAATATTTATGCAAAGTGTAAAATCATGAAGTAACGGATTTTATTGCGGGCTTTGTTAATTTATCTGTTTGATTTACGCAACAAAGGAATACGCTCCGCGGCGGATTACGCGGATTATTATCTAATTGATAAATTGCGCCAATTACAAAATAACAAATTAAAGGGCTCAAGTATCAAAGATGAAAAAGGCCGGGTCGAGGGCAATAAATATTTTACATTGCTAAACGTAGCGTTCGATTGATTCGTTCAGTTTGATTTATTTGCAATATAAAATTGATTCAAAGGGCAGAATTACAAAAAATTGGAATTCGAGCCGATTGGGTGTAAATAAATTGTAGGCCCGTAATATTTTTATTGCGTGCAATAATACGAATGCAGATGCGTAGACTGGCTACTTCCTGTTTCCTACGGGAAAAAAAGGAATTCCGCTCTGGCCCATTTGTGTGTGTGTGTGCAGATTTTTAGGATAAACTAATTTTTGAAAGATTTCCGAATGCTTCCGCTCTACTCAAACGCTTAAGATTGTTACAGCACGCTTCAGCGGATTTGGGGAAATGTCTGAAGTGCAGTGAAGAGTGTACAGGAATTTATAGTACGCCGTCTTTGATTGGCATTTGACCAAATAAATTTAACAATAAATGATTCTGTATATTTCAGAATTGCTTGAGTCAATATATTTCTTTTATAATAAATATTAAAGATTTGAGAAATGAATTAATATTACAAAATTATATTAAATATGAATGTATATAGCATTATTAACTAATTACCGCAATCTGTTCAGGTGGTATTATGGTTTCATGACATTATTCAATTAAATAGGAGGGAGAGGGTGCGTTATTGTTATTAATTATGTTTGTGCGAAAAGGCGATGACACCATATGCTGCAAAATATTAAATTTATCGATTGACTCACAGAGGGAATCGTATTAAGATTTTGATGATGCCCTTCGAATGATAATTACATAGTTTAGGTGGGCTGGAAGGGAAATTGCGGTGAATTGAATAATACGAAAAGCTCAACACTTGCGCCTTACAGATTTATATTTGTTGCCGGGGGAATTGTATTAATATTGTAATGTACATTTATTAATGCCTAAATGAAGCTATATTAAATTATATGGTACAACCTTGTGCTCCCTCATGCAGGCTTCTGTCAACGTCTATTCATAAATTAATGCCAGTGCTCTAATACAATTTACATAATTTCAGTCGAGATAAAAATTCATGAAATAAATCACCGCGTGTAATTAACTCTAAAGAACGAATTGTAAAATATATATAAAATAAACGTACATAGTATGACCATTTGTAGAGAGCATCATTAATAATAATACAGGGTGATTTACGGTTGTAATTAATATCGTTTTGGCTATTTAATTTATAGCATCTATTTTGATTTTCGTTTGATTCCATCCCGTTTAACAAGTATTTGTAATTTCGGTGGACGGAAATTTTTCGGCTATTAATATCCATTAGAACTGAATGAACGGCCCGTTCATACCCGGACCGGGGGCCCTTTTCTACACGGATACGTCACCGAATACCGAAACGTGAATGATACTATTTAAAAGAAGCCAGATAAAAAATTAGCCCACCAAAATTAGATGGCGGGACTCCTAAGATACGCTCCGCACCGGAAACGGAAAACGTCGCACGCGCCATGTTCATACGCAGGTGTTTCCCGTTCATCTACCCCTGAAACATTTCGAAACTAATACCCCAGATATAATTAACCCCGGCAATATCAAGTAAGTGTTCTATTCTCTCTACACTCTATTTTTTCTTACTCCAATTTCCTCGGTAACCCTTAATTACGTCACTAAGCTTCCGCTATATAATGTATCCTATTTTCAAACAAATCTTTAACTCCCGATAAAAATAACAATTAAGAGTTAAAATGCGTTGATGGATAATTCAAGGCATTCGCCACTTTAGCCAGAATCAAACCACGCACTAGGGTTTGACTAAAACAATTATGATAATAATATAAAATTAACTGTTGAATTATCTTTACAATATCATCTAACTAACGCTCACATAAGCATTAAAGTAACGCTTAAGCAATCGTTTAGTAATAAAAATGTATTAAAGTCCTTTACGTTGTACAAAATTAACTAATAATTAGAAAAAAAACACGAAAATTTTCGTTTTTCATTTAGTGTAACGCATTACTGACCTATCTCAATAAACATTTTTTTAAATTCGCGTATCTTTTACAAATAAAAATACGAGCATTACCGATGTTATTAATACATTTTGAATATGTTTTACTGATTTGAGGGTGGGACAGAGGCCTCCCGCCCACCCTACATATTCAATAAAACATAAGCTACAAATAAGGAGTTGTTTTCCAACAAGAACAAAATAGTCTTGATTTTTTTTAAGAAAATCATAAACATAATTTTGGTTTAATTATATAGATATATGTAGGGTAGGAGGGTGGCCCCTATCCCACCCTCCAAACCTTTAAACACACGCGAGGGTTTGAATAAAAAAAAATTAATATGAAATTAATCGTCAAGATATCTTTTTACATTAGCTTTAAACTAAAACTTAAACAATCGTTTGTTGCTCATCTCAATAAATAATATTTTATATTCGCATATTTTAATTATTTCTATATACCGACCTTTCCCAATAATATAAGAGATATCTATAAATATTAAAAGTAATCAACTATTTTGTATGGTAAAAAATTAATCATGAACTGACGTTATAACTAAATAAATAATTTACTGAAACCCTTGAGTATGTTTTATTGATTGGAGGGTGGGATAGAGGCCACCCATCCACCCTACATATACATAAAAACTCAAGTCACAAATTGGGAGTTGTTTTCCAAGGCCAAGAACAAAATAGTGTTGATTTTTTAAAGAAAATCACAAACATAATTTTGGTTTAAGTTCATAAATATATGTAGGGTGGGCGGGTGGCCTCTATCCCACCCTCCAATCAGCAAAACATACTCGAAAGTTTATACTGATTAATACTTTATTTGTAACCGTTGTGTATACAGTAATTAATAATTTATTTATAACGTCACTAGTACTCATATTTTCGTTAGTAAAAGATACGCAAATAAAACAAAATGTTTATCGAGATAGGTCAGTAATGCGTTGCACTAAGCGTGACTTTAATGCTAAAAATATAATTAATATGAAATTAATCGTTAAGATATCGTATTGCATTAGCTTTAATGAATAAATGAATCAAACGAAGAAGCCAAATTATTTCTATATACCGACCTTTCCCAATAATATACGAGATATTTATAAACATTAAAAGTAATCAATTATTTTGTATTGTGAAAAAATAATCATAAACTGACGTTATAAATAAATAATTAATTTACTAAAATCCTTGAGTATGTTTTATTGATTGGAGGGTGGGATAGAGGCCACCCGCCCACCCTACATATACATAAAAACTAAAGTCACAAATCGGGAATTGATTTTCCAAATACCAAGAACAAAATAGTGTTAATGTTGTTGATAAAATTATAAACACAATTTTGGTTTGAATACACCAATATATGTAGGGTGGGTGGGTGGCCTCTAACCCACCTTCCAATCAGTAAACCACGCACGAGGGTTTGACTAAAATAATAATGTTAATAATATATATTTAACTGTTGATTTATCTTAATACATTAACATCAAAGTAAAGCTTACATAAGCATTAAAGTAACGCTTAAGCATTCATTTAGTGCAGCGCATTACTGACCTATTTCAATAAACATTTTTTTATTCGCGTATCTTTAACAAATAAAAATACGAGTACTACTGACGTTATAAATAAATCATTAATTAATGTAAACACAAAGGTTATAAATAAATTATTAATCAGTTTAAACCTTCGAGTATATTTTACTGATTGGAGGGTGGGACAGAGGCCACCCGCCCACCCTACATATACAATAAAACATAAGCTACAAATAGGGAGTTGTTTTCCAAGACCAAGAAGAAAATAGTGTTGTTTTTTTTTAAGAAAATCACAAACATAATTTTGGTTTAAGTTCATAAATATATGAAGGGTGGGTGGGTGGCCTCTATCCCACCCTCCAATCAGTAAAACATACTCGAAGGTTTATACTGATTAATAATTTATTTATAACCTTTGTGTTTACATTAATTAATGATTTATTTATAACGTCAGTAGAATTTTTATTTGTAAAATATACGCGAATAAAAAAAAATGTTTATTGAGATAGGCCAGTAATGCGTTGCACTAAGCGTTACTTTAATGCTAAAAATATAATTAATATGAAATTAATCGTTAAGATATTTTATTAAATTAGTTTTAAACTAAAACGTAAACAATCGTTTGATGCAACACATTACTGGCTCATCTCAATAAATAATGTTTTACATTCGCATATATTAATTTAATAAAATATTCAATGAATTATCTCTGGATCATATTGTAGCAAACATCCATTAATAGACAAATGAATCAAAAGAAGAAGACGGCTTATTTCTAAATACCGACCTTTCCCAATAATATAAGAGATACTTATTAATATTAAAAGTAATCAATTATTGTCTATGGTAAAAAATTAATCATAAACTGACGTTATAGATAAATAATTAATTTACTGAAACCCTTGAGTATGTTTTATTGATTGGAGGGTGGGATAGAGGCCACCCACCCACCCTACATATACATAAAAACTCAAGTCACAAATCGGGAGTTGATTTTCCAAAAACCAAGAACAAAATAGTGTAAATGTTGTTGGTAAAATAATAAACACAATTTTGGCTTGAATACACCAATATATGTAGGGTGGGTGGGTGGCCTCTAACCCACCCTCCAATCAGTAAACCACGAGGGTTTGACTAAAATAATAATGTTAATAATATATAATTGACTGTTGATTTATCTTAATACATTAACATCAAACTAACGCTTACATAAGCATTAAAGTAACGCTTAAGCAAGCATTTAGTGCAACGCATTACTGACCTACCTCAATAAACATTTTTTTAATTCGCGTATCTTTTACAAATAAAAATACGAGTACTACTGACGTTATAAATAAATTATTAATCAGTTTAAACCTTCGAGTATGTTTTACTGATTGGAGGGTGGGACAGAGGCCACCCACCCAGCCTACATATACAATAAAACATAAGCTACAAATAGGGAGTTGTTTTCCAAGACCAAGAAGAAAATAGTGTTGAATTTTTTAAGAAAATCACAAACATAATTTTGGTTTAAGTTCATAAATATATGTAGGGTGAGTGGGTGGCATCTATCCCACCCTCTAATCAGTAAAACATACTCGAAGGTTTATACTGATTAATAATTTATTTATAACCTTTGTCTTTACATTAATTAATGATTTATTTATAACGTCAGTAGTATTTTTATTTGTAAAATATACGCGAATAAAAAAAATGTTTATTGAGATAGGCCAGTAATGCGTTGCACTAAACGTTACTTTAATGCTAAAATATAATTAATATGAAATTAATCGTTAAGATATCTTATTACATTAGCTTTAAACTAAAACGTAAACAATCGTTTGATGCAACACATTACTGGCTCATCTCAATAAATAATATTTTATATTCACATATTTTAATTCAATAAATTATTGTATTAATTATCTCTGGATTGTAGCAAACTCAATTAATTAATAAATGAATCAAAAGAAGAAGACGAATTATTTCTATATACCGACCTTTCCCAATAATATACGAGATATTTATTAAAAGTAATCAATTATTTTGTGTGGTAAAAAATTAATTATAAATAATTAATTAATTCACTGAAACCTTTGAATATGTTTTATTAATTGGAGGGTGGGATAGAGGCCACCCGCCCACCCTACATATACAAAAAACTCAAGTCACAAATCGGGAGTTGATTTTCCAAAAATCAAGAACAAAATAGTGTTAATGTTGTTGATAAAATTATAAACACAATTTTGGTTTGAATACACCAATATATGTAGGGTGGGTGGGTGGCCTCTAACCCACCCTCCAATCAGTAAACCACGCACGAGGGTTTGACTAAAATAATAATGTTAATAATATATAATTAACTGTTGATTTATCTTAATACATCAAAGTAAACTTACATAAGAATTAAAGTAACGCTTAAGCAATCATTTAGTACAACGCATTGCTGACCTATTTCAATAAACTTTTTTTATTCGCTTAACTTTCAGTTTTATATTATTGTGATTAGAGTACAACTTTTAAATTTATTTCTGTGAGTACAATACACGTATTAAGTCTGTCCATAATCATTTTCAAGGTCGTTTAAGCAGGGTTTCCAGCGCTAATATGAGTTCTGCAGTGCTTCAATTTAATTGTCCAATCTTTTAGACCAGATTCTTGATCATGCCCTACAGCCAAAAATTACATGGTATCAGTGCATTGAAAAGAAACACTACTAATCCAGAATTCATCAAGTATCTATCAGGTAATCTCGAAACATCTGGGAAGGTGTACTTTACTTATAGTACCCTCTCTAGAAAATGGCGAGATGTGCATGAATATGGAAATTCTATTTCCTTGCAGTCGTTAAAAAAAATGCTAATAGTACATCAAAGAACCGTGCTTAAGATTGTAAAACCAAAACCTTGACCAGCCAAAAAATGGCATGATGTTAACGCATGGAAGAGAACCACTCCTGCCAATTTAGAATTCACCGAAAGCATCATTCAGGTAATTACGAACCATTTGAAGATAATATTCTACTGACAGTACCCTATTGATAGTACCCTCTCTGGAAAATAGGAAGATTTGCATTCTTTTCCATAAACGTGTTTATCACTAAGATAATTCTGATAAATTAAAGTGCAGTGATTCAGATTGTTACAGTTGTGAAACTAGATCCTTAACTACATATATGGAAGAAAATCACTTCTACTAATCCAGAATTCACCGAAAGTATCGTTCAGGAAATTCCAAAACATCTGAAAATAATATAGGCACTGGGTGTCCTAGTCATAGTATCATCTCTAGAAAATGGTAAGAGGTTCATTCTTCTCCATAGACGTATTGATAAGTAAGACGATTATAATTCGTCGCTGTCTATTCTTCAAAAAATCCTAATGGTACACCAAAGAGCAGTTCTTTAGATTGTCTAAGTTCTGAGAGTAGATCATTGACCACATCATAAAGCCAAAAATGGCATGGTGTCAATGCATAGAAGAGAATCACTCCTACCAATCAAAAATTCACCGTAAATATCATTCATTTAATTCTGAATCATCTGAAGGTAAAGGACGGGGCGTGTTTTACTGATAGTACCCTCTCTGGGAAATTGAAAGAGGTTCATTCTTCTTCCTATAGGCAGTCTATATTTCAAAAAATGCTAATAGTACACCAGAGTGCAATGCTTTAGGCTGTGATAACAGATCTTTGACCAGGCAAAATTGATATGGTGTTAACATATGGAAAAGAACCATTTCACTTCTACCAATACAAAAGTAGTGTTTAGAAAATCCCAAATCTTCTGAAGGTAATTGGCAGAAGTATTTTGCTGAAAGTTTCAAGATAAATCACAGGGAGGTTCACTGCTTCTCAATGATCTTCCACTCGACCCTTATCCTTCCACATACAAGTGATGTCTCTTGGTTGCTTCTGACATTAATCTATATATACATATATATATATATATATATATATATATATATATATATATATATATATATCATCATGACAAAATTACTGATTGTACACCAAAGTTCAGTGCTGCAGAGTTGTGAGATCAAATCACAGACTACGCCCTACAGCCAAAAATAACATGGTATCAACGCATGGAAGAGAACCACTCTTACCAATCAAGAATTAACCGAGAGTATCGTTTAGGTAATCCCGAATCATCTGAAGGTAATGGGCAGGGAGTGTCATACTCTCTCTGAGAAATGAAGGAGCATTTTTCTTCAACGTGTTTATCAGTAAGATAATTTCATTTCCTGGCTGTCTATTTTAAAAAATACTAATGATTACACCAAAATGCAGTGCTTCAGATTATCTAAGTTGTGAGACCAGATCCCACACCACGCTTTATGGCCAAAAATAGCATGGAATCAACTCATTGAAGAGAACCACACCTACTAATCCAGAATTCACAGAACGTATAATTCATGAATGAATGAATGGGACACCCCCTAGTCTTACTGATAGTACCCTCTCTGAAAAATAGCAAGAGGGGTAGTCTTCTTCACAAAAGTGTTTCAATCAGAAAGGCGATTTTAATTCCTCGCAGTCTTATACCAATGAGCAGTGCTTCAGACTGTCCAAGTTGTAAGACCAGATCCTTAACCATGCCCTAGAGAAATGGCATGATGTCAACGAATGTGAACGAAAAACTTCTATCAATCCAGAATTCACCGAAAGTATCGTTCAGATAATCCCGAACAATTTGAAGGCAATGGGCAATGGGCGATGTTCTACTGATAGTACCCGCTCTGGAAATGGGCAGTAGGCAATGTCTTACTGACAGTACCCGCTCTGGAACATGTAAACACAAGAATGTGTTGATTAGTAAAACAATTATAATTTCTGGATGATTGTTTTTCAAAAAATTACTCAACTTTAGTAAACTTCGCATGTGCACTCGAACTTATCTGCTCGGTCGCCCATACAAAAAAGTTGTTCACGTGTAAAAATTTTAATCTAAACAAGCCTTTCATCCTCAACAAGGTTTGAAAACAAAAATCAAATTCTAAAAAATTACGTTTGACAACACACGATTTTCGAAAAAAAGAAAAAATTTTGAGGGCTTTAATGTTTGTTTTTTTTTTAGTTGTCAACTGTTTCTACAAACAGGTTTAAAAAAACAATTTCTAGAAAATTACGTTTGGAAAAAAATGGATTTTGAACAAAAACGAAACAATTGTCAGCGTTTAAATGTTTTATTTGGAATTGCTTCTTGAAAAAAAAAGGTTTCACAGGGTTTATCTGTTTTTCTTTCGTTTTACTTGAATTTAATCTATACAAGCCTTTCATCCCCAACAAGGTTAGAAAACAAAAAGATAATTTCCAAAAAATTACGTCTAAAAACAAACGGCTAAAAAACAATGTTTCGGAGTTTCCAAAAAAAAAAGCTTCTCAGGGTTTAACTGATTTTATAGTTCTCGAAAGTTTCTACAAAATAAGATTTAAAAAAATACCAATTTCTAGAAAATTGCGTTAGAAAACAGACGGTTTAAGAAAAACAATTTCTCAGAGTTTAAATGTTTGTTTTAGTTTGTAACTGTTTCCTAGAAAAGTTTTTAACTGTATGTTTTCCTAGATTTCAACTGTTTCTAAAAAACTAAGTAATTTTTTTTTTGTTTGCCTCTAGAAACAAACGGTTAAAAACCATTTCTCGGGGTTTAACTGTTAACTGTTAATATTAAATTGTTCCTAGGAAAGAAGGTTTGAAAAAATCAATTTTTATAAAATTACGTTTGAAATGGTTTTTGAACAAAAAAGAAACTGTTGGCAGAGTTTAAATATTTCATTTAGAATTGCTTCTTGAAAAAAAAGGTTTCACAGGGTTTAACTGTTTTCTTTAGTTTTCAAAAAATAAGTTTGAAAACAAAAAACACTTTCCAAAAAATTACGTCTAAAGACAAACGGCTGAAAAAAACAATTTCTCGGAGTTTCTACAAAAAAATAGTTTCTAACGGTTTAACTGTTTTTTTAGTTCTCGGCAGTTTCTACAAAATAAGATTTAAAAAACACCAATTTCTATAAAATTACGTTTATGGTTTAAGAAAAAAAAATCTCAGAGTTTAAATATTTGTTTAATTTAGTTTATAGTTTGTAACTGTTTCTAAAAAAGTTTCTCTGGGTTTAACTGTATTTTTCCTAGATTTCAATTGTTTCTAAAAAAACGAGTTAAAATCAATTTCTTATAAATTGCCTCTGGAAATAAACTGCTAAAACCATTTCTCGGGGTTTAACTGTTAACTGTTAACTTATAAAACTGTTCCTAGAAAATAAGTTTTGAAAAAATCAATTTTTAGAAAATTACGTTTGAAAACAAATGGTTTCAGAAACAACAATTTCTCAGAGTTTAAATGTTTGTTTTAGGTTGTAACTGTTTCTAAAAAAAAAGTTTATTTAGGTTTAACTGTATTTTATTTCCTAGATTTCAAACAAATGGTTTAAGAAAAAAACGATTCCACAGTGCCTAAATGTATGTTTTAGTTCTAAACTGTTTCTAAAAAAACTAAGTTAGAGTTTCTTAGGTTTTAAATGTATTTTTTCTTTCTAGATTTTAACTATTTTTAAAAAACTGAGTTAAAAAACAATTTGTTTCTAGAAAATAAAACAATTTTTAGAAAATTACGTTTGAAAACAAATGGTTTAAAAAGAAGAAAAGGAGATTCATTTTTTTAGTTAACAAATATTAAAAACAAGACTTTCTCGAGGCTTAACAGTTATTTTTTCTAGTTTCAAATGTTTCTACAAAATAAGGTTTGAAAACAAAAAACAATTTCTGAAAAAGTTTCGTATAAAACAATTCCTGGGAGTTTTTTTAGTTTCCGACTCTTTCTACAAAATAGGATTTAAAAATTCTGGACAATTATGTTTGAAAACAAAGGGCTTCTGAAAAAAGAACAGTTTCTGAGAATTTAAATGTTTTTTTTTTATTAGAAAAAACACGAAAATATTTTCGTAAAGTCTACGATTATTTTGCAACTGTTTTCAGAGTTTTTTTTTTAAATTTGCTAATGAACGAATTATAGAAAACAACAATTTTAAGAAATTACAGTTGAAAACAAATTGGTTTTGAAAAAAAGAAACGATTTTCAGAGTTTATCTGTTTTTAGATTTCAAGTGTTTCTCCAAAATTAGACAAAAAACAATTTCTAAAGAATTACGTCAGGAAACAAACAGTTTTTGTAGAAACACTACAAAATAAGGTTGGAAATAATAACTTCTAATAATAATTTCTAGAAAATGACTTTCGAAAACAAATGTTTCTTAAAAAAACAAGACAAAACTTAAATTGAGAACAAAAATCAATGTTCTACTATATTTTTTTAATCAATAATTTTTATGTATTTAATTTGAATTATATAGAACGTTGACTATACTTATTTATTTATTTATTGCTTCCTTTCTCTTCTTAAACTAATCAAAAATACATACTATTATGAATGAAATCACTAAAATATTAATTTTAATTTTAAAGAGTTCCGGCCGGAGTTCATTTCTTCTTTCGGTTTCATAATGTTCTGATTGGTCTTAAGCCTTAAAGAGTTGTACAAAACTCTACACTTTGTAGACTTGGCTTTAAATACTATGCTTGTTAGTACAATACACTTATGAAGTCTATCTTTGGTTGTTTGTTAGGCCCTTCAGGACATTTAAGCAGAAAATTCAGCGCTAACAAAAGTATACAATGCTTCAGGTTTTCCAAAAGGTAAAACCCGATTTGTATCAATGCGTTACGACCAAAAGTGTCATATGAGAGAGAACCGCTACTACCAATCCAACATTACCGAGAGTATCATTCAGGAAATCCCGAACAATCATGTAATAGGCAGAGAGTCTTGTGGATAGTACCCTCTCCGTAATACTTTAAAATAAATTCTTCGTTATGTACTGCTGCTATCCACAGTAGTTATTTATCATTTTTCATGGACGTGCTGAAACAAATTATATCTCTTTGGAGTCTATTCTTCAAAAAATTTGCTCATGGTACACCAATGTTTCAACTTGCAGAAATTTCCTTTGGATTCTTATTTATTCAGTTACCAAAGTTATTCCCATGATCATTTAACATTTTGATCTAAATTATTTTTTAATCTCTTAATGGAACGAATTAAATTTTTAATCTTTCACCCCTTAAGAAGATATTTTATTTTATCGTTATTAAATATTGGCGTAAGGCTAATTAACAAAATAAATAATAACAAGATATGTTCATCACCACGTATAATAATTTTTGCTTTAAAAATAGTACGATTAATATAAAACTTCCATCAATCTATTTTGAACTTAAAAATCTACCCTTGTATTCGCACAATCATCTAAAAATAAATGTACGCGCACTCTCATTGCAAGTACATAAATCAGTACCGCTATTTAAAGGTATTGTTATTATCGAATTTTATGCAACACGATGCGTAACAGAACGTGTTGGGTTTGAGTACTATTCGCCACTCTAGCGAACCCGAACATGTTCCAAAAATACCCTACCAGCACCTCATATCATTCAACATTTGTCAAAATGACAGAGGGAAAATTAATTAGTAACTGCACGTTCCGGTGGTTAGTGCCACGACTAGATACAACCATTACACGCCTGTCGTAGATTATTTGCCTTCGATACAATTCGACATATCCAAAAATATGATCAATATTTACAGCACCAGTCTTCTAAATTTATCTGAACGCAAACACGGTTGGACGGACCTATGTCAACAGCAAGAGTCCCCCTCCTGCGCGTAGACACTTTGGCCGCTGATAAAAATGTTAAGACGTATTCTTGGGCACCATTACTTAATACTAATTTATACGCAGCAATAATTTACATTCCGGTCCGTATATCTTGGATAAATTATATTTACCAGTCTAATAAATAACGTTTTGAATGTTGCGGTTTTCAGTTTGCGGGGGACACTGGCGTCAAGCCAGATCGCCTGAAAAAAAAAACAAGGGTGTCCGTACGGAGATAATATTTTTTTTAACTATGAATATTTACAATGTCAATCTTGCGCGATTTATACAATGCGATACCCAGCAGCGGTAATTGTGTTTTTGGGCTTGGTCCAACCGACTGTTCACCTCGTGATCTTTTTTAACATGTGCGTCCACTTTAAAGAGAGTGCCATTGCAGATAGTTTAAATCATTTTTATAAACTTTTAATTTTTGGAAAATGAAGTTTCATTACTAGCCCACGATAAAAGAGTTCTCGTTTATTCTAAAGATTCAAAATATTTTCATCCAGGATGATTTTCCAGATAATTTTCAAGAATTTTCAACCATTTTTTTGTTTTATGCTATCAGGATTTTCTCATTTTAATTCTATGAAGTAGAATTTTCTTCCGGATTTCATGAATATTCTTTCCTTTTTTAAAAAAGTATTCCACCAGTTTTTAGCAATTAACCTTCAGATTTCCACAAATTACAGTTTTTTCTTTAATTTACCACTTTTTGTTTTATGCTTTCGGGATTTACAAATAATTTCTTATTTAAATTCTATGAAGTAGAATCTTCTAATCTTCTTCTGGATTTCATGAATATTCTTTCATTTTTTAAAGTTTTTAACCTGTTTTCAGCAATTAACCTTCAGATTTCCAGAAATTGCAGTTTTTTCTTTCATTTAGAAGGATTTTCAACCACATTTTTTTTATGCTATCAGGATTTTCAAAGAATTTCTCCTTCAAATTCTATGAAGTAGAAATCTTTGAATCTTCTTCCGGATTTCAAGAATATTCTTTCCTTTTTAGAGTATTCCACCAGTTTCTAGCAATTAACTTTCAGATTTCCAGAAATTACAGTTATTTCTTTTCTTTTTTTTTTTTTTCAAGTACATTTTTGTTTTATTGTATCAGGATTTTCAAAGAATTTCTTCTTCCGAATTTCAAGAATATTCTTTCCTTTAGTTTAAAAGTATTTCACCATTTCTTGCTTTATCTTACAAAAATGTTCTCTTTCAAAATTTCCTTGTTAAACACTAAACTAAAACACTTACTATTTTTACTATACTTATTTTAGTGGTAAAAGCAGCATAAGTGTTTTAGTTTAGTGTTTATCATGAATTACCACGTAGTAACGGTCGCAACTATTTATCTCATTGGATGATTATTACTGCTAATACTGAACCAAAATGCATCTGTATAGCGACTTTCTTCAAATGTTTCTTGAAATATCTGCTATTTATTATAAAGAAAAAGATAAATTTGAAGTTCTTTAAAATCTAAAAAGTTGATTCATTTAATATCATAATAATAGTAAACTATTTATGATTTTCAACTTTTCATTTTAACTCACAAAAATTATTTCGCTACATTGTAGCTTCTTCAGACAAAGAAATATAACAATAATCAACAATAAACAAGTTGATTCATTTTATTTTTTTTTTAATTGTATTGTCTCAGAATGTTCTACATTTTTTCAGAATAATTACTTCAAAGTTTCCAATAAATCTTCTTTTTGAAAATTCTACTATTATCTACTAATAAATCTTTCAGGTTTCTAATTCTAATTGTTTTACAAGTTTTCCTTCATATTTCCAGAAATTTCACCATATTTTTTTTAATTTTTGAGAATTTTCCGCCAATTTTTTATACTACCCAAGAATTTCATATTTAAATTTTATGAAATAGAATCTTCAAATATTTATTTCCTTTCATCAATAAACCTTCTTTTCAAATATTCTACTATTTTCCATTAATGAAGCTTAACAATTTCTTAAAAAAAAAGTAAATTTTAACTTCTTTAAAATCTACGAAACTGATTCATTACTTTCTTAAATTTTATTGTCTCAAAATTTTCTACAATTTTCAGAATCTAACCCTTCATTTCTTCGAAGTTTTCAATAAAATTTGTTTTCAAAATTTCTAATATTTTCAGTTAGGTGCTAAAATTGTTTTTGTTTTTAAAATTGTTTAAGTTTTTAGCATTGACCTTCAGATTTTTAAGAACTGCACCATATTGTTTTTAATTTTCGAGAATTTTACGCCATTTCTTGCTTGAGATTTTCCACTAACTTCTTGTTCAAATTCTATAAAGTAGAATCTTCAAATGTTTCTTCTTATTCAAATTCTCTGAAGTAAAATCTTTATTTCTTTTCTTCGAAGTTTTCAATAAAACTTCTTTTCAAATATTCTACTATATTCCATTAATTTCAGGTTTTTTAAAAAAAGGTAATTTTGAACTTCTTTAAAATCAAGGAAACTGATTCACTACTCTCTTAGATTTTATTGTCTCAATATTTTCTACAATTTTTCAGAATCTCATCCTTCATTTCTTCAGAGTTTTCAATAAAACTAGTTTTCAAAATGTCTACTTTTTTCAGTTAATAACTCTTCTAGGTGCTAAAATTATTTTAGAAGTTTTCAGCAATTAACCTTCAGATTTCCAGAGATTTCATCTATTTTCGAGAATTTTCCACCATTTACTTTTTATACTATCTGGATTTTTCAGGAATTTTAAATGTTTCTTTCCTTTCCTCAGAGTTTTCAATAAAACTTGTTTTCAAAATTTCTACTATTTTCAGTTAATAACTCTTCTAGGTGCTAAAATTGTTTGTAACAATTGACCTTCAGATTTCCATTTCTTGTTCGGACTTTTCCAGGAACTTCTTATTCAAATTCTATGAAGTAGAATCTTCAAATCTTTCTTCTTATTTAAATGTTATGAAGTGTAATATTGAAATATTTCTTTCTTTTCTTCAAAGTTTTCAATAAAACTTTTAGAATTTTATTGTCTCAGAACTTCCTACAATTTTTCTGAATCTCACCCTTCATTTTAGAAGTTTTCCTTCATATTTCCAGAAATTTCACCAGATTTTTTTTTAATTTTCGAGAATTTTCCACCACTTCTTTTTTATACTATCTGGATTTTCCAGGAATTTCTTATAAAAATTCTATGAAGAATCTTCAAATGTTGCTTTCCTTTCTTCGGAGTTTTTAATAAAACTTGTTTTCAAATTTTCTATTATTTTCAGTTAATAACTCTTCTAGCTGCTAATTTTCTTTTTAGCAATTAACCTTCATATTTCCAGGAACTTCACCATATTTTTTTAAATATTCGAGAAGTTTTCGCCATTCCTTTTCTATATTATCTGGATTTTCCAGGAACTTCTTATTCAAAGTCTGTTATATAAAATCTTCAAATCTTTCTTCTTATTCAAAATGTATGAAGTATAATCTTCAAATATTTCTTTCTTTTCTTCAATGTTTTCAATAAAACTTTGATGAAATTTTAGAATTTTATTATCTCAGAACTTTCTACAACTTTTCAGAATCTCACCCTTCATTTCTTCGAAGTTTCCAATAAAACTTTTTTTCAAAAATTCTACTATATAAAATTGTTTTAGAAGTTTTCCTTCATATTTCCAAAAATTTCACCATATTTTTTTTTAATTTTCGAGAAATTTCCGCCATTTCTTTTTTATACTATCTGGATTTTTCAGGAATTTCTTATTCAAATTCTATGAAGAATCTTCAAATGTTGCTTTCCTTTCTTCGGAGTTTTCAATAAAACTTGTTTTCAAAATTTCTACTATTTTCATTTAATAATTCTTCTAGGTGCTAAAATTGTTTTAGAAATTTTTAGCTATTATTCAGATTTCCAAGAACTTCACCACATTGTTTTTAATTTTCGAGAATTTTACGGAATTTCTTGTTTGAGATATTCCAGGATCTTCTTGTTCAAATTCTATGATGTAGAATCTTCAAATCTTTATTCTTATTCAAATTCTATGAAATGGAATCTTCAAGTTTTCTACTATTTTGTATTAATAAAGCTTTCAGGTTTCTAAAATTGTTTTAGAAGATCTTAGCACTTAACCCTTAGAATTTTCGTCATATTTTTTTTTAAATTTTCGATAGTTTTCCGTCATTTCTTGTTCAGGATTTTCCTTCATATGCAAATTCTATGAAGTAGAATCTTTCTTCTTATTCAAATTCTACGAAGAAAGAAGCCTACTTCAAATCTTTCTTTTCTTTTCTTTCAAAAATTCTACTATTTTCCATTAATAAAGCTTTCAGGTTTCTAAAATAGTTTTAGAAGTTTTTTTCAATTAACCTTCAGATTTCCAGAAATTTCATCATATCTTTTTTTAAATATTCGAGAATTTTTCGCCATTTTGTGTTCAGGATTTTCCAGGAACTTCCTATGCAAATTCTATGAAGTATAATCTTTCTTCTTATTCAAATTCTACGAAGAAAATAAAAAATATTTGAAAAGTCCACTTCAAATCTTTCTTTCTTTTCTTTTCTCTCATAAATTCTACTATTTTCCATTAATAAAGCTTTCAAGTTTCTAAAATTGTTTTAGATGTTTTCAGCATTTAATCTTTAGATTTCCAGAAATTACACCATATTTTTTTTATTTCGATAATTTTCTGTCATTTCTTGTTCAGGATTTTCCAGGAACTTCCTATGCAAATTCTAGGACGTAGACTCTTTCTTCTTATTCAAATTCTACGAAGAAAATAAAGAAAGATTTGAAGAGTCTACTTCAAATCTTTTTTTTCTCTTTTTTTCTTTCAAAAATTACTTTCCTTTTAGATCTTTTAAACTTGTTCACAAAGTTCTGAAGGATGAGCAGAAGGCTCTTTGTTAAGAAATGCTTCAACGCATTGCTGTTAAGGAAGCTCCTTGAAGCTGTCTGCTTCAAATCCTTGTTTCTCTTTTTTGTTTCAAAAATTACTTTCCTTTTAGATCTTTTAAACTTGTTCACAAAGTTCTGAAGGATGAACAGAAGGCTCTTTGTTAAGAAATGCTTCCACGCATTGCTGTTAAGGAAGCTCGTTGAAGCTGTCTACTTCAAATCCTTGTTTCTCTTTTTTTCTTTCAAAAATTACTTTCCTTTTAGATCTTTTAAACTTGTTCAGAAAGTTCTGAAGGGTGAACAGAAGGCTCTTTGTTAAGAAATGCTTCCACGCATTGCTGTTAAGGAAGCTCGTTGAAGCTGTCTACTTCAAATCCTTGTTTCTCTTTTTTCTTTCAAAAATTACTTTCCTTTTAGATCTTTTAAACTTGTTCACAAAGTTCTGAAGGATGAACAGAAGGCTCTTTGTTAAGAAATGCTTCAACGCATTGCTGTTAAGGAAGCTCGTTGAAGCTGCCTGGAACGCTGAAATCGTGTCGAATCGCTTTCTTTTCAGGTCTTTCTTTATCCGGGGGAACAAAAATGTCGCTGGGAGTAAGGTTAGGGCTTTAATGGGTTTGCGGCAGTGTTGGCACTTTGAACTTAGCAAAAACTTAGGCAGCGGGGAGTGACGTATGAACAAGCCAATTGTCTTTGATATCTGGACGGACAGGGTGGACTCGATTATTCTAATATAGAAACACTGCAGCGTAAAACTAACCTGTGACACTCTGGCTGTCCGGAACAAACTCTTTGCGTATCAACATTTTAGCTTAAAGAAGCAATAAGCATGCATGGCTGTCATCCGAGCTTTCTTGAGCTTTGAAGATGGGGCAAGGTGCTACTCCGTACTTCGACGTTTCATTTCAAAATCGTATTCGTATCACCAGGTCTCATCACCAGCAACCACTTTATTCAAAAAATTTTGATTTTCTAACAAACGTTCAGTCATGCCTGTTTATTTGTCAGAACTTTAGGATCAAGTTTTAAAGACCTTAGAGGTAAACGATTCGGTACGTTTCCAGCGGTCTTAGCAAATTCGACGAGGTCCCTTAATAGACAAACGAAAATTAGGAGGTTTATGAATTATGAAAAACAAAACTCTCACAGCGATATGTTGGTGCCGAAGACAATTATTTTGCTGTATAAAAATGTTTTATCATTTTTATACAGCAAAATAATTGTCTATGCTCAGACCATTCTTAAAACTTTGTGAGTACACCCTCTATGTTTATAACCCTTTTCTTCTGTTCATTTGTCAGAACTTCGGAAATAAATTTGAAAGATCAGAAAAGCGTTTCGACACGTTTGCACGATTGGACTATCATTTTCGACAAGGGGCCTTAATGGACTTGCGCGCGAAGACTTCCATGGAACCTATGAACAATGGACAATATTGACAGCAGTGTGTTGGTGCCTAAGGGACTTATTTCGAAGACTTTTAGTTCGCTGTATAAAAATGTTTAATAAATTTTCTTTAAACTTTGTGAACAAACCCTGTATTTTTTGACCCATTTGTACTCCATGAACGGCGGAAATTTATTTTTATGCAAATCAAACTTTGTGAACACACCCTGTATGTTTTATGTCCTGCTTTTACTCCATGAACCGCGGAAATGTATTTTGTGCATTTTTAATTTTGTTGATGTTGATGTGTATAGATAGTGTCCAATAGTTGATTCAAATAATAATAATAATAAAGGTTTGATACAATCAACGTATAAGTCTTTATCAATTCGTCACATATTCCTAAAGCTTTTGAACGTGGATAATAGAAGAAAGTTTTTTGATAATTTACAAATCATTGATTCTATCAGCTTGTCTAAGATTGAAGAGCCAAAATTATAGGAATAATTAATAATACGTTTTTTTTACATCTGGAATAACATTTGTTAATATTTAGAAGCATTCTGTTTTTAATACAATGATTAGAGTCATTTTTGGCAGTCATAATCCCATCACTAAAAAGATGGAAAATAAGGCTAAATTAAGGCAAATATTAATATATCTAAATAATTATGGTAAATAGAAATGAAACTGCCTACCAAAAACAAGGATAAGAGTGAAAGATCATCACAGCTGCATGAACTCCACCCAGCTTCATCCATCCAAAATTTTTGTTCGCTTTGTATAATACTTTTGTATATTCATATGTATTATTTTTGAAGGGAGGCTAATGTCTAATAAACATAAACACAAACATAAACATTACCTAGATAGTAATTAAAATAATGAACAATAAAGAACCAAAATGGTATCCTTGTGGTACACCAGTTATTGCATATGGTAGTTATTTTATTTTAACGTATTTTGTACTATTAGGCAAAGCTAGCTAGTAGTAGTAGTAGTGTTTGGCTATCGACCACATGGTCCTTCAGCCATGTGTCATTCATTTGTGTATTTGTGTGTGTGTAAATGAGTTTGTTACTTTAAAGGATCGCTCCCGTCACTCTAAAGCACTATTAATTGTATCCCAATGGTGAATGGTAACGGTCACCCATCCAACTGCTGACCCGAACTAACGTTGCTGAACTCTCGCTAAAAATAGCTATTTTCGTAAAAATGCTATAATCTAAACTCATCTAATCTATGCTTTGATAAAATCAGTACTTAATAATGTGATTCTAAGATATTTTATGAAACAAGCTCGAAGTGTTTATGGAATACCGTATTGTCAACTATAACAAAGCTAGTATAAGTTACAGTGTATTAAGGATGTATTCTCATACGCAATAAATTGAAATCATTACAAGTGTACTGCATTATTATTAGAAAGGCCCGATGAGGATCGTTGGCCTAGGGCCCCAAAAGTTCATAAAACGCTCTGCTATGCTGAGTTAAATGATTTCTTCCATCTATTATTAATGGTACATAAATAACTTCGGATATGATTAGTATTTTCTAATTTTGAATTATCTTGATTAATCCTCCTAATAATGCATTAGAAAGGCTGTGAATCATACGGAACGGTCGAATATCGTAAAGCTCTCAAGATAAATGTGAACGGTTTTTTCTCAACCACTTATTTTTCGCTTGTAAATTGAAGGTGTACTGTAGCCACCCGCTCCACAGATGTCACGTCTGCAGCGCTCCTCGCTTTATTACATAAATGGACCCCCGCGGGTGCTCTATAAGGCCAAAAAACGTTAGGTCTATGTTTATCCTGAAGCTGGATAGTGATGTAAATATTAGTGTCAGCGATGTTTACACCTCGCGAGGGGCGCTGAAAACATTTTTATCGCTTGCATTAATCAGATGGCCCATTGTTGGGTGACTTATTTTTTTTTTGTGCGAGGATTTCGGAGTGCAAGATTGGAAGGGGGGGCACGAGCGGCGGGCGGTTATTTTTATGTATTCCACGTTTTAGAAAGCTATATAAAACATCATCAACAAGTCAATTTCCGGTGAGATCTTAGAGTGTCGGCCGATATTTTTGTGTATCCGCGTAAAACGGATATTTTTAAAACCGCCGCCGCTTGATAACGATTATAAATTACCAGAAATTTCAAAATGCCGGGAATGTTTAATGGCGGCGTGCATGTGCTCTGTGAAATTATGATAGATACCCATCCACCGAAGTGACAACTTGTAGTATTTATATTTGGTGTGGTGGTGGAGTATTTTTAGAGTGACACACGACACCTTTTCAATTTCAGGGATTCGCCAATAAAAAAGTAAAGGAATACGCCATTAACGCTATTTAGTATTCGTTTTCTTAGGTGCTGGGTTGGTTCATTTAAATAAATCCTGCTAGGTTATACCACACGTCCGCGCTGATACTATATCATTCGTTCCCCGGTCGGAGGTATTTTAATTGGGTAAATATTATATCATTTCGTTACTGCGGTAATTGGGGAGATTATTATTGGCTTTCCACTTGATCCTACTATTTTCGGAGTTTATAAACATTCAGGTTTTACCAAAAAACCCTCATTTTCCTGCCGCATCCGTATAATTACGGACGTCACCTTTCTACTATCAACAGGGAATGGGTGTGGACGAGATACTTAATACACCGACGGCATCAAGAAGTCGATGCTTCGCTTTCTTGATTCCTGCTGCGCGCAAGTAATGAGTTATGTTCCCTATTTGCGCGTTATTTCTAAATCTGTTGCTTTACTGCTTGACCGCCATTATTTTCTTCTTCCTGCAACGTTTCGCATACGTTTACCGATGACCAATTACTGGTAATTTATCATAGTTGCTAACTTTTATTAAGTTTCTTAGTGAGAATATTAAAATGTTGAAAACTGCGTACGGTACAAAATTGGTAATACCTCTTCAAGATTGATTTTGCTTCAGTGTTGATCCTGATGGTATTCCTGGTCATTTTTATCAAATTACGTGAAACTAAACTAATACACTTGTTTCAATTATCAATTAATAATTCTTGGAAGAGTAGCTACGCAAATGACCAAAGCTGTCGAAGCACCCTATAAAACCCAAAAATAGCTAGCTATATTAAGCCTGTTTTAAGGAATTAATTAATTGGGACGTTTCTTTACATTCAATTATACCTAAAATCCTTAATAAATTAGTAGCTCATCAGTTAGCTTGGATGTCTAAACACGTGATTACTAGTCAACAACATGGGTTTTCGGAGGGCAAATCAACAGTATAAAATTTATTTGAAAACTTTATTTTAAATTGTTTTAATGAGCATAGGCAAATAGATACTACAGATTTTTCAAAAGGTTTTGAACATGTTGAGCATATAGTCTTAATTATAAAACTTAATTTTTGATAGTTAATTGGGTTTATTTTTATCAAATCATTTCAATTTGTTAGGAACCCCGGAAGATACTCTAATAACATTTGAGAGATGATTAATTATCTCCCAAAAGATATTCTAATAACATTTGAGAGATGATTAATTCTCTCAAATGTTATTAGAGTATCTTCTGGGGTTCCACAAGGTTAACAACAGGTCCGATATTATGTATATTTTTTACATTGAATTAAATAATCACTATTACTATCTGTAAAGTTTCTTAATTAATTACTCTAAAGAGTTCCAAGTCTTAAAAATAAGATTTTCGATTCAATAAGTGATTAATCAAAATCATTATATATAATTTACTTTTATATATGACCTTTATCTGTTAAATTAAATTAAGTTGACTATGTAATATTCGAACCCGAATCAAACTACCTGTATTAATAATAAATAAATAAATAAATAATACAATAAGAAAAAATATTATTTGCTTACTAAAAAATATGCATTACATTAATTTAAAATACATCTCATAGATCCACATAATGTAAAATAAAATAATCTATTAGGTATATTATACAATAACCAATTAGAGATATAAATATATCACCAAACCGAAATTTATCGATGGTATTTAAAGAATTTGGCAATATTGTTTCCACAAAAAAATTATTACGTTCCATTCTAAATTAATTAACCGATCGGACCAATCACAAGCGCGTTTAAAATGTTAATGTGACTATCCGTTTAGAGTTATACGACAGGTTTATAGGTCTGAAATTGTTTATTAATTTATAGCACCTGGCTGTGTGATTTATTGAACGAAAATTAATAAAAAGGAGGCTTCGGGATGAGTTTAAAGATGTAAAAATGAGCCGTAAGAATTATATGGTGTGCATGATGGAACAATCGGTGATCATTTGACGTTATCACGCATACACTATTAATTTGAATTTATAGGAATGTTATAATTAGTGTGGATAAATCTAAATCTACAATCAATTTGTACCCTGTAGGGTTTGAATAATTTTAATCGTGTTTTTGTTATTAATTTAAAAATACGAAAACACGTAAATCTAAACCGATGAGTTTTATTAAAGAATACGAAATAAATCACTTATTGAAACAAATATTTCCTACGAGAGATATTGAATTAAATAAGAGTAATTTGTGTGTTACAAATAGCACAAATATTTTACTATTAAGCAGCCTGGCACGTGTAAAAACATAATGAAACAAAACAAATGTTACTCTTCACCTAATATTAATATTTATTTCTATTAAGAGTCTAGCGCAACAAGCATTAAATTTAGTTCTAGTTTGAAAATGACAAGTTAAAATTATCGAAAGTATAGTCACTTAATAAAGTCCCAGTTATAAAAACAAAGTTAAAAAGTGTTTCATTTGTGAATAATGATGTATAACGAAGTGAAAACTGCATCATTAACAAGAATCAACTTTATTCTACTTTAGTATTAAATTTGGTTGGTGTCAAGAAAATGCCAATAAAAAATATGCATAATATATAAATATAAATAATACATTCAGGTTTTAGACATTGTTTTTTTCAACATCATTTGGGATAATTTACTAAACTAATGATTGCCTAAATTTGGAACATAATAATAGATTCATTTCTAAATTATCTTGATTTTAACTAAAAATCACTTGTGTTTTACTAAAACATCAAATATGTTCTAAAAAAAAGTCCAATAGTTAAATGAGCAGTTAATTAAATATAATTTTTCATTTTTATAACCTAATCTAGCCTAACCTGAAGTTCCTATGATTCCGTTCCTAATCGTCATTTACTGCTTTTGTTTCGATACTATGTTTCAATCGTTCTCTGAATTTAGCGTTTAAGCTAAATATTATACTCAATGATAATGACGTTAAACCGTCGAAACTTAAGTCGTATGTTTTTGTAATATATGTATATATTACATAATTTGAAGTAAAAAAAACATAGTAAGTGCGTTAGTTTTGTATTTAACATGAATTACCACGTAGATCGCCAACATCCTTATGTCTAAATATTATGTTTGCATTTTTATTACCTAACCTGGCCCAACCTAGATAAACCCACAGTTGCGTTCTTTTGTTTTATATCAGTCCATCTTCCCTTAGGTATTATTTTTCTCTTGATGCTATAATTTTAACAACCTAACCTTGTCATTATTAAACAGTAAATATTAACTTTTCGACAATAAATTTGACGATGAAAAGCTAGAAATATAGTAACACGTGTTATTAAAGAACTGATACCAAAACAGTTATTATAAAAATATATCAAGTAAAAGCCTCCACACAATTATTTATTTAAAAGTCTGTTTCTTTTTCTTTGAAACTATTTAGGTACCAAACGAAGTTACCATGCCCACTGAATTATGTTTTTTGGTCATATTTTTTACTACACCTTTTGTTTAAACAACCTTTTCTAACGCAACCTAAATTAACCTAACCAAACCTAACTTTCTATCTATTTTCATAACCGAAAGTATTCGATTCATTAGTAATAATTTAATTGAATACAGTCATCACTCTGATAGTTATTCCCATTTTACTAGAAACGAAAACGACTTTGTAACATACATTTGTCAAAGGGACAAATATTCGGAAACATATTTCAAAAAATGGGAAATACAAGCATTTTAATGCATAGAAAGTACCTTCGAAACTAATTCCCAGTTTTATAAATTAGTGGAAGAATGGACATCGATGAGTTTGAGTGGAACGACATTATACAAGATGAACTCCGCCCTTCAACTTGGTGTCAAAATTTTATTTGTATGTATTCAATATTTTTATGTATTTTGTAATAACTACATTTTTTAAGCAAGTATGATAAAAGAATGTCGTCTTACTAAAAGTCAAAATGCCATTACCACGCCCATCGAATTATGTTTTTTGGTCATATTTTTTACTACACCTTTTGTTAAAACAACATTTTCTAACACAACCTAAATTAACCTAACCAAACCTAACTTTCCATCTATTTTCATAATTGAAAGTATTAGATTCATTAGTAATAATTTAATTGAATGCAGTCATCACTCTGATAGTCATTCCCATTTTACTAGAAACAGAAACGACGTTGTAACAAAAGAATGTCGTCTTACTAAAAGTCAAAATGCCATTACCACGCCCATCGAATTATGTTTTTTGGTCATATTTTTCACTACACCTTTTGTTTAAACAACCTTTTCTTACGCAACCTAAATTAACCTAACCAAACTTAACTTTCTATCTATTTTCATAACCGAAAGTATTCGATTCATTAGTAATAATTTAATTGAATACTGTCATCACACTGATAATCATACCCATTTTACTAGAAACGGAAACGACTTTGTAACAAAATAATGTGTTCTTACTAAAAGTCAAAATGCCATTACCACGCCCATCGAATTATGTTTTTTGGTAATATTTTTTACTGCACCTTTTGTTTAAACAACCTTTTCTAACGCAACCTAAATTAACCTAACCAAACCTAACTTTCTATCTATTTTCATAACCGAAAGTATTCGATTCATTAGTAATAGTTTAATTGAATACAGTCATCATTCTGATAGTCATTCCCATTTTACTAGAAACATAAACGACGTTGTAACAAAAGAATGCCGTCTTACTAAAAGTCAAAATGCTATGAATTTCTATGCTCCAAAATTTTTTAATAAGTTTTCCGACAATTTTAAGAAGCTGCCTATTGAATTATTACTCCAAAAAGTAAAATTAATTCTTATATCTAAATCATATTACTCATACAATTAAATTTTGAGTGACAAAACGATTATATGGATTATATGGTCAATTTTTTCAAAGGTAGGTTTTTAATTTGTGCTTTATATGTGTTAACGTTTAGATGAATTTGTATAATATTGACAAGTGTAGAAATAAATATTGTAATGGTTTATCTATTTTTTACACAAATATATTCTATATAACTTTTTTACAAAATTTTTAACAATTTATAAATTCTAGTAATTTAAATTTGTTTACTGTCGAGACATTCAATTGTTTTCGCGCTTTCTCAATGTCAACTGCTCTATCATTAGTTTTTTTAGATGTAGTAATAATCATTATATTAAACTATATTAAACACAATATTGACTTCACCATATAAACTTGATTATTACTTATTCTATCGTACTCTTGACCTACCTCAACAAACAATGCAATGACCTCTCGTACTCCTGACCCGCCCGAACAAATTATACGTTGAGGTAGGTCAAGAGTACGCTGGAGTTTGAGCGGGAAAACAGGCGTTAGGTAAACGCATAGTTTATTGTCGTAGGTCAAGAGTACGCTCGGTTAAATCATCTAAAAAAAACAGCAACAATTATTTGAATTTTTACCAAAAACATATTTCAAACAATTGAAGTTCGAATTTTAGATTTTTATTTGATTTAAATAAATTCACTTGTAGGAATTGATTTTGGAAGTTATCGTGGAAAAAAACATTTAGATTATTATTTGATTTAAGTTAATTTGATTGTAGGAATTCATTGGTGCAAGAATTTCCACAATCTGATAATTATTTTGGAAGTTATCGTGGCAAAACTGAAAAACAATTGAAATTCGAATTTTAGATTATTACTTGATTTAAACAAATTTGATTGTATGGATCAAAAAAATCCCTAATCTGATAATGATTTTGTAAACTATCGTGGAAAAACTGAAAAACAATTGATATTCGAATTTTATATTTTTACTTGATTAAAAAAATGATTGTAGGAATCCATTGGTGCAAGAATTTCGATAATCTGATAATGATTTTGGAAGTTATCGTGGCAAAACTAAAAAACAATTGAAATTCGAATTTAATATTTTTACTTGATTTAAATATATTTTATTGTAGGAATCCATTGGTGAAAGATTTTTTTTATTTAAACATTATTGCGAAAGTTATAGTTGAAAAACTGAAAAACAATTGAACCTCGAATTTATATAATAAATATATTTTATTATAGGAATCTATCGGTGCAAGGATTTCTTTTAAATGACAATTTCAACTAATTTTCAATTTTTTTATTCTTCCTAAAATTTAAATTTTGTCAAAAACAGTTTTCAACTGTTTCTTAGCAAATTTTATTTATTTTTTAAAATTTCTTCTATTGTTTTAAGCTTAAGAACAATGTGTATATTTAAAATGACTAAAACTGTTATTTAAATATAATTCTATTGTTTTCTCTTATTTCAACTGTTTTTAAATGTCATTTTCTTAATAAATGTCATTTATCAGCTGATTTTCAATTGTTTTTTTTTTGTTCTTGGTAAAATTGAAACGTTTTATTAAGAAAAGAATGATTTTAACATTATTTTATTTGCAATTTTTCTTTAGTTAATATTAGCTGTGCTTTTTAAATCGATTTTTTCTTTGTACTTAAGCAAATTTTAACTGGTTGTATGAAGTTAGTTTTAAAATGTTTCTCAGGAAGTTTCAGCTGTATTCTAACAAAATTTCAATTGTTTTCTTATTCTGAAAGTTTTCAACTGTTTCGGATAAAACTCAATTGTTTTCTTTTTTGTAATTTAATTTGAAAATGCCATTTGTTTAACTTATCTTCATTTGTTGGTTTGTTCTTCAACAATTTTTAATAAAATAATTATTATAATCTTAGTTTGCAACTGTTGGACAATCTAACAAAATTCAATTGTTTTTTTTAATTATTTTATTTCAACAGTTTTAAACTGTCATTTTCTAAGTGATTTGCCAATTGTTAATTTTTAAGAAAATAATGATTTTAACCTGTTTCCCTTTGGTTAGTAAGTTGAATTTTTAGCTGTTACTTCCAATTTTTGCAAAAATTCTTCAAAAATTATCTAAATGCAATTAGTGGAGTAATTTGAAGATACAAAGCTTTTACGAAACGAATAATTTGGATTTAGAAATGGCCATTGATTGCTTTGAAAAGGGATCAGTCTCAATGTCAAACTTCCTCGACCTGTCAAAAGCCTTTTACTGTGTATCACATGAAATTCTACAACTGTAACTCTATTTCAATGTACATTAACTAATGGAATCTTATCTGATCCCTTGTCTATTATGCATGGTATCCCATAGGGCTCTATTTTAGGACCCTTACTTTTTTTAATAATAGTCATTGACTTGTCTCTACAGCAAGAGCGAAAATGATGCAATATAAACAGCACAGTTAATACTAGCGAGACGTAACTTGGCTGTTAGTTGTTAGCACACATCCGGCGGCTACTCTATTCGCCAGCGCTCCGCACGGTGAAAACGAGTACTACTTTCCTACTATCCCTTGTATGACTTAACTATATTGTTAACGTTATTGTTGCCCATACATTACTCTAAAGTCCAATAAAAGGTTTGCAATTTATTGAATACAAACTAAAATATGTTTTCTGCATAACTTATTTATTTTATTCGATTGATAATATTTTATATGGGTAAGGTAATTACAAAACGCAAATAAATAACAGTACTTATCTTTGAATATCTATTGGCAGCGAATTCGAGAGTATAATTCCGAATGCTTAAACTAAAGCTTTTCTCGAAGTTCACGCCCCGAACGTAAATATTGAATACACTTCTTGGTATTCGACGTGATTTCCTACGGCGATATTACTTTAAAGTGATATGAATCTCAAGGAAACTCATCCATCGTTACGGCAGCCTTCGTAAATATTGCAATTGAAATTTCAATGCGAGGGAAACGTGATTTTTACGGAGCGGCCCATCCATCTCACGAACGGTCAAGCCCTGCCCGATGCAACGATCCCGATGAATTCGCTGAATGACGATTTACACGTGTACACAGGACTCGTAAACGCAATTGCGCCGCCGAGGAAATTGCAATGGAACCGGGTTTTATGAATAAGGCCGGCCAAAAATTAATTTTGCGGCGCCATTGTTTCATCGTAGGAAGCTGTTAACCCCGATGCACACCGATAATTATAAAGTCAGTTCTGATTGATTGTTTCGGAAGGCTTTGTTGAATAATTTTCACAGTTATTCGAATTACATTATACGGTGGTACAATTAACACGAGGGATAGTAGGAACTTTCCTACCTGATTGGACCGTGCGGAGCGCTGGCAAATAGAGTAGCCGCTTGATGTATGCTACACTTTGATGTTAACAATAGGCCAAGAATGTTCAGTTGCATTTCAGATGTCTGTGTGTAAAATTACATCTACTACTTCTCGTATTACAAATATAAAATCTTAGATTGCGTCACTTAAACCTAAGCTGTGCTTATATATACATATTAATAACTATTTCACGTAATGATTATTAATGAAAAAAATATATTTCCTCAAGTATTCATACAAAAAAAAAAACTGACAATAAAGCTTACGCCTAGGCCATTAGAACCCATGGCGGTTGGGGCTTCCCTTTCAGCGAAGACTGACCTTTCCAGTGGAGTGCTTGTTATGGGAACGCTTTCTTTGCCAGCGACAAAGGAAGACTATCGTTCAAAGGAATTTGCAATAAAAACCGTCGAATTCGTAAGGCCGATAGTTCATTAAAATGAATTTCACATCTAAAGAATCAAACCGGCGTCTCGTTCTTCTTCGGCCCGTATTAAGTATAACAAGGCGTGTTTTAAGGTTACACAACGGAATTCCGTGTTTTACATGCAGATATTAAACTTCGTTCCATTTTATAGTATACAGAAACTATAAAAGTTGCACGCTCTTTCAGTTCACTATGCAATGCATGATATTGAAGCGCAAACGTGGATATCGGAAAGGGTGAAGCGGACTGCTCCTTTTTTTTTCGAAACCGAACATTATTGTATTTAACATAGCCGCAGGATTGACACATGTATCAATACGGTATCCAGTGCACGCGGTGATATTTGTTTTGTGCGCTGAAATAGCTTCGCGTAACATATGGACTTTAAAATACGAACATTTATGTATATAAATAAGATATGATCTTAAAATATGTGCACATTATCCTAAAATAGGGTCAACGGTATTCTCCAATGTAAGCATTAAGCATTTGCAGTGTTATAGCTTTTTACATTGTTGCTTCCATTTAGTACCACGTGCGATTTGCTGCAATAATCTATATTCAAGAATTTATACGATGTGCATTATTAAACTGTAACAGCCTGACGTCGTTTGTGGAAATGTTCTCTAGCAAAATTGTTATGAAATAATTTTTAGAAAATTTGCAGGTTTAATTTGTGTAATTAAAGACAGTTGAATCCTCACTAAACGATCAGATTATAAACATGAAAACCTTTTTATTCAATCTCAATATCATGACAAATGTAGGTATTTTCACCTGGAAGCTATCAGAAATAAGAATAGAAGGACATATGCGCACAATAAGAAAATAAGAAAAATTTACCGCCCGGCTAAGATTCGAACCCATAATTCGTGGCCCGTGAGCAGACACTCTACACCCACTAGGCCACCGCGGATCCCAATAAAAAAAAAAAAAAAAAAAAAAAAAAAAAATGTATATATGTGTTTTGTTTAAGGTTTTCGCGAGTGTGATATGTTAAGATGTTTTTTCGGATATAATATATGCGTGGTGTGTGTTTTGTTCGCTTCGCACGAGGTTTTGATAAGCTCTCCGTCATCTTCTTCTGGTTTTACCCTCAAGTGCTCAAGTGAAGACAGCAGAAGAAGACAAAAACAAAACAAAACACACACCACGCGGATAAATACCCGAAAACCCGTTATAACACATATATTAGTTAGTTAGTGTGTAAATGACCTTGTAAAGGTTCAAATATGACACGGAATAAAAAAATCGGTCATTAATCATAAAAACATGGAATGGAAAATAAACGCTTAGACTGCATTTGAAGACGCAATATAAAAAATTGTTAAAGAATTACCTTCTTCATATAATCCACTAAGTTACAATATGTCATTATATAGTTTTTTTTTAAATATTATTTTATGATTTTTTATAAATATGATTGATCTAGAAGTTTAGAATCAACTCGGAGAACTTTTCTAACAAAATTTAGACCGAATGGAAAAGGGTACAGTGGCAAAACTGTGAAACATTGTTGTAGGAGGCAGTTGGAGAAAGTATAAAAGGAAAAGACCACTCGTCACAAGTAACCTTTCTTTAAATATTTTTTGCCAACTTGACATTGACTTTCTTTTGAATAAACTGTTCCTTAAAAGCTGTGTAAATTCTCAACCAAAGCGTTTTATTTACTCCAAATTCATTTTTAATTTTTTAGATATTTTTCTTCAATTGCACCATTTGCCAAAAAGAAAAATCTTTTAGAAAATCCCATTACTTTTCAGTAGAAGCTCTTCTAAGAGTCTAGAATTTTCATCAAAGGTGTTAAAAGTTTTTTGCAATTGACCTTTACAATTTTCTGATATTTAGGCTTATTTTACATTTTTCAAGAATTTTCTACCATTTCTTGCTTTATTCTATCAAGATTTTCTTGTTTAAATTTCATGAATTAAAATCTTCGAATCTTTCAGAAATTTTTCTTACAGATTTCCAAAATTTTCCAGCAATTTTTTTTCTTCTTCTCGCATCGTTGTTTCTTCCTTCTAGACTGTTTTCTTTAATCGCTTCATTATGTTAAAAAACTTCTATTCGAAATCGCTCTTTTAGGTTTCTAGAAATTTTATTAAAAGTTTTAGAAATTTTCAGCAATTAACTTTTAGGATTTTCTGAAATTTCAGACATATTCTTCATTTTTGAGAAATTTTCGACCAATTTTTCATTATCCTATCGACTTTCTCTTTCAAATTTTATAAATTCAAATCTTCAAATCTTTCAGCTATTTTTTTTTATATGCTTCAAATTTTCTAACGATTTTTCTTCATTTTTTCTACAAATTTTCTCTTACCTACAACCTTTTCCTTTCGTAAGACAGAAAACTTGTTTCGTTAATGAAGAAAAGTAAATAAAAAAATGACTTTGAATTTAGAATTAAAGAATAATAAAGTCGGAAGCATGCTAAAACAATGCCTAATTTATAAGCCTAAAAAAATTAACACGAATTTTCATTTTTTTCAACTTTAACCCTATTCTTCTCCGACAATTTTTCTTGTGACTTTGATTTCGTATTCAGGATACTTCAATTGTCGCAGTGTTCTGACATTAAAAACTGTATAAATCTCAACCAGAGCGTTTTTTTACTACAAATTCATTTTCATTTTTTTTAGATATTTTTCTTTTCTTGTCCCATTTTGCCAAAACACTTATTTTCGGTAATCCTATTACTTTTCACCAAGAATCTAGAATTTTAATCAAAGGTTTTAGAAGTTTCCAGGAATTAACCTACAGAATTTTTTTTAAATTTCGGACTTATTTTTCGTAATTCAAGAATTTTCTGACATTTTTTGCTTTATCCTATCAAGAATTTCTTGTTAAAATTAAAATCTTAAAATCTTTTAGAAATTTTGCTTCCAGGTTTCTAAAATTTTCCAGGAGTTTTTCTTCATTTTACGGAATCTTTGTTTCTTTCTCCTGTAGATTTCTTTAATCGCATCATTGTTTTAAAAACTTCTTCGGTCGCCACCATCCTTATGATTAAAAACTTCTATTCGAAAATTCTATTATTTTCTAGAAATCGCTTTTTTCTAGAAAGGTTTTAAAAATTTTCAGCAATAAACATTCAGAATTTTCTGAAATTTTTGACGCATTTTTCATTATTCAAGAATTTTTTACTATTTTGGTTTATCCTAGCGGAACTTCGGAATTTCTCTTTCAAATTTCAAGAATTAAAATATTCGAATCTTCTGGCCATTTTCTAGAAATTTTTCTTCAATTTTTCGACAAATTTCTTCTTACCTTCTTGGATCTTTTCCTTTCGTAAAGCAGTATTAACTTGTATTAATATAAGAGGTTTCTTTAATGAAAAAAAAAAGTATTTTTTTTGATTTTCTAAATTTAATCCTACGTTTCCAGTTTCCAAAAATAGTGACTAATGGGTTTTCTTCAAACTTTCTTTCCAACATTTGGAACTAAAGAATACTTTAAAACACTCTAGAAAAAAATCATCAAAGCAGAAGCAAAGCAATATAAATCCACCTTCAAATTAAAAAAAAAATAAACACGAGATTTCGATTTTTTTTTAGCTTTAACCCCATTTTTTTTCAAAAATTGACTTTTTCCGACTTTGAATTTCTATTCAAGGTGCTTTTCAATACTTAGGAGTCAGGCAAAAAACAAATTCATATTTGGCTTTCTTTAGTTTTCCGTTTTTTAGCTATGCCAATTACCTTAAGTCGGCAGTACGCTAAAACAATACCCAATTTATAAACCTCATTTCGCCAAGGTAATAAATAATGTACTACCCTAGGTCAGGAGTACAGTAGGGCAATGGACAATTTGTTGGGATAGGTCAAGAATACGCTAGGACAATAACTAATTTATTAGCCTAGATCAGGAGTACGCAATGGGAAATTTTTTGATGTTGATCAAAATTACGCTATGGCAATGAATAATTTATTACCCTAGGTCAGGATTACACTAGGGCAATAAATAATGTATTACCCTAGGTCAAGAGTACGGTAGAACAATGAACAATTTGTTATTAATAATCTATTACCGTAGGTCAGGAGTACGTTAGGACAATGGACAATTTGTAGGAAGAGGTCAAGAGTAGCCTAGGACAATGAATAATTTATTATCCTAAATCCTAGGTCAGCATTACGCTAGGTCGATAAATAATGTATTACCCTAGATCAGGAGTATGGTAGGGCAATGGACAATTTGTTGGGATAGGTCAAGAGTACGCTAGGACAATGACTTATTTATTAGCCTAGATTAGGAGTACGCTAGGACAATGGAAAATGTATTGATATAGATCAAAAGTACTCTATGGCAATAAATAATTTATTACGCTAGGTCAAGATTATACTAGTGCAATTAATAAAGTATTACCACAGGTCAGGAGTACGGTAGGGCAATGGAAAAATTGTTGGGATAGGTCAAGAGTACGCTATGGCAATTAATAATTTATTGATCTAGAGTATGATGACATTGAATTATCGATTACTTTAGGTCAAAAGTACGATAAATTTTAAATTTAGGCTTTTGGTATCGTATTATTCGCAAAACAAAAATACTCGACAACGTTTTGTTTTCATTTTCTTTAACAGTATAATTATTTTTTTAGATTCAAATGTTTTTGAAAACTGTTAGGTGACTTTAACCAAGTTCATATATTTTGACTGTCTTGTTTTTTTTTAATATTAAAATGATGATGTATTTAAAGGTATTTTCTTAGACTTTAACAAATAAAACTATTTTGATACTTGATTGTCAAGGCTTTTACTTGCACATACATTGTTTAATAATTCGAATGAAATAGTAACTTAGTACACACACAAAAAATATTTATTCTCGTGAACACTGAATAAAACACTTACTATGTTTTTAACCATTATTATTCTCGTGACTTTCAAACGTTTGTCAACGATTTTTTTTCAAAATCTTCAACCATATTTTAGTAGTTTTAAATATCTTTAAAAATTTACAACCGAGAATAATCATATTTATATTGTTTGATTGATCGATTTTGACAATTTTAGCAACAACCATTGGCGCATTCTACTGATTTTAGGTTTTTAAATTCCATCTGTTTTTTGCTGCCATTAAAAGGCATCGTCGCAGAGACTTTAATAAAAATAAACATCCTCAATTATTACAAGAAAATAATTTATAAAGAATGATCAGTCAAAGTATATTTTATTGAAATAGGTCATTAGTACGCTAGCGTAATTAATAAGTTATTGTCAAGTTATTAGTCAAGAATACGCTAGTGCAATAAATAATTCATTAGCTTAGGCCAGGAGTACGCTGGAGCAGTAATAATTTAGAGAGAATAAATAATTCATTGAGGTAGGTCAAAAGTACGAGAGAAATAAATTGATTGGAGCAGGTTCAGGACACGCTAGGACAATGATATGATATTTTATTAACCTAGGTAGGCTAGGAGAATGGGCAATTTGTTGGGATAGGTTAAGTGTACAGGCAATGAATAATTTATTAATATAGGCCAGGAGTACGATAAAGCAATACAAATTTTATTGAGATAGGTGAAAAATACGCTAGAACAATGAATAAATGATTAGGGTTGATCAACAACACGCTAGGGCATATAATTTTTTATTAGCCTAGATCAGTAGTACGCTAGGGTAATGGATAATTTGTTGGAAGAGGCCAAGAACACGCTAGTGCAATGAATATTTTATTAGCCTAGGTCAGAAGTACGCTCGTGCAATGAATAGTTTGTTGGAAAAGATTAATAATACTCTAAGGTAATGAATAATTTATTAGCCTAGGTCATGAGTACGCTAAGGCAATGCATAACTTGTTGGGATAGGTCAAACGTACGCTGAGGCAATTAATACTTTATTACGATAAGATGAATGAATATTTTATTAATAATGAATATTTTATTAGACAAGTTCAAAAGTGCGTTAGTGTAATGAATAATCTGTTGGATGAGGTTAATAATTCTCTAAGACAATGAATAATTTATTAGCATAGGTCAGGAGTACGCTAGGGCAACGGATAATTTATTGGGATAGGTCAAGAATACGCTAGTTCAATGGATATTTGATTAGGATAAGTTAAGGGTACACAAGGGCAGTGAATATTTCATTAGACTGATTCAGAAGTACGCTAATGTAATGAATAAATTTGTTGGAGGAGGTTAATAATTCTTTAAGACAATGAATAATTTATCAGCCTAGGTCAGGATTTATCAGCTAGGGCAACGCATAATTTATTGGGATAGGTCAAGAATACGCTAAGTCAAAGGATAGTTGATTACGATAAGTAAAAGGCACGCAAGGGCAGTTAATATTTGATTTGCATAAGTCAGAATTACGCTAGAGCAGTGAATAATTTGTGGAATGGTTTAAAAACATGCTACGACAATGAATAATTGATAAGCCTAGATCAGGTGTATGTCTTAAACTGTCTTCAAGGTAATTAATAATTGATTGGGATAGGTTAAAAGTACGCTAGAATAATGAATATTTTATAAGCCTAGGTTACGGGTAAGTAAGAACAAAGTATATTTGATAAGTCTAGATCAAGAGTACGATAATAATGTATTCATAAGGATGGTGGCGACCGTTACGACCATGATAAATACTAAACTAACGCACTTACTATGTTTTTTACAACTACTACTACATTTTTGGTAGTAAAAACCATAGTAAGTGCGTTAGTTTAGTATTTATAAAAATGTATTCTTTTGGTCAATTGTTGGTACCGTGTCATTCGTCAAAAGTTTACTTAACACAGTTTTGTTTTAATTTTCTTTAACAGTATTATTATTTTTTTGGAGATTCTATTATTTTGGAAGAAGTTTAGCTGACTTTGACAACGTCAATCTTACCAAAATTTAATTATACTTTTTGGTAGATTATTTGATGCTGATTCTTTTTATGTCTTATAGTATTGACTAATTATTTCATAGTGATTAATTTTTAAAAAAATTTAACTGACGTTTATATATTCTGGCAGATGTATCAAACATTTTATTAGAATTTTGACACATTTTTTCATATCGTTTCATTGATTTTACTTATTTAAATTTTATTGTTCCATTATACACTGTTAAACCGTTAAAACTGTATTACAATAGCCAATAATAATAATATTTATATTTTTTTGATACGGTCAACTTGTTTTTGACAATATCAATCAAAATAGTAATATCAATAAATAGCTTCTTCTAAATTCGGTTTTTTTTTAAATTATTGTCTGTTTTTTTGGCAGGCATATAATTGTCTCGGAGTTTATTTTTTAAATTAGAAAAACATTCTCAATTATTACTTAATTACATGAGAACGAATAATGTAAGGAATTATCAGGTCAAAGTACGATTTATCAAATAGGTCAACAGTATGCTAGATCAATAAATAATTCATTGGCGTAGGTCAAGAGTACGCTAGAACAAGGAATATTTTTTTAGCCTAAGTCAGGTGTACGCTAGGCCAATGGAAAATTTGTTGGGATAGGTTAAGAGTACGCTAAGACAATAAATAATGTATTAACCCAGGTCAGGAGTACACTAGGGCAATGAATAATTAATTGGAGTAGGTAAAAAGTACGCTAAAGCAAAAAAAAATAGTTGAATGAGGGGCAGAAAGGCCGATGGTCGATAGCCCAAACGGACAGACTAACCCATTATCCATCACTTGTAAAAGTTTTTAAATTGTATATAGTTATATGTTCGAATAAAAATGTTATTCACTCTCTAGTTCAATGAAGTAGGTCAAGAATACTACACTAGACTAATAAATAATTTATTAGCCTAGACTAGGAGTGCGCTGGTATAATGGAAAGATTGTTAAGATAGGTCAAGAGTACGCTAGAGCAATGAATAATTAATCAAACTAGATCAAGAGCACGCCTGTGCAATGATTAACCATTAATTATTATATGTCAAGACTATGGCAAAGTAATTAATTGAGGTAGATCAAGAGTACGCTAGGGCAATGAATAATTTATTAGCATAGTTCAGGGGTACGCTAGGCCAATGGATAATTTGTTGGGTTAGGTTAAGAGTATGCTAGGGCAATAAATAATTTATTAACTAAGGCCAGGAGTACGCTTGGGCAATTATAATTAATTGGGGTAGGTTAAGAGCACGCTAAAGCAAAAAATAATTTACCGCATTAAATCAAAGGTCAAGAATAGACTAGGCCAATAAATAATTTATTGACCTGGACCAGAAGTGCGCTAGGACAATGTAAAATTTATTAAGATAGGTCAAAAGTACGCTAGGACAATGTAAAATTTATTAAGATAGGTCAAAAGTACGCTATGACAATGAATAATTAATTAAAGTAGGTGAAGAAAATGATATAGTAATTTAGGTAGGTGTAGACAATGAATAATTTATTAGCCCAGGTCAGGGGTACGCTGGGTTAATGGATCATTTGTTGAGTTAGGTTAAGAGTACGTTTCGACAATAAATAATTTATTAGCCAAGGTCAGGAGTACGCTACGTCAATGAATCATTAATTGGGGTAGGTTAAGAGTACGCTACGACAATAAATAATTTATTAACCTAGGTCAGGAGTACGATAGGGCAATGAATAATCAATTGCGGTAGGTTAATAATACACTAAAACAAAAAATAATTGAATAAAGTAGGTCAAGAATATTCTAGGCTAATAAATAATTTAATAGGCTAGGCTAGGAGTGCGCTAAGGCGATGAAAAATTTGTTAAGATTATTAGGAGTTCGCTGATACAATGAATAATTTACAACTAGGTTAAAAGCACGCTGGAACAATGATTAATTATTAATTATAGATCAAGACTATGCTAAAGTACATGATAATTTGTTGATATAGGTCAAGAGTACACTAGGATATTTAATAATTTCTTAACCTAGATCAAGAGTACGACAGGGCAAAAAATAATTTATTGTGATAAGTAATAAGTACGCTAAATCAAATAATAATTAATTTAATGAGGTTTAGCGTATGATGAGTTAATTAATAGTTTACAATCCTAGGCTAAGATAATACATATTTGATTAGTCTAAGTTTAAATATTTGAGCAGCTTCGTGTTGTTCGCCAAAAGTTTGTTAGAAACTTGCAACTGGGCTACTGTTAACAATATTTACATTTTTGAGACAGTTAACTTACTTTTAGCAATTTCAACTATTTTAGCAATATTCATTACTATTCTATTCTACTAATTTCAACTGCTTTTCTTTAAATTTGATCTATTTTCGACATTTGCTTTTATCTTTCATAAGGGTAATCTCAGAGTTTTTTAATTATAAAATATTATTCGAAATGTCATTCACATACATAGAGGTAATAAACAATTTGTAGAGAGTGATCAAGAGTGTGCTATTTATTAATATACTACACTAGGATAATGAATAATTAATTGAGGTAAGTCAAGCGTGCGCTAGGGAAATTAATATTTTATTGGGCTAGGTCAGGAGTACGTTAAAGCAATTAATAATTTATTGGGATAGGTCAAGAGTACGCTAGAGCAATTGATAATTTAATAGCATTGAGCAGGAATAGGCTAGATCAACTAATAACTTATTGGAATACGTTATAAGTACTCTACATCAATTAATAATTAATTGAGAGAGGTTATAAGAATGCGATGATATATATGATTAACAATTTATATGCCTTGATTCATTAGAAGGTTTAATATAGTGAAACAAAACCAAGTGTTTAATTAACCTTCTAATTAACATAAAAATGTTTCACCACGGACCAAGTGAGAATTTAATTCATCGTAGCCCTTAATTGAGGTAAGTCAAGAGTGCGCTAGGGAAATTAATATTTTATTGGGCTAGGTCAGGAGTACGTTAAGGCAATTAATAAGTTGTTGTGATAGGTCAAGAGTACGCTAGAACAATTAATAATTTAATAGCATTGAGCAGGAATACGCTAGAACAACAAATAACGTTTTGGAATACGTTATAAATACTCTACATCAATTAATAATTAATTGAGTGTTTAATTAACCTTCTAATTAACATAAAAATGTTTTACCATGGGTTATATTCATCGTAACCTAGGTTAAGATTACGGTAGGACAATTAATAGTTTTATCAATAAAATTGTATTAAAGTTGTAGATTTACGAAATGTTTTCGTGTTTTTTTCTAATTATTAATAGTTTTATCAGTCTAGGTCAAGACTACGTTAGGGCAGTTAATTATTATTTTTTGAGATAAATAGAAAGTAAGATAAGACATTAAAAAAACTTGTTGGGATAGGTGATGAGTAGGTTATGACAAAGAAAAGAATATTGAAATAGGTCAAGATTACGCCAAAGCATTGAAGAATTTTTTGGGATAAGACAAAAGGATGCTAAAATTATGAATAAATTATTGGAGTAAGCCAAGATTATGCTTAAATAATGAATGCTTTCTTGGAGAATGATTTTTCTTTTTACAAATTTTCTTCTTAAAGCAGCGATTATATTTTATTAATGGAGTGTATGACAGTAGGAACTTGTCAACCCTATATTTATATTATAATACAGGCTACAAATTTGTTTAAATAATTTAATAAAATTAACACACTAACGCAGCTATAGTTTTCTGAACGAATAAGCTGTGTTAGTAACTTTAATTTAATAAACACTGGAAGTCTTGAATCTGGTCGACATAATTGTTCTCCTGAATTTCTGTAAGTATAAATAAATGTGAAGAATGCTGGGGAAACACTGTTTCTCTTGAATCTGGCCGATAGAATTCGTTCAAGAAATTATTTATTTAATAAAACGTTATGCAGACTAACTGTAAAGGGGGCTTAACTGATAAAGCTGAAATATGCTTTAACAGTTCTTCAATAAAAGTTTACCTTCCATACTTTAAACAGAGAATAATCAGATTTTTCTGACCCTTTCTCTAATTACTTAAGCTTTATTTGTAACAATCTTGATTACAAAAAAATATAGACTATATTTACTAAGAACTTTTTCTTAAGTATAATTTAAGTGTATTAAACATGTTCATTTAATTTTAAAGTAAAAAAGTGAATTAAAAACTATAATACTCATCTAGAATATTAGGAATACTGTGTTTCGCCGAGCTTTCCACCATTAATAAGAACCAAATGAAACAGCAAATCTAGTAAGCATTTCTTATCACGCTTATACCATCGGCGAAAGCAATTTGTATTAATACCATGACTTATTTGAGATTTTCAGGAAATGGCTGCTGCTTAAAATGTATGACTTAAAATATTAGAAACCGCCTGCGTTAAATTGCAATTCGCTCGAACCATTTGTATTCGGGGTGATTTTAATGCATTTCATAAATCCCGCGGCCGCGGAATCGACACGCGTGGAAATGCGAGCAGGAACGGATACTTCTGCGGGGAGTTTTTCGTTAATGCAAATACAGTTCTTAACTCGGGTCATTAAAAATTCAGGGCGGAAAGATATTTCTTGGGCTTATGTCTAAAGCACATAGCTGCAAGGTTTCTCGGCCTGGTGTTAGGTCAACAGGGACTAAGCTCGCCCTAGGAGCTATAATGGCAGCGGAAGTGGTCTCGTCCTAAGGTTACTAACCAAACATAGTTTTATATTCATCAATATTATTTCATCCAGTTCATGTAGACATCAACTGCCTTGATAAAACTTGTTTCACGTGAACTTAACCGAGCTTTCTAAAATGTGCTATTTTTACTTCAAAGGGCACTGCTGCCTTTAATACATGCCGCGCCCGGAGGACACCGGAGACCTTATTTTCTCCGTCCCCACTTTTTTCACATTTGTCATCATAGTTTAAAAATAGAAATAACAATAATATATATTGCTTTAATTCAATTATAAGCATTATTGATTTATTTCATAAGCAATTATCTTTAGTTCCAAACTGATACGAGTTAATATATACGAGGGCCAGCTGGAAAGTCATAACCGTTTGGTAATATGAAATAAACTAGTATATATTAACAAATATTAGCGTTCTATTTGTAAAGAACGTACCTTCAGCTACTTCTCTAGCTCGCAAATTTAAGCATTTGTCGTAATTTGTGACGAGTTTTTGTATCCCAGCTTCATATTTATCCGACGTCAGTGAATTTAGATACCTAAACTTTCGTTCTTGTCAAAACGTATTTGAGTTTTGTAAACAGATGTTAATCTGAAGGAACAGTCTGGACTGGACTATAGCGTGGACAGTTAAAAGTTTGTCTGTAATGACTGACGGCCGTCACAAACGCTCGTCATTATGGGTGTTCTCTCTTCCTCTAAGTTGAAACTACGACAATAGCGCCGAACAGACAACTCTTCCATAACATTTCCTCAATTGACGATGAATATCGCAAGGTCACACATTTTTTGCGTTCTTTACTTTCTTGAACATAATAAATACTCATATAAACGCACAATCACTACCAGCAAGTCATAACTTTGCACACAGACAGCTGAAATTCAACTCAGCATGTTAGCGGCTACTCCATTCGCCAACGCTCCGCACGGTGTAAACGGGAACTACTTTCCTACCATCCCTCGTACATATCCAATAAAACTTGATAATCCTTTCCAGCTCCAGCCAACTATAAATGACGATATATACAGTTTCGCGTTTGTCCGAGTATTTGTCAAATGTTAGACACACGTAAGTAAACATAAATAAACCGGCATCCGATCGAGCCTTTGTTGAAATAACCATTGTGAAACCGTGCGGTAGGCGTGTGCCTCGTTAAAATAATCATCAATGGGCAAATAACTTTCACAACACGTATGTATGCAGTAATTAATGACTAGGGCACCGTCATGATGACATTTCGCAGATGGAAAAATCCTCGCCTCCTGTCGATTGTGTGCAGCGGCGTCCATTGGAAACCGTTTAAATTTTTCGAGCTCCCCGCACAAAACACTAAAACTGATGTTGCAAATATATTTGCATAAAGAAGGGACTTTAACGAGACGCGAATTTATAGGATTGAATCATTGTCGGCGCAACGCTATTGAAATTTGTTCTGTGCGTTTGAACTTCTGCAAATGATTGTTCCTCAATGTGTGCACCGGCGGTTTGAAATGTTTCAAATAGAGGGATTTCAACGGCCCAGCTCGCATTTGTTTTAAATGTAATTGTTTCGCCATTTTTAAATTATTCACGTAAATTTAATATTTACCAATAATTTTATAATGTATTTCATATGAAAATTGGATTGTTAATAAACAATCACGTTTATAAACATGTTAAAATTTTCTATTTTATGAATACAGACTTTGAACGTAATTGATAAATGCCATTTTACAATTTGGAAATATATAAATTTAAACCATTTGTATTATTTCCATTCCAAAAATTGTTATTTTTAATAGGACGGCAAAGAGCACGCCAGGACGATGACAATAATTGGGGTAGGTCAAGAGTACGCTAGGACAATAAATAATTCATTGGGGTAGGTCAAGAGTACGATAGCACAACTAATATTTAAGTGTGAAAGGTCAAAAATACGCTAAGACAATAAATAAATAATTGTAATACGCTAGGACAGCAAATAATTCATTGAAACAGGTTAAGAGTACCCTAAGATAAGTAATATATAAGTGTGATAGTTCAAGAATACTATACGGTAATAAATAATTAATTGAAATAGGTCAGTAAAACGCTATGACAATAAATAATTCATTGTAGTAGGTCAAGAGTACACTAGGATAAGCAATATTTAAGTCTGATAGTTCAAGAATACGCTAGGACAATAAATAATCCATTGGAATAGGTCAAGAATACGCTAGGACAATAAACATATAATTGGAATAGCCTATGAGTAATTTATTAACCTAGACAAATTATAATTTATTAGAATAGATAAAGAATACGCTAGGGCAATGTATAATGAATTCAATATTTGAGAGTAGATTATGTTTTCAAATTAAAATAATAATAAACTGTTTCTACATATGACTTCTGTGTGCAGAAATCCCGATCATAATTTCCACGGTCGTTCTGGAATGTTTGACTTGATTTCACCTGGTCTCGACGTTCGCATCAAAAAGCCATTATAATTGTTTTATTGCTTTTAACGAGAACGTCGTATTTGAAAGCACAATGTTTAATAGTTTACTGCTCCATTGCTACTAAATTGGCGTTAAATTACATGCGCAATAACTTGACCTAGGGAACAATTATACGACCGTGTATTATGTGTTCACTCCGTGTCGCTCTGAAAGATTTATAGGTACATCGAACTTATGATTGATCTCAATGCTGTTTCTATAAAATTCAAGTTAAGCTTTAAAGGATTTTTTGGTCTTTGATCATCAATAAAAGGAAAGGTAAGGAAAGAACTTGATTGGAAATGATTAAAACACTTGGTTTTTGTTTTACTGATTCTTATTAGTGGTAAAATCTTCACTTGGAATAAGGTTAAAAATCACCTCGATCAAATTTTTGCCAGCAAGGAATAACAATTTTATGAGCGTGAAATAATAGCTTTACTGGCAAAAAATTGATCGAGGTGATTTTTGACCTTATTCCAAGTGAATATTTCACCACCAACAAGAAAAATAAAAAATAAACAGTAAAACAAAAACCAAGTGTTTCAACCATTTTCAATCCAGATCTTTCCTTACGTTTCCTTTTATTGATGACTAAAGACTAAAGAAATAAATAAATATATATCAGAAGTTGGTGTTTCCAAGCTGTGAAAGATTAGTAACATAATATTTTACAATATTTCTCAAAAAAAAAGTTGAAAGTATTAAAAAACTGAACTTTTCTTGAAACAAAACATCTAAGTTTTCGAGAAAAAAAGTAAAGTACTTTTATTTGTCAAATTGGGAGAGGAAAAACTCTTGTTATGTTCCATTTCTTCTTCAAGAGTTTTACTTCTCCCAATTTGAAAATTTGGTTCCATCAAAAGAGTATCAAAACAAGTATGGATTATACTTTTATTTGTGTTGACTAAAATATGTAGATATTTTTATGCAAACGTACAAGAAAAACAAGAATTCATTGTGAGTAAATTTTATAAATTAAATTTTTTTAGCAATTGTTTTACTATGTTTTAAATCAATTTTAGAATTTGAATTTAAAGTGCAGAATTTTTGGAAACCTAAGTGAATAATGTGTGAATATTTTTATGTAGACGTAAAGTAAAATTAGTCTCTAGTAAATTTAAAAAATTTAACATCTGTAGCAGTTGTTTTACAATTTTAAAAATTTGAATTATTAAATTAAACAGTATGACCTGAAGTGTGGATTTTTCGGAAATCTAGGTTCGAAAGGTGTAGATATTTTTAAGTAAACGTAGAGAAGAATTAATTTTAAGTAAATGTTTGAAATTTAAATTTTTCAGTAATTGTTTTACTATTTTATAAACAATTTTAAAAATTGAATTTTTAAATTACACAAGTGTGGGTTTTTGAGAATCTAGATGATGTATGTGTACATATCTTTATGTAGACGTAAAGTCATATTAGTTTTAAGTAAATTATAAAAAATTAACGTTTGTAGCAGTTGTTTTACTAATTTTTTAACAATTATTAAAATTTGACTTTTTAAATCAAATAGGATGAGTTGAAGTATGAATTTTTCTGAAATCTAGGTTCAAAACATGTAGTTCGTTATATGTAAATATAAAGAAGAATTAATTTTAAGTAAATTTTTGAAATTTTTAGCCACTGATTTACGATTTTTTAAAACGGTTTTTAAAATTAAAACTTCAGTGCTGATTTTTAGAAACCTGGGTGATGAATGTGCACATTTTTTATGTGGACTTAAAGTATAATCAGTTTTAAGTAAAAATTGAAAATATAAGGTTTGTAGCAGTTGTTTTAGTATTTTTTTAAACATTTTTTTTTTCTAATTCTAATTTTTAAACTAAACCGATGTGTTAAAGTGTGAATTTTGGTAGAAAATATGTAGATATTTTAATGTAAACGTAGAGAGAAATTCGTTTTCAGTAAATTTTAAAAGTTTTAATTTTTTGGCAATTGTTTTACTATTTTTTTTAAATTCAAAATTTGGAGTGCGAATTTTTTTAAATTTTTTGAAAAGTGAGGAATGTGTGCATATTTTTATGTAGACGTAAATAAAAAATAGTTTTTAATTAATTATTAAAAACATAACTTATGAAGCAGTTGTTTTTTTAAATTTTTTTAACAATTTGAAAAATTTTAATTTTTAAATTAAATACGATGCGTTAAAGTGTGAAGATTTTTTGTAAATCGTAGTGGGAAATGAATAGATAAGTTTATGTAAGCGTGGAGTAGAACTAATTTAAAGTAAATTTTAAAAATTTAACGTTTTACTATTTTTTTAACAATTTTTTAAATTTCAATTTTTAAATTAAACTCGATACTCCAAAGTGGAATTATTTTAAATCTAGACAGGAAACGGGTGGATATTTCTTATATAAACATAAAGTAGAATAAATTTTGGGTACAGTTTATAAATTTAACGTTTGTATCAATTGTTTTTCTATTAGTTTTTTTACATTTTTTAATATTTGAAATTTTAAATTACACACGATGCGTTCAGGTGCGGATTTTTGGAAATATAGGTGGGGAATGTGTAGATATTTTAACGCAAACCTAGAGTGGAATTAATTCTGAGCAAATTTTAAAAATTTAATTTTTTCACTATTTTTTAAAACAATTTTTAAAAATTTAATTTAAAGTGCGATTTTTCTGTAATCCTAAGTGAGGAACATTTTTATGTGGTCGTAGAGTAAACTTAATTTTAAGCAAATTTTGAAAATTTAACGTTTGCAGCAGTTGTTTACTATTTTTGAATAATTATTAAAAATTAATTTTGAAATTAAACACAATAAATTCCAGTGTCTATTTTTTTAAAGTTAGGGGAATTTTATGTAAATGTAAAGTAGAATTCATTTTTAGTAAATTTAAAAAAAAATACTTTTATAGCAGTTGTTTTACTACTTTTTTTACAATTTTTTAAATTTTGATTTTTTAAATTACACACAATGTATTCAGGAAATCTAGATTGGGAATGTATAGATAATTTAATTTAAACCTAAAGTAGAATTTATTCTGAACAAATTTATAATTTAAAATTTTTAGTAATTTTTTTAAAACCATTTTTTAAATTTGGATTTCAAGTGCAATTTTTTTGTAAAACTAAGTGTATATATTTTTATGTGTGCGTTAAGTATAATTAGTTTTAAGTAAATTTTGAAAATTTAACGTCTGCAGCAGTTGTTTTACTATTTTTTGAATCATTTTTTAAAAAATTTTGATTTAAACACAATGAAAAAAAAAGTTAGGTGGGGAATATATAGATAATTTTATGTAAAGTTGAATTATTTTTTTAGAATATATTATAGATAGTATAGATATTACATTAAAGTAGAATTCATTCTAAACAAATTTTAAAAATTCAAAATGTTTAGCAATTGTTTAACTATTTTTATAAAACACTTTTTTAAATTTAAATTTGAAGTGCGTTTTTTTGGAAACCTAGGTGAGGAGTGTGTAGATATTTTTATGTAATCCTGAAGTAGAATTAATTGTGATCAGATTTTAAAAAAATTGAATTTTTTAGCAATTGTTTTACTATTTTTAAAAACAAATTTTAAAATTTGAATTTAAAGTCGAAAATTTTTGGCAACATAAGTAAGAAATGTGTAAGTACAAATTTTTATGTAGATATAAAGTAAATTTCGAAAATTTTACATTTGTAGCAATTGTTTTACTTTTTTTAAAATAATTTTTAAAATTAGAATGTTTGAATTACACAACTTTGCGTTGGTGTGATTTTTTTGGAAATATAGGTGAGGAATGTGTAGATATTTTTACACAAAACTAAAGTAGAATCAATTTTAAAAACTTAAAATTATTAGCAATTGTTTTACTATTTTTGGAATATTTTTTTAAATTTGAATTTGAAGTGCGTTTTTTTTTTAAACGTAGATGAGGAATGTGGTCATATTTTTATGTGGACGTAAAGTAAAATTAGTTTAAAGTAAATTGTAGAAATTGACCGTTTTTGGCATTTATTTTACAATTTTTTATGCAATTTTAAAAATTTGATTTTTTAAACTACACATGTGAGGATTTTTGGAAAATTAGATAGAAATTATGCAGATATTTTTATGTAAACCTAAAGTAGAATTAATGGTAAGCAAATTTTAAAACAAATAATTTTTTAGTGAAACAATCTATTTTTAAAAACAAATTTTAAAATTTGAATTTAAAGTACGAATTTTTTAGCAACCTAAGTAAGAAATATGTATATATTTTTATGTAGACATAAAGTAAATTTTGAAAATTTAACGTTTGTAGCAATTGTTTTACTATTTTTTAAATAATTTTTAAAATTTTAATTTTTGAATTACACACGTTGCGTTAAAGTGTAAATTTTTGGAAATATAGGTGAAAAATGTGTAGATATCTTGATACAAATATAAAATAGAATCAATTGTAAGCAAATTTTGAAATATTTGAAATTTTTAGCGATTGTTTTACTATTTTTTAAAACAATTTTCTAATTTGAATTTTAAGTGCGGTTTTTGGAAACCTAGGTGAGGAATGTGGTCATATTTTTATATGGACGTAAAGTACAATTAGATTAAAGAAAACTGTAAAAATTAACCTTTTGTGGCATTTGTTTTACAATTTTTTAAACAATTTTTGAAATTTGATTTTTAAATTGCACACGATGCGTTCAGGTGCGGATATTTGGAAATTTAGGTAGACAATTTGTAGATATTTTTATGCAAACCTAAAGAAGAATCAATTGTAAGCAAATTTTAAAAATTTGGAATTTTTATCAATTGTTTTACTATTTTTAAAAACAAATTTTAAAATTTGAATTTAAAGTAGGAATTTCTTGGCAAACTAAGTGAGGGATGTGTACATATTTTTTTGTAGACATGAAGTAAATTTTGAAAATTTAACGTTTGTAGCATTTGTTTTACTATTTTTCAAATAATTTTAAAAAATTTGAATTTTCAAATTACACACTTTGCGTTAAAATGTGAATTTTTGGAAATAACGATGAGAAATGTGTAGATATTTCTATACAAACCTAAAGTTGAATCAGTTGTAACCAAATTTTTAAAATTAAAATTTTTAACAATTGTTTTACTATTTTTAAAAACATTTTTTTATTTGAATTTTAAGTGCGGTTTTTGGAAACCTAGGTGAGGAATGTGGTCATATTTTTATGTGGAGATAAAGACAAATTTGACAAGTTATTTGTGAAAATTAACTGTTTTTAGCAGTTGTTTTGGAATTTTTAAAAATTGATTTTTTAAATTACACCCGATGCGTTGAGGTGCGGATTTTTGGAAGTCTAGGTAGATATTAAATGCAAACCTAAAGTAGAATAATTATAAACAAATTTTAAAAATACAATTTTTTGCAATTGTTTTACTATTTTTAAAAACAAATTTTAAAATTTGAATTTAAAGTACAAATTTCTTGGCAACCTAAGTGAGGAATGTGCGCATATTTTTATGTAGACATAAAATAAATTTTGAAAATTTAATGTTTTTAGCAATTGTTTTAGTATAGTTAAATAATTTTTAAAATTTGAATTTTCAAAGTGCACACGTTGCGTTAAAGTGTGAATTTTTGGAAATATAGGTGAAAATTGTTTAGATATTTTGATACAAATCTAAAGTAGAATCAATTGTAAGCAAATTTCAAAAATTTAAAATAATTGGAAAAATTTTTACTATTTTTAAAAAATATTTTTTTTTAATTTGAATTAAGCAAATTTAAAGAAATGAAATTTTTTGAAATTGTTTTACTATTTTTAAAAACAAATTTTAAAATGTGAATTTAAAGTGCGAATTTCTTGGCAACCCAAGTGAGGAATGTGCGCATATTTTCATGTAGACATAAAGTAAATTTTGAAAATTTAATGTTTTTAGCAGTAGTTTTACTATTTTTTAAATTATTTTTTAAATTTGAGTTTTTGAATTACACAACTTTGCGTTAGTGTGCATTTTTGGAAATATAGGTGAGGAATGTGTAGACATTTTTACACAAACCTAAAGTAGAATCAATTGTAAGCAAATTTTAAAAAAATATTAGCAATTGTTTTACTATTTTTTTAAAACATTTACGGTTTTTGGAAACCTAGTTGATGAATGTGGTCATATTTTTATGTGGACGTTAAGTAAAATTTGTTTAAAGTAAATTGTAAAAATTAATTGTGGCATTTATTTTACATTTTTTGAAACAATTTTTAAAATTCGATTTTTTAAATTACACACAATGCGTTCAGGTGTGGATTTTTGGAAATTTAGGTAGACAATATGTAAATATTTTTATGCAAACCTAAAGTAAACTGAATTATGAGCAAATTTTTAAAATTTTTAACAATTGTTTTACTATTTTTACAAACAAATTTTAAAATTTGATTTTAAAGTGCGCAATCGAAGTGAGGAATGTGTGCATATTTTTATGTAGACATAAAGTAAATTTAGTAGCAATTGTTTTACTATTTTTTAAATAATTTTTAAAATTTGAATTTTTAAATTAGACACTTTGCAGTAAAGTGTGAATTTTTGGAAATATAGGTGAGGAATGTGTAGACATTTTTACACAAACCTAAAGTAGAATCAACTGTAAGCAAATTTTAACAATTTAAAAACTTTTTAGCAATTGTTTTACTATTTTTTTAACAATTTTTTAAATTTGAGTTTGAAGTGCAGTTTTTTAGAAATCTAGGTGAGAAATGTGGTCATATTTTTATGTGGACGTGAAGTAAAATTAGTTTAAAGTTATTTCTAAAAATTAACCGTTGGTGGCAGTTGTTTTACAATTTTTTAAACAATTTTTAAAATTTGATTTTTTAAATTACACACGGTGCGTTCAGTTGTGGAAATTTAGGTAGACAATGTGTAGATATTTTTATGCAAAGCTAAAGTAGAATCAATAGTAAGCAAATTTTAAAAATTTAAATTTTTTAGCATTGTTTTACTATTTTCAAAATTTCATTTTGAAGTACGGATTTTTTGGAAACCTAAGTAAGAAATGTGTACATATTTTTGAGTGGATGTAAAGTAAAATTAGTTTTAAGTAAATTTTATAGCTTTTTTACAATTCTTTTCTCAATTTTTAAAATTCATTAAAGTGTAGATTTTTTTGAAATCTAGATAGGTAATGTGTAAATATATTTATGTAAACGTAAGGAAGAATGAATTAATGTTAAGTAAATTTTAATCATTTAACATTTGTAGCAATTGTTTTACTATTTTTTTAACAATTTTTAAAATTAAAATTTTTAACTGTGTTCAAATGTGGATTATTTTGAAACCTAGACAAGAAACTTATGTTTTTAATATAATCGATACTTATTTTGCTAGTCTCTTGATGGAAATTAAAACTCTTGTTAGGTTCTATGTCTTTACTTTCAGGTAACTGACACGTGTTTTAGTCATTGCGAATCATTTAACTTTGATAATGATCCCTAAGGGACGAAAAACGTGTCAGTTATCTGAAAATAAATAAATGGAACATAACAAGAGTTTTACTTCTCCCAATTTCAACTAGGGAAGAAAGATGTAGATATTTTTATATAAATTTAAAGTAGAATTAAGTTTAAAAATTTTAGATTTCTTTGTGAAATTTTGGCATCCCATACAAAATTGGGTTCATTTCTCTTAGGTTGAATGTAAACTCTTCTGTGATGTTAGCTGTAGATTTAATTACGTCTACTATTTCCTTGTAAATAATAAAATGAGTATTTTATATAGAATAATCTTTTTGCGTAAGGTACAGGATTTTCGAGAAAAATTACAGATGAAGTAATATGATGGTAATTTAATTTCTAAATAATCATGCATCTGTCAATTAAATCAAAGAAGCTATTGCCTATGGAAAATATAAGACATCTATAGTATAGCATATTTGATGAATTAATTTAAAAAAAGCAACCAAAACCTATCACCTATCAATGAAAGGAAGTGGGCCGAGTGGGGGTGTTCACTGTTTCTCAATGATCTCCCACTTCGACACATTTGCTTTCATTGATATGTAACTGGTAGATTGGTTGTTGCTCTTTTATTAATTCAGCAAATTCATTCGACCAAAATGGTTGTGTGTTGATTTCGTTTTGTAAATTTTGATAAGTTGAATATATTAGCAGGAATAGACAAGATAAAAAGACTAAGGAAAAAAAAATACAATCAAAATATCAACAGTTATGGAAAAGAGGGATTACTTTTATGACTATAACTGTTGATATTTTGATTGTATTTTTTTTATATAAAGGATAATATAATTGTCTAAAAGTAGAGGGAAAGTATAATTATGGCCCCATAACTATATTTATTTTAAAGCTTTAGGGATCAGTTTTACTAAAACACTATTGATATGTAAAGCGAATTAATCCGTAGACATTTTGAATTCAGCTGATGGAAAGCAAGGAGCATTAAAACTCCGTACGTGTAGCGGTAGAGGAAATAATAATTTTCTGAATGGATTTGCACACAATGTAATTTTTGCAACATCGACAGAATATTTACAGGAATTATCTGTTGCGTTTATTAAATTGCGTCACACTTATCGTACGTTCGCATCCTTTGAGTGTGCCTCCACATCCGAATTGATTCGAATCGAAAAACGTGATAATCGTTAAATCCCCTCGAAAAAAAAAAACGACGCAGGTGGATACGCCAAAAATAACAATAACTTTCGTCGCTCAATGCTTGCGTGGGCGGCGGGCCATAATCCCACAGCGAGTGTTCCCATTGAAGTAACACCTTGTTTTAATTCATTTATCGGTGGCACCAACATTAAAATTCGTTCGTGATTTATGAATATGTAATCTGCTGGCTAATAAGGCCGAGCACATCCAAAAGTTTCTTACCACTATAGTAGGTTTAAGGTGGAGTACCGATAATTTATTAGACATACTGAAGCAATCTGTCCAACATATGCGTATTGTGTAATCTTATTAGGCACACCTTATTACAATTATAAACAATTTTACGCAGCTTCTCTGAAATGCGTTTTCCGTAATTACGACGGAAAACAAAGTGGTAATTAAATTTACTGCTGGAGGACATGTCAACGGATATGTTCATTTGTTAATAAACATTTGCACGTCCGTGCTGAGGACTAATTGTATATTTTTCGATGCGAGTATTTTTGGCTATCCTGTTATTGGTACGGTATTAAATTTCTTCTTGAGGTGTATACACAATGTGCATCGAGTAAACATTATCAAAAATAGAGCGCAAAATAATTTAAGCAGTTTTTAATTTGCCTCCTCCTGTTTTCGATAAGTTACTGCCAAGTTTTATATATAAATAAATACTTTCAAACCATCGATGAAGATTTATTATATAAACATACACACACACCAGCACTGTATTACATATATTTGCAAGCTAAATTCACCTTTAAACGAATTATTATTACGACTAACTTTTAGTTTTTAATTTTTTGAAAATTAAACTAAGTATTTACAAAAAAATAGCTAATTGATTTGAAGGGAAGGTTTTTTCACACATAATAATGTTTAAGGTTCAACTAGTAATAATGGTTTTTATTTTGTCCTTTTAAAGAAACGAGGACTGTCGCCTTGGAACTTTCGCCGAAAATTGATCCGATAAATGAGGATTTTGAGAAATTTCCTCCTAGTTAGCCATCCCCGGTCGCTTAGGGTTGGGCCGACACTTTTTCCCATGCGACAGCCAGACCGATCGGAATTTCATCGGGTTTTCTACGTTAGAGGGAACCGAGATAACCACCGCAACTTTCGAACTCCTCGTCGTTTAGTTTCAACCCCCACTCCCATGGGTGATTTTTTTTAAACGCAAAACACACACGTTTCCCACAGTCTATAAAACGATAATTACTTTCCACCATAACTATCACAAAAAAACGAAATGGACAGTTTGTGAATGCTAAAAACGTCCTCTGTAAAAATTAATGAATTATCACTTCTAATTATTTTCTTCAGAGTAGATTTTTAAATTGTATTATATTATATTTGTATAATTTTAAAATGTATCACCAAGTCAACGCATCTAGTATCGAAAAAAAAATGAAGCTAATGTAGCAAAACAGGGTATTTCAAATTACGACCGAAACAGAGAAAAATATTTTCTTTTGTTTGAATATTATTTGGCTCATTGATGGGGCTGGAGATCATCTAGTTTTCGAACAATTTCTCTTTCAGATTTCTAGAATTCTCCAAGAATTTTATAATATATATGGGTTTTATAATTATATTTTTGAAGATTTCTAAAATTTTTCAGGAATTTCTGTTCTACATCGACATTATAAATGAAAGACTGTTTATAGACTTCTCCAAGATTTTCTCGAACGCATTGTAAAAATGTCCTTAGATATTTTTAGAAACATCCAGTTCTATATGGATTTTAACACATTTCCAAGAATTTTTCTTCCAAATTATAAGAATTTTTTGAGAGTCAATAAATTTCCTTTTTAATATTTAAAAAATTTTACTTACAAATTGTGAGAATCTTCTTCGAGATTTTTTTACAGATTTTTAGAATGCTTCAGAATGTTTTTCTAACGTTTTGGCATTTTCTCCGAGTGTTCAATCACTTACGTCTCGTTTTATTCCAATTTCTAGAAATGTCGACAAATTAATCATAGTTAATTAGAAGGTTAATTAAATGAGAATTTTAATTAATCGTTAATCAAAGTTATTCAACAATTTCTCTTACAGATTTATAGAATTTTCCAAGAATGTCTCTTACAAATTGTGAGAATTTTATTCAAAAGTTTTAAAATACTTTAGCAAAATTTCGACAGGATTATAGAATGTTCCAGAAATTTCTCTTCCAAATTATGAATTTTTGTTTGAAGATTCTAAAATTTGTCAGTTTTTCTGAAGATTTTTGAAATTATCAGTAATTTTTCTTCCAATTTTTTAAAATAAATATTCCATAACTTGATTAAAACAATTACAAATCTTTATTAATTATTTTATTTGTAGCCAGATTTACATTTCAGGCACAAAGTAATCATTATCAATGGTTTGAAATTATTAGTTAATTTTTACAAGCGCTTAAAGGACTTTAAAATAATTTATTTTTAATATTTTCGGTTTCAATCAGTATTAAATCTTCTTTCTCTCAAGATTTCTCTACAATTTCTCAAGTTATTGTTTTGGAATTTTTTCAGAACTTTCTTCAAAAGATAATTTAGAAATTACAAATATTTTATTTCTCATTTGTTTTGTGGGTGTGTCCAGTAATATATCTTCTATCTCTCAAGATTCCTCTACAATTTCTCACGTTATTGTTTTGGATTTTTTTCAGAACTTGAAATTGAACGTTTTTTTTCAAGAGTTGTATAAGTTTCGAAATTTTTAGAATTTTCGAAAAATTGTTCATCCAGGCTACTGGGCATTTCCTTTCTTCTACTTTAAAATTTTTTGGCTATTCATTTTGAAACGTTGAAAGTTCACTTTTTTCAAAAGATAATTTAAAAATTACAAATATTTTATTTTTCATTTGTTTTTTTGCTTTGTCCAGTAATAAATCTTCTATCGCTCAAGATTTCTCTACAATTTCTCAAGTTATTGCTTTGGATTTTCTCAGAACAGGAAATTGCATTTCTAGAATTTTCCATAAATTGTTCATCCAGGCTTCTGAAATTTTCATATCTTCTACTTTAATATTTTTAAGCTATTTCTAAGAAAGTAATTTTGAAACGTTGAAAGTTCACCTTCTTCAAAAGATAATTTAGAAATTGCAAATATTTTATTTTTCATTTGTTTTGTGTTTTGTCCAGTAATATATCTTCTATCGCTCAAGATTTCTCTACAATTTCTCAAGTTATTGTTTTGGATTTTTTCAGAACTTGAAATTGCACGATTTTTTTTCAAGGGTTGTATAATTTTCGAAATTTCTAGAATTTTCCATAAATTGTTTATCCAGGCTTCTGGAAATTTTCTTTCTTCTACTTCTAATATTTTTGGGCTATTTCTAGGAAAGTAATTACGAAACGTTGAAAGTTCACTTTTTTCAAAAGATAATTTAAAAATTACAAATATTTTATTTTTCATTTGTTTTTTGCTTTGTCCAGTAATAAATCTTCTTTCGATCAAGATTTCTCTACAATTTCTCAAGTTATTGTTTTGGATTTTTTCAGAACTTGAAATTGCTCGATTTATTTTCAAGGGTTGTATAATTTTTAAAATTTCTAGAATTTTCCATAAATTGTTCATCCAGGCTTCTGAAAATTTCATATCTTCTACTTTAATATTTTTAAGCTATTTCTAAGAAAGTAATTTTGAAACGTTAAAAGTTCACCTTCTTCAAAAGATAATTTAGAAATTACAAATATTTTATTTTTCATTTGTTTTTTGTTTTGTCCAGTAATATATCTTCTATCGCTCAAGATTTCTCTACAATTTCTCAAGTTATTGTTTTGGATTTTTTCAGAACTTGAAATTGCACGATTTTTTTCAAGGGTTGTATAATTTTCGAAGTTTCTAGAATTTTCCATAAATTGTTTATCCAGGCTTCTGAAAATTTCATATCTTCTACTTTAATATTTTTAAGCTATTTCTAAGGAAGTAATTTTGAAACGTTGAAAGTTCACTTTCTTCAAAAGATAATTTAGAAATTACAAATATACTATTTTTTATTTGTTTTGTGTGTGTGTCCAGTAATATATCTTCTATCTCTAAAGATTCCTCTACAATTTCTCAAGTTATTGTTTTGGATTTTTTCAGAACTTGAAATTGCACGATTTTTTTCAAGGGTTGTATAATTTTCGAAATTTCTAGAATTTTCCATAAATTGTTTATCCAGGCTTCTGGAAATTTTCTTTCTTCTACTTTAATATTTTTGGGCTATTTCTAGGAAAGTAATTACGAAACGTTGAAAGTTCACTTTCTTCAAAAGATAATTTAAAAATTACAAATATTTTATTTTTCATTTGTTTTTTGCTTTGTCCAGTAATAAATCTTCTATCGCTCAAGATTTCTCTACAATTTCTTAAGTTATTGTTTTGGATTTTTTCAGAAATCGATATTTTTCAAGAGTTGTATGATTTTCAAAATTTTTAGAATTTTCCATAAATTGGTCATCTGGGCTTCTGAAAATTTCCTTTCTTCTACTTTAATATTTTTGGGCTATTTCTAAGAAAGTAATTTTAAAACGTTGAAAGTTCACCTTCTTCAAAAGATAATTTAGAAATTGCAAATATTTTATTTTTCATTTGTTTTGTGTTTTATCCAGTAATAAATCTTCTATCTCTCAAGATTCCTCTACAATTTCTCAAGTTATTGTTTTGGAATTTTTTCGGAACTTGAAATTGCACGATTTGTTTCAAGGGTTGTATAAGTTTCGAAATTTCTAGAATTTTCGAAAAATTGTTCATCCAGACTACTGGACATTTCCTTTCTTCTACTTTAAAATTTTTGGGCTATTTCTAAGAAAGTAATTTTGAAACGTTGAAAGTTCACCTTCTTCAAAAGATAATTTAGAAATTGCAAATATTTTATTTTTCATTTGTTTTGTGTTTTGTCCAGTAATATATCTTCTATCGCTCAAGATTTCTCTATAATTTCTCAAGTTATTGTTTTGGATTTTTTCAGAACTTGAAATTGCACGATTTTTTTCAAGGGTTGTATAATTTTCGAAATTTCTAGAATTTTCCATAAATTGTTTATCCAGGCTTCTGGAAATTTTCTTTCTTCTACTTCTAATATTTTTGGGCTATTTCTAGGAAAGTAATTACGAAACGTTGAAAGTTCACTTTTTTCAAAAAATAATTTAGAAATGACAAATATTTTATTTTTCATTTTTTGTCCAGTAATAAATCTTCTATCGCTCAAGATTTCTCTACAATTTCTCAAGTTATTGTTTTGGATTTTTTCAGAACAGGAAATTGCACGATATTTTTTTTCAAGGGTTGTTTTTCGAAATTTCCTGAATTTTCCAGAAATTGTTTATCCAGGCTTCTGGAATTTTCTGTTCTTCTACTTTAAGCTATTTCTTCAAATGATAATTTAGAATTTAGAAATATTCAAACAAATCATTTTTGGTCCCGTTCGATTTTTCTTCGAGAATTCTTGAAATTTTTTTTCAGATTGATAGAATTTGTCAATAATTAATATTCGATTTTCCAGAAATTTCTTTTATAAATTTTGCTAGAACATCATAAAAAAAAATTTCTCAGTTTTCTAGACTTTACAAAATATTCTCAAACAAATAGTGAAAATTTTCTCAGATGATTTTAGAAATATCCAGTAATTTTTATAGATTTCTATATTTTTTCAGAAATATTTGTTCCAAATTGTGAAAATTTTCTTTGAGGATCATAGAATTTCTCTTACAGATTTCCAATTGTTTTCAAGAATTTCTCTTACAAATTGTGAGAATTTTCTTCGAAGGTTTTAGAATATCCTAGCATTTTTTTTACAGATTTCTAGAATAGCTCAGAAATTGTTAGGTTAGCATTTTCTTAGAGGGTTCTAGAATTTGTAAATCATTTTTCTTCTCGAAATTTCTGGAATTTTGTCTAATTTACATTTTGCGATAATTTTCTTTGACAATAATCGATTTACTCAACCATTTATCTTTCAGACTTACAGAATTTTCCAAGAATCCCTATTTCACATTGTGAGAATTTCACTTACAAACTTTACTTACAAATTGTAAGAATTTATAATATTCCAGCATTTGTTTACAGATTTTTTAAATGGTTCGGGAATTTTTCCTAAATTTTTAGCATTTTCTTTGATTGTTCTAGAATTCATTTTTTGCTCAAGTTTTTTAGATTTTTTTCTAGAAATGTCTCCTATAATTTACGACAAATTAATCTTTGTCGATCATAGAGTTATCCAAAAAATTCTCATGCAGATTTATAGAATGTTCTAGGAATTTCTTTTCCAAATTGGGAATTTTTATTAAGGATTGTAGAATGTGTCAGTTTTTTTTTTAATTATTGAATTTATCAGTAATTTTTATTTCAATTGTTTTAAAATACTTTGGCATTTATTTTGACAGAATTATAAAATGTTTCAGGAATTTCTCTTTCCAAATTTCAGTATTTTTTCTTCTGTATTCTAGAATTTTTCAATAATTAATCTTATCCAGAATTTTCTATAATAAATTGCGAGAAGTTTCCTAAAGTCATTAAATTTTTTCATTTCTCTTTCTGGTATCTAGAATTCTCCAAGAATTTCTCGTGCAAATTGCGAAAATTTACTTTAAAGATATTATAATTTTCAGTAAACTTTTCAGGAATTTCTCTTCTAAATTGCCAGAATAATATGGAACACTATTAGAAATTCCACAACGTTTTCTATCATTAGCTTTATGAGCCACTAAATGAAAACTGTTTCCAGACTTCTCAAAGAATTTCTTTAACAAATTGTGAACATTTTCTTTTTTTTGGAAATATTCTGTAATTTCTACAAATTTCCAAATTTTGAGTTTTTTTCTTTAAAAATCATAGAATTTTTGAGCAATATCTCCCAAAAGATTTCCAAAACTTTCCAATAATTTCTGTTAGAAATATAAGTTCTTAAAAAATCTATAAATCTGTAATATGAATTGTTCTAAAATTTGTCAATATTTTTTTCTTCAGATTCAAGATTTTTTCCAATTTCCAGAAAGGTCTCTTTGTAATATATATTTAACGATAATAATGTCAAAGAAAATTGTCCTATACAAGAAATTTCCGGAAATTAAAAAAAGATGATTGACAAACTTTAGAACCCTCGAAGAAAATTATTACAATTAAAAAAAATTAAAAAAAACAATTTAGTGCCATTCTAGAAGAAAATTTTCACAATTTGTTCCAAAAATTTTTGAAGAGCGAGTCCAAGAAATTCCCGAACAAATTGTGAATTTTTTAAAGGGTTTTAGACTGGATATTGTATTTTTTTTTTGATTTCTACAATTTACGAGGAATTTTCCTTCAAAATTGTGAGAATTTTCTTTGAAGAACAGAGAATTTTCCAAGAATTTTTTTACAGGTTGTGAACATTTTCTTTGAAGGTTTTAGGATGGTCAAGTATTTTTTACAAATTTCTAGAATGGCTCTCATATTGTTTTTTTTTTCTTCTGGGGTTCTTAAGTTTGCCAATATTTTTTTACTTTAGATCTCTAGAATTTTTTCGAATTTCCAAAAATATCTCTTACATGACAATGAAAAAGTTATCGTCAAAGAAAATTGTAACAAATTATTAAGAGACATTTCTGAATATTCTTGAAAATTTATTCATATTCATATTCATATTCCTTTATTCACTTTAGCCACATATACATATATACAATGAAAAATAGACATTGGTACATTGGTGGATGTTAGCGTCAAATAATAAGAAAACAATACAAAACAATAGTTTTTAACATTTAGAAACATTTAAATTAACATTTTAAAAATTTACTAAATTAAACTTAGTCATATCTTACTACCTATAGTCATCTAAATTATTTGTATAATAAAAATAAAAATGAATACATGTTTTAAAATCTATCTTGTAGATATTCATTTATCGAATAGTAGCATTTATTTATAAGGAATAACCGCAACTGTCGTTTAAAATTGGTTAATTACAGATATATAGAATTTTGGAAATCTTTAAGAGAAATTGCTTAAAAATTCTATGATTTTGGAAATCTGTAAGAGAAATTGCTCAGAAATTCTATGACTTTTAAAGAAAATTCTCATAATTTTTTTTAAAGATTTTTAGACTGGATATTGTTATTTTTTATAGATTTCTAAAATTTTCCAGGAATTTTTCTTCCAAATATGAAGATCATAGATTTTTTCAGTAATTTGTATAATTTTCCAAGAATTTCTTTTACAAGTTGTGAACATTTTCTTTGGAGGTCTTAGGATGTTCAAGCATCTTTTACAGATTTCTAAAATGGCTTTAAAAAAATTCACAATTTGTTCGGGAAATTCTTGGACTCGCTCTTCAAAATTTTTGGAACAAATTGTGAAAATTTTCTTTGAGGATCATAGATTTTTTCAGTAATTTGTAAAATTTTCCAAGAATTTCGTTTACAAGTTGTGAACATTTTCTTTGAAGGTTTTAGGGTGTTCAAGCATCTTTTACAGATTTCTGAAATGGCTCTCAAATTTTTTTCTAAATTGTTAGTATTTGATTTTTCTCCAATTTTCAGAAATCTCTTTCACATCTTTATAGAACTTTCCATGAATGTCTCTTTCAAATTGTGAGAGTTTTATTCGAGTTTTTATATAACTTAAGCAATTTTTTGACTTCCTCTCGAAGAACATTTTCACAATTAGTAAGAAATTTTAGAAATTGCTAACAAAAATCTATGATCCTCAAAGAAAATTCTCACAATTTGGAAGAAAATTTACTGGAAAACTGAAGAAATCTATAAAAACATTGCTGAGTTAACAAATTCTAGAACTCTAGAAAAAAATACCAATAATTGGGAATGATGATGATTTTAGAAATATCCAATATAGATATCTATATTATTTCAAAAACATTTCTTCCAAATTGTTAACATTTTCTTTGAGGATAATAGAATTTCTCTTAAAGATTTTCAATTTTTTCCAAGAGTTTCTCTTACAAATTATGAGAATTTTCTTCGAATGTTTTAGAATATCCCAGCATTTTTTATAGATTTCTAGAATAGCTCAGGAATTGTTTCTCTAAATTGTTAGCATTTTCTTAGAGGGTTCTAGATCTGTCGTCTAAAATGTATTACTGTAATACAATCCTCAATAAAGTTGTTTATCTCTCTAGAAAATTAATTATTGAAAAAATCCTAGAACCTTTGATGAAAAATCTAAACTAATTCGCAACTTATTTGAGAAATTTTTGCAGAAGTGTAGAAACCTGAATAAGAATTGTTAGAAAATTCTAAGACCTTCGGATAAAATTCTCGAAATTTCTAATAGATTTTTTTGGAATATAGAAGAATAATTATTAAATAAAATTAGAAACCTGAAAAAATACTAAAAAAAAATGAAGTACACTCGAAGAAAATATTCATTATTTAATTCTAAAAACACCAAAAAATTCTAAATTTTCTTTTATAGAAAGTTTTAAAATTACTTTCTCAAAAATAGCTAACAAATCTGGATGAAAAAATGTTGTAAAATTCTGAAAATCTCGAAAATTATAAAAACCACGCAATTTCTAGAGTTCTCAATGAAATTTTTCACAATTAGGAAGAGAAATTCCTTCATTCTATAATTCTGTCAAAAAATGATAAGATATTTTAAAATCCTCTAATAAAATGCTTACAATTTTTAAGAGAAATTCTTGGAAAATTCTATTAATCCGTAAGAGAAATGGCAAATTGTAAAAGATGTTTCTAAAAATTGAAGTAAAAAATGATTGATGAATTTTAGAACCCTTGAAGAAAATGCTAACAATTTAGAAAGGAAAATTCCTGAGCAGTTCTAGAAATCTGTATAAAAATTCTTGAACATTTTTAAAACCTTTAAGAAAATTTTCACAATTTGTAAGAGAAATTCTTGGAAAATTTTGGAAATTACTGAAAAATTTTATAATCCTGAAAGAAAACTTTTGTTTGCAATTTGGAAGGAAATTTCTTGCAAAACTGTAGAAATATATTAAAAATACACTTAAAGAAAATGTTCACAATTTGTTCGAAAAAACTATCAAAAATTTCGAATAGAACTTCTTGAAAAATAAAAAAAATTCTAGAAATCTGGAAAAAGATTACTGACAAAAGCAAGAAACGTTATAAGAAATCCAAAGAGGCTAAAAACTCGTACAAATTAGATCTGCAATTTCTAAATTACCTTTTGAAAAAAGTGAGCTTTCAACGTTTCAAAATTACTTTCTCGGAAATACCTAGAAAAAAATATATATATTAATATGCAAAAAAAAAAAGAAATCTGGATGAAGAAATTCTAGAAATCTCGAAAATTATATAACCCTTGTAAAAAAAATCGTGCAATTTCAAATTCTGGAGAATTTAAAAAAAATGGTAGAGAAATTGTGAAACATAAAACACTTTCTTGATTAGAAATTAAAAACACTTGGTTTGTTTCACAGAATATTTATTATTTTTTCTCCGACTAGTTTCGACACATTTGTCGACACATTTTGTCGAAACTAGTCGGAGAAAAAATAATAAATATTCTGTGAAACAAACCAAGTATATTTAATTTCTGATCAAGATTTTTCAAATATGTTTCACCACGGGTTAAGTGAGCAATTAATTAAATACATAAAACACTTACTTTTATTATACTACTTGTTTAATGGTTTAATTAAATAAAAATAATATAATGATGTTAACTATTTTAGTAAAACAAATATAAATTATTTCAATAAGAGTTATTAAATCATATATGTGTTTCTCATTAATTACTCGGTGAAACATTTTGTTAATATATAGGTTTTATAATTAAATTAACTTGTTTTGTTTCACAAATAAGAGTTATTAAATTCACTATCACAATTAGGAGTTGTTTGTTTTGTGTACATCATGTTTTTTGAAAGTATTTAATCGAACAAAAATGTTATCTGCATTTATTTTCAAATCGATAGCCATTTTGAATAAATGAACGCCGCAAACGATTCCGAGGAAGGTGTAAAGAATATTGTTAAGTATTTCACGCTTGAAATCTGAAACGAATTTGCATGAATATGTAGGTTCGAATTTAAAATCGAAACATTTTCCATATTTTAGAGTCGAGTTACTAGACGACTCTGAGATCAACTGGACTTAACATTCTCTCGTGCCTTCTACAATTCCTTTAAATTCCTACGTATCAGATTTCACATTGGGTAAACACGGTACAAGCAAGGAAAACAATAGAATTTGAATAAAACCGGCGCTGGTATATTTATGCCCGTTTCAAGCTTGACAATGATTTTTCTTACAGCGCGGATTAGACTTACACACGTAGGAACAATGGTAATTTAGGACAATATTTGTCTCGCCATATCGATAGCTTATTGTTTGCAGCGATCCTATTCGAGGAAGAAAGCTTTTTCAGAAATAATGAACCCGTTTTATCACCCCGGCATTCTGTTCTACGGGGATAAGGCGACAAATATTTTTACAAAAATTTACTCCAGTATGTCACGTTTTATCTGTGACTCGGCGGAGGTATTTAATCAGGAATTTTATCCTCGGCCATTAAAGCATACGTCGTACGACATACCTAAATGATGGTTTGTTATTTTTTTTGTAACAAAGGTGGAGAATTATGATAGCCGTTTCAATTTGTCGTAATTACACCTTTCTCCTCAAGGCATGCGAAATAAAAAAAATCGCCGACGGTCGCGTACTTATACCCTCATAATTATGCAGAACATAGTTTTTCCTCTCTGCATGTGCCCATAAAATGTATAGAATACAACTTCGCGCTTTATGTTTTGATTATTAGTGCCGTGCTCGGTAGCTACATATTATACAACGGCAGCAATAACAAACTGTAGCTTATGTTCATGCTTGCGATCCGGTGATAAATAACGTTAAAAACTGGAAAGAGCTGATAAAGAAAAACTCCACCCTTTGTCGGGCTCGTTTGTATTGCAAATTAATGCACGACCTTCGATAATACGTACTGTTTAATTGTTACTGCCAATGAACGTGACCGGCTGCGTCAATAGGAGTATTATTTTTTTGGCTCTAATTTTAGCGAATATGAAAAGGGCATGATTTAAACCGCTTATGACAGATTTTTCCGTTCGCCGTTTATAAATACACCGAAGACGTTTCCTGAGAGTAACGACATCTAACTATTGGAATCGTAAATATGAGCCGCGTCACGCACCTGTCTTACACTTCATTATCAATTAATTAAATTTGGCTTCATTTATAAAAGTCTATTTCAAACTATACAAAAATTATATTCTCAATAATATTCTCAACTTATTTCATTGCATATTTTCTCTATTATTATTATTATTTTTACACTTTTCATAACAGAATTAATTAGTTAATTAATACATAATTTATTTTGATACATTTAGATGCTTATTATCAACACCTAACTGTAACTGTATATCTAGTGAATAAGAATATATTTATGATTTAATTCTTTTATAAAATATTTAAAAAAAATTGAATTGCCTTGTTATAAATTGTAACTTAGTTATGGCAAATCGTTTTCGAAAGGTTTTCTCACAACACGAGTTAATGGGTTTATTTTGCACTAGCATCAAGACGTCATCCGCTAAGACGAGATAAGTTTATATTATAAATCGATAACGCCCGTCCCGATTTTATTCTGTACAGTTTCTTTTTCCCTGGGTTTATGGGCCCCGATCTACCCAATACTTTATTCCCGCTTGTTCGTACATTTCAACTGTGTGTTTAGGATATGTACAATTCAAATTCGAGAAATTGGTTTCCTACAGATATTACTGCATGGATGATAAAAATGTTTTATTCCAATTCCCAACTTTTCTAATATTTTATCATACATGTGCCGCCCCGCGCGATATTCCTAGCCGTTCGGGCACATCAAAACAAAGAAGAAATTGATTGCCGATGAAGCCGGGGCCGAAGCCAATCCCAATAAATGTTTCGGCACCGGCGATGACGTCTTAATTCATCTCCCGTCGAAATGGAGATAACATCTGTATTAAACAAAAGATTCTTATTATCAGTTCAAATTGGGATGTGTTTAAAAAAAAGGAACCAAATGAATTGTTACACGGCCGTATCATACCATTTAAGCACCTGTGTTATGGATGATGTAATTATGGCTCTTGGGCCATAAATAATATGCTTAGTAATTTATATTGACATTCAGCTTTTACCACAAATCATTTGTTTAAAATAGGTTAACAAGGATATATTAGTAAAAATATATACTAATTGAAGAAATAATTAGCTTGTCAAGTACTTAAAGGATTATATAATCTTAGTGCTATTTGTTTAGCTCTTAAGAATGTTTACATATTATCATAACTCTTAAACAGTCATTAACATCTTAATAAGTAATATTATATTTCTATCGATATCGCAGTTTAATTAAAGTACTTCAATTTTAATTTTCATGGCGGTCGGAGAAAATAAAATCTCGCAGAGATGAAAATATCCACGCGGTTGTAAATAACATTGGTTATTGCTCGCAGGTACACTCTTTTCTCTGAAGTATATACGCTTTGAAAGCTAATTACGACATATATAAATATAAACAAAATAACGAGAACCCGCCGCATAATAAAAGCGGATCCGGATTACGACGGCCTTATCAGGTGAACACAATTAAACAATAGCGCAACAATAAAAAGTCAATTTGGCTTCACGCAAACATATAAACAAACACAATGCACCGCATTTTAATGCATAAAGTGAACCGGGCCCCGATTGTTCCAATACATTATGCGACTTGATTATGACAATACGAAAATTGTACATGCATTAAAATCGAATTTCATTTTTTCATACTGTTTGGATTAAAAAAAAAATCAATTCAATTTTTATACATTCAAACAGTTCATTGATAACAAATAACACAAAATTCTTTCCATACGTGTAAAAGAAATAAAACAATTAACGCTCATGGCATTTTTACGTCAAGATAGTTCTTAAAATTGTTTGTTAGAACATTTTTAAATCAATTACAAAAGCATTAAATAACGTTTTCAATTAAAACATTCAACATCGATAAATTAAATAAGTCAGGTTTTCAAATTAACTCGTCAACAATGTAAGAGTATAAATTGAGCCCAATTTTAAAACTGTATTAAAATAACGCATTCAATCATTCCGACTAGAACGAAATAATTTACGTTTGCATTGAAGAGGATGTACTTATTAAAATTGAAATTAATTAAAATGGACTTACTAGAATCCCTCGAGGTAAATAAAGCTAAGCATAATCCCGGAATTCCCCTACTTAACGAACAGACTGATTTTCTATATTCACATATTTCTCGTGTTGTTAATTTGCGTTGAAATCTTTTTGAAGGAAATTGCTGTAAAAAAAAGAAATAAATTAACGGCGATTAAGAAAAAAACCTATAGACACGTGTTTCTAGCTTTTAAATCTCATCAGTGCAGTTTTGTTATTAAATTAATTTTAAAATCAAACAAAACAATTAAGATAATATTCAACACCCTTAAGACAGTATATAAGATTAATAAATGTGCACATCAGACGATCATCAATACAAGACTAGTCCTGAAAAATTTTCTGTAACAAAGCTGGTACAATAATAAAAACTTATTAAATTTTTTAAAGATCTGCCCTTGGAAGATATTAAGTATTCAAAATGTTTGTGGAGCAATTCACGTAATTCGAAACAAAATAAAGCCGACTGGTGCGTGCATATCAAAGTTCGGACATTGTTTCAATAATGTTATTCAAATTAGTTATGCACATTATTGAATAGCTGTCGGTGTATTTGCGAGCGCGCCATTTCCGTGGCGCCCCTCGCCAAAATGCAAAATTCCGGCGTCGGTTTTGTTTATATTACTTGGGAATTAATCGAATGAAATAAAAGGCAAGAGGCGGATTGGCGGCCGACGCAAACGTAATCAAATCCCGAAGTGTGTGCGTACGTGTGGGGATTGCACTGCGACTATTAATTCCAGTGTAAACTGTATAATTAAATTTTAGAGTTCCGCGAAAAATACGCCGTTCATAAATATTTATCGGTAATGGTAATTGTGTTTGGCGATCTGATGTGATCTGATGGTCTGCCAAGGCAAACACAGGGACATATATAATAATCAATGCGAATGCAGAATACACCTATGACAGCCTCGTGCGATTTATGGTGCACATATGGATGACATGCCCTGTAATCTGCATCGGAAGTGTAGCTCCTGCAAATCTCCCGAAATACAAGACCAGATGTTCAGTTTGGTTGACGGTCGCGTAGAAAGTGGCAGATAGCTTCCAAGAATGTCTATATAAATTAATTAAAAAACTGAAAAAAAAAAATTACAATTATTTATTCAACTAAATCAAAATATTCATTCAATTGTATAATTTATTACTTTAAAAATGAATTCATCAATATAAATCAAACATACTTTGCTCAAAAGCATTATTTGTGTAGGTCAGCAATACGCTACTTTTAAAATAATTTACAACAGCATATATTATTGGAATATCTACATTTATTATTATAAGTATACTACCCAAACAAACACTTTTTAAAGTTATCTAACTTTAATAATTAATTGTTTTAAGTCAGCAATATACAATTAAACATTGATTATGATATGTAAAAAGTATACTATAGCTCAGATGGGTTTCCAATCTTTAAACTAATATACCACAATCAACGATCTACACTACAACAACATTGTAGTTTTTAATCATAATGATGGTTGCGGCCGTTACTATGTGGTAATTCATAATGAACACTGAATAAAACACTTACTATGTTTTTGTGGTTAACAACATAGTAAGTGTTTTATTCAGTGTTCATTGTAGTTTTTGTAAAAAAAAATTATTAACTTAATCCCAAAAATTATAATTAATCAAGCGTTCACTCATTACAGCACCGTAAAACAATTACAAGGATTAACTCTGATATATGTGAATGATGGTACAGTCTTCTCTTCATACTGTTCCACTCGTTCTATAGGATTTAAATCCAGCGAACGAAAACACTAACATCAGCTCCACAGTACGATTGTTGCCCAAATGTTAGCAAGTGTTCCACAATTAAAGAAACCACTAATTGGAACAGTGTAAAAGAAATCCAAATACTCGAATTTAACTGTATAAATTTTACCTTCTTCTCTAAAACATTGGTCAACGATTTAGCCCATAATAACAAAACAATTCCTCTTCAAAGATGCTCATCTGTTACACATTTGAAAAGAATAGTTTATTCTAATGAAGTGTCCTTTTATTAAAGCTCTTGCATCGCTGTACATTACTACATTTTAATTGACCAGTTGGCCTTCTTCTTCAAATCCGTCCATACCTGATATACACTCTCTACTATCGTTGCAATTTAATTACAACAAACAATTTTGGAACATCTAAATAAACTACAATTCAATAACATCAAAATAGTTGTCTTAAACACAAGGCACACAGTTTATGGAAGCCCAAAACTACTAACGCTAATGCTTTTATCAAAAGAGAAAACTACAAAAATTTCAAAATTAAAAGGTTGAAATTGTAATCACAACATACTGTCATTATTTTTAGTGTTTAATATTGTAATAACTATATTTAAGCCTTGCAATTAATGATGATACAAAATCCGACTTTCAAATAGTTTATAACATTTACACGCTTTAAATTCTGTTTAGTAATTAGAAATATACATACAGTACCAAAAAATAATGGTTATCCCCAACGATTCATTGAAGTAATATCTGAATAAATTGATATAAAAAAAAATATAATGCAATGTATGCTATGTAACACTTTATGTAAGCATTTATAGGTACAAAATGCATGGAGAAAATAAAACACCCAATGGAAAGCTGGAATAGAATCAAACAGTTCAAATAATTTAACATGTTGATAATTTTATGATATATAGGTTTTAATAAAATTTCATAAATGGATGACGTGTTGTGTGTATATATATTTAACTATAACATTTATATAACATATTTAGAATTTAAATGAGTGTAACTATCATCATTTAAATCTATCATCAAAATTAACTGCATATACTATACAACATATATACTAGCAATTTTTTTTTACATAGTATATTCTTACATCGCCAGTAAGCTCATCAATGTAACGAATTTTTTAACATGTACATATAAAATTGAAATAAATTCGGTATAAAATAAATTATCGAGTAATAAAGGAATCATATGTAACAGAGTACTGACCTAAATACATTGCAAATGCAATAAATAAGGAACAATTTTTAAGATTGACTAGCCTGAAGCTAAAAGAAGGGCAATCTAGTAGTAGTCAGGATTAGCGTGGCCTCGCCGGTAGCGGGGGCGGCGCTGCCGATCGCGCCGGAACCGGCGGTGCGGCTCTAGACGGAAGCGGCGGTAGGCCTGCTTGTTCAGGCCTTGGAGGTGGAGGTGGTGGTCCTTGTGGTTCTGGTCTGCTGATGACGTCATCACTTATTTCTTCATAAATACCAGTCTCCTCTTGATTGATAGGCGGTGGTAAATCTGGTGGGGGAATTTCAAGAGGAACAGGTTGGGCTATTTTGGTTGGTATACTGATGACTCCAGCCTAAGCATTAAGCATTAAATAAATAAATCGTCATTGTCATAAGATATTTCAACTAACCTTAGGAACTGCTTTCCTTTGTGTAGCTGGTGACTTAACACTAGGAGGAGGTGGTCTACCTGGAGGACCACGTGACTTCCCTACTTCTGGAATCCCTAAACCTTAAACATATGTAATAATTTCATCCAAAAATATATATACAATAATCTTACAATTATAATCAGGTTGTGCTGGCATAGCACACAATGGAATAGTATTACTCGAACACAAGCCTATTTCTTCTTTGGCTTGTTCAACCCAATTCGGAGTCTTTAGAGATAAAGTTAAATTACAATCAAGAACCTAAAACAGAGCCAATAATTTCAACTCGATATTTCAGCTTAACACTGCATTTATTTACCCGCAATGACCTTTTAGCAGCCGCTTGCATTGCACACTGTCCATCACGGAATGTAATCCACATAGTTTCACCAACAAATCTAACCAAAATAACATCACCAATCTGTGAAAGCTCTTGCAGTAACGCCATCATTAAATTATCATCAAAAACACTCTCCTCAGTATCCTGATTGCCACCTTCGCAGTGAACAATTACAGTACCGTCTGGTGGTCCCAAATCAGCAATAACTTCGTAAAATACTTGTTGCCTTAAATCCGGATCCACTTTCCTAGCTTCTATATCAATTACAGCTACGACTGGCCTGTGATCACTTTGTTTCAAATCGGCACGCCCGTAATATATCAACTGCCCCGGGTTAAAGTGTTCTTCAGTGTTCTCCGGAAAAAGTGGTCGCCTTTTCCATAAAATTCTATCAGTCCAAGCAGGAGCCCTGCATTTCTCACTTGTGTCATAATCATTACTAAAGAGATCATATTTATAAGTCGGGGGAAATGCAATATCACCTTCTATGAAATTCTTAAATACATTTCCACCTTCTTGCTGCTTCTAAAAATTATAATCGACAAATTTTTATTCAAAATTATTTTTTAACTAAATAAATAAACAAATATCTTTGAAACTACTACAAATATTTATAGTATATTTAAAAATGATAGTAATTAATGTTGCATATAATTAAGAACAATCCTTTTATTCAAATTAATTTGCAATGAAGAAACATATAAAATATAATAATCACCAAAATCTGTGTAATTAAAACAAAATCAAAGAGATTAAGTAATGCAACAATTACATTATTACATTATAATTTTGTAGATTTATTAAATTATTTGTAAACAATATTAAAAACTTACTTTTAATTGATCGAATTGTAAAATAGATTCGTAGTCACCTTGCCTAACAAACTCTTTAATTTCTTCCTTGTCCATGTCAACCCTATAGTTAAAGTCTCCACACCAGAACAAGTATTCGTGTGAATTAAGAGTGCGGCCCATTGGGAAGTTAACCTTTCTGGTAATCTCTGCGTAATCGGCGTTACGTTCCGTTACTTGTGACTGACCCGCCGCAAAATGTGCACAAACAAAACAAATCGATGTTGCATTGATTACCATACGGATAGCAGCTGCCCCCTTATTTCCTAATATAATAATAAAAATATGAATTTGATGAATTTGTAAATATAAGCAAATAATATTAAATTCCATATTGATTGTTTAGATTTACCTGTATGTCCGCCAAGTCCAGTCTTAACTGAATCCACAGCAACGTCCCGAATATATGGGACGTGCTCGGGTCGAACAAACAGATACAAACATACACCAACTAGCTGTTGGTAAGAAACCAAAACGTAGGGTCTATCCCGTGACAAAACTTTCTGCAATTCCTCTGCCCAGGCCTTGGCGTTTTCACTACTGGAAGCAACAATATTAGCAGCATTTAAATCAACAATTTCCTCAAATCCCACTGCGAATATATCAGGAATTTTCCTCTCATCACTGGCTAAATCTATTAGACCCCCGTTTGTAACTTGTGGATCCAAGAGCCAGTCTGATAAAGAGTCATCTTTATAAACTACACTCCTAAAATGCTTTCCACCATTTACATTGTAAGTGCCTACTACAATTCTTAAAGGTAATGGAGTCGTGTATTCGTTGTATCGTCTGCACATTTCTCTCAAAACATGTGGAGGAGCTGAAACAATTCACATATATATCCATGAAATCAATCAAAATGATTTTTATTGTTCTGAAAAATGGCTCCTAATTTAATTATTCATTTCATAATAAGTTTCACAATTATTTATCTTACCATGAAGAGTGTTGTATGGAAGAAGTGTTCTCGCTCTATCGGCTAATTCTGTGCTTAACGTAGATCCCACTAATAAAATATCTATTGCTTCTTGTTTTGAATTATCTAATAAATTATTTTGTATAGTTCTAGCAGCAGATCTAGCTCCATCCATCAACTGCAATAACATTTATAATAAGATTAAAAACACAATGTCATTTATAATTATGTGCAATGCTAACCACTTTATTGTATCTATTATGTTATAATTTTAACTTAAGATTTATATTAGTTTACTTAAAAAGTTAAATGTATGCATAATGATAAGTGGGTATAATTACGAACAAATACTTCCTCTAATATGCAGTAATATTGCATCAAAAATTGAATTTATATATAAAAGATATTAAAATACTGTATTTTAATTACTCAAAGGAAATTAAGTCGATATTAAAAAAATAAGTAATACCATAAATATACTAAAGCATGTCGGCAACATTATATTTAGGATTAAAGTTTTTTTACCTTTGAACCCCCTTGAATAGCACCAGTTCCTGCATAAATTTTACTTATTTCATTTCCATTATTAATCCACATCTGTTTAAAAACCTCCTCAAATCTTGATATGGTCTGTTTCTTATCAACTAGATTCATAGCTTGTAGCTGTTTAGACAGTGTTTCCAATCCGAGGAAAGTCTGTACACAATTCGTACGGTCCAAACAATCCAAACAATTAGTTCTAATCGTTCCTGTCTGCAAACTGTACACATTGTTTCCGTCAGTGTGATAAAACGAGAACTCTTGCAATTGTTGCTCAATTTTATTCTTCAGCTTAGACAGGTGTGTTTGATTACCACCCCGGCATTCCTGATGGTAATCAAACACTATGTGTGGCACATCATCTTTATGCACTGAATCTTGATGGTGTTTCTGGAATTCATTACTAAGGGTACTTTCTCCTTCTTTGCTCCCAATTAGGTTTGTACCAAGTAAGTTCACAATCGCCTGTCGGCCATATCTTTCTTTAATCATCTGCATGTGCCTATCAAAAGCAGCCTTAGAAGATTCAAACCCTCTTGACAACTTTACTTTATGGGACCCCACCTGTTGATTCAAATTATTAGGTCAAATCAATATTGCACTCATGTTATGAACAACTAACCTGAAGTCCCGGTTGTTCCCAAAATAATGGCACTGACCCCCTTGTTTGTAGGTATGAGGATACTTCATTATCAATAAAAATAACTTGTTCAGTTTCAACAAAATTAGCTACATGTCCTTCATCATTTGTACCCCTAACATTAAACCTATTTAAAAATAATTATATTAATATCTAATATTTATTCACAATATGAGTAATAAATCAATAAACAACATTTCATGGTTTTAACATCTGTTTTGATTACATTACATTAGATTACAGTATTTCTATAGGCTCAGAATAATATGAAAGCAATTGTTAAATTAAAAAGTAAATTATATTTAATGTAAAGATAATAAAGCTAATAAAAATAATAATTATAATTTGTTTAATTTTTATTTGTATTTGAATGTTAAATTGTCTTCAAGAATTAATAATTAATTTAAATAAAATCATACCTAGTGCCAGCCCTTTCGCAACTCAATCGAGAAATAACTGCTGCTATAGCCTTACGATGTCCAACATAAACTGTACGCAATTCAACTGAACCGCACATTGCTTTTACCAACCAGGAACTACATTCTACTCCAAACCGCACTAAATGTATATGGAGCATACGGTTCCTGGAAAATATCTAATTAGTTTCCTCCACTCTTCCAGTAATTAAACAATTTAAATTACCAGAAAAACCGGTGATCTGTTTGTGAAGTTCGTAGCTTCCTTTGTGCACACAATGTTAAATCCACAGGATTCTTTCCTGTATTTCCAGATGACCAAGAAAAGTAGAATGTTCCCGAGTTTAATAATTTACGCACCTTCAATTGAATAATGTTAACAGGTGTAACTTTATCTTATAAGATCACTAACCTCCACAATCCGATCCTCACTTTGCTGATAGTGCAATGGAATAAAGTGAGTTTGTGTGATACGAAATATTTCTGAATCCCCCATCTTTCCAATGGAGAAACATCCAGTGATCATAACAAGATATAAAACACTAGATTCTCCTGCATTTAATTGTAAAACTCCCAGACACCCATATGCATCGATTATCTTAGTGTATTGTTTTTTAACAGCTTCTGTTTCTTGTGCAGCTAGAAATGTTAATTTTGAAGGGGTCAAGTGCCATTAGGTTCAATTATTTGATGAGATTTAGGTACTTACATAGCACAGCTACTGCTTGACTTTCAAACAACAATGTTTCTTCTTTCCCTTTCCGTTCCAATAAAATACTGTGTGGGCTTGGTGGCTGGCTTTTCTCAAGCACTCTAAATCCTTTGTACATAGCCATGTTTCGTGTTTTTCTTACCTATCTTTACCAATTAAAACATCTTATTAGTATTGTACTGTCCCAACAGAAGCTTTTGACAGAACACTGATAGAATAGTGATCATGTGATATTCCCACCAAAATCAATGTTGTGAGAAAAGCGAGAACGTTTTCTGTTCGTAAACATGGTTGCTCACTGATATTAAATTCCATTGCCGTACATGGCTACAACAGAATAATTTAAAAATTCTGAAAATTTGGGCTTTTATTTCTAATTAAAGTTATTTCTAACTTCAAATTCAGTTTCTAAATCGCCATAAAATTTATTTTATTTTCTAAATTCTGCCATAGTATAGGCAAACATAATTTTAAATGTTGTAATGTGCTATTAAAAGATATATACTATTCATAGTTTGAAATATATATATTTAATTGCATGAAGCAAAATATCATGTCTAAATATTATTATTAATAAAATTAATGTTAATTTAAACATCGATAAATATTTATTTCTATGGTTTAGATGTCGTTCTCTTCTAAAATAGGAATCTGTAATGTTATTGATTTGACCTGCTAAAATAACAGGTTCGCATCTACAATAACTGTCAGTTTTTATCTAAACTTTGTTGTCATTTGTTAAAAAAATATGAATTAATAATAACAACGATGGATTCTGACGAAGGGCAGCTGCCGTCACCTCCTGGGCCTCCAAAGGAGCCGCCTCCTAGTCTACCTCCACCTTTACCCGCGGTGAGTTATAATTTCATTCATGAAAAACACGTAACAAATATTCCCTTATTTTAGAGACCTAGGAAAACTAGCCCTCAACCTCCAATACCCGTACAGGAGCCATCACCATTTGACCTCGACCAAGAAGTTGAAAATGATGATGAGATTTCACAACAAATGACTGCTTCGTATAGTGAAATATCCTTCAAATCTGGCCTAAGCCCTGAAATTGAGATACCAATGTTTTCATTCGAAAGTAACCCCCTTCAGGATCAAATTCGCCGGCCTATAACTCTACCCTGTGATAATAAAGCTTTAGGTCCCCTTACATTAGAAGGTAGTGTACACGTGGAGGGGAATATGACTCATTTTGTTGCCGAGGATCTAGAATACAAGATTAAGTTGTCAAATACCCAGTCGAAAAAGGGGGACACACCTCCTCTTTCCACAGGCTCCAGGAGCTGCACACCAAGTTCTCTATACAGGCAATTGTTAGTGCCACAAATTACACAAATTGATATGAGACTGCTCAATGATCTGGAATGTGAGGCACAGAAAATCGCTACTTCCATAGATAGTTTAACTGAAAATTTATGCGGTATTTTACATTCTGTAAGTATCTATTAAATTAACATAACTAAATAATAATAAACTTGTTATTAGACTGTTAACTCATTATTTATACACATGTAAGTTTGTGTTCTTTAGTGTCACTTTATATTTTATCATTTAAATTAATTAAATATTTTAATTTTATAGATGTCATCAATTACTGCAGATAATGTTGATGTCTATAAAAATGCAGTATCAAAGATGTCTAATGCCATGGATGCTAATATCAAGGTCAGTGTTTTTTAATGCCTGTGAAATTGTTAATTTTTCAAGTTGCAGAGTATGTATACAATGATGGCTAAAGCTGAGGAAGTTACACAAGGAATGAAGTCAGTACAAACACATGCTACAAGATTGTATCCTTTTTTAAAAATATTAAATCTGCTTTTACAGTATGCAACATAATCATTCACCAAATTTGCATCCATCAAGAGTGTAATACAATAAGTATCAATTAAATCTGCTTTTTATTTCTAGTTATAGTGGGTCAAATATTGGGTAATAATATTAAATAATTGTTGGGTATTTTTAAGTTGAATATTATAATTTACATTTTTGAATTATGCCGAGGTGAATTTTTTAAGATTAAAATTATGTATTAAAAACCTTAATGCATTTACAGAAAAGAAATCAAAAGGCTGGTGGATCTCTTTGAAAGCTATGTATAACATTGTGATGTATAAATTTTATCGTTTTGTTATTATTTGAGATAATTAAATTGTAGGTGCAATAAGTTCCCTTTTCCATGCCGTTGTTTATATTTTAAATTTGTAAAATGTATTAGTTTTATATTTAACCCACAAGGAAATATAAATAACTGTTAAATTTTGTACAAAAAAAAAATACATTTTTTCTGAAATTGGAATTAAAAGAATTTTTTAAAATGTGCTAAAATAGCATTTTGTTATTATCTTAATACCATATTTTACTAAGAGTAAAATTGTGAACGCTATAATATTTAATATTACAGTTTCAGAAAAAAAAATTGGTGTACAATACATAACTTTGCAAGTTACAGCTCACTTCTCCAGGTGGTATATCTGTATTTGTTATTAAAGTTAATATTACTTTATTTTATTATTGAGCAGAATCTTATATACTTGCCTAATAACTTTTAATGATAATCTATTTAATAAAAAACATTGTTTCATTACAAGTTTTGGATTATTATTCGATTATTAAATCATATTTTCTTTCACTTAGAGAGAAAGCAATATATAATGCTACAAATTTTTCAAGCGTTTTATTTTACGGCATTAACAGATTGTTCTCTATGTTTGTTATTTATTGTGCATTTTAAATAATGATAATAAAAGTAATTTGCACTGTATTTATTTAGTTTTCATGCATATGGATTACATGATTATCTTATGTTGGGCTATTCTGTAAGTAAAAAGTTAATTTTAATATGTATAAGTATATTTTTACCTGCTATAAGTATATTAACAAACTGTCTTTAAGCGTGAAAAGAAATAGCCCTAAAAATACTACTTCCCAAAAACTGTTTCATATAATATATATGATCAAATAAAATGTGATAATGTATGCTATATAACAAGCAAGTAAACACTTGTTACATGTATATTTATAATGTTTGTATTCACTTTGACGAATTGTGGAATTACAAATTTCTTACTGATTTAATTTAATGCAATGAAAGTAACCAATTTAAAATACCTATCTAATACCGTTGATTGAAATATTTCAATCAACGCTAATACGTATTTTGATCAATCTAATTTGATATTAACAAAATATTGTGTTTATCTATTAATTTATTGTTTATGGCTAGAGTTATCTATATAACTGATTCTATGGTAAACCATGCATAATCTTACAGCGTTGATTGAAATATTTCAATTAATGCTTATAGTGAGCAAAAAGAAAAACTAAATATTATAAATAGTAATTTTATTACATGATATTTGATAAAATTAATAAGTAAATAACTAAAAATACTACCAACATTACAACATGTGAGAAAAAAGGTTGCCTAAACTGAAGTTGGGTTTCCCGAAGTTAACTTTACAGTCCTAAAATTCTGTTCCAGCTTCAGTTGTCTGAGGCCGCCCCATTAAGAAACAAGATTAAAAATGTCCAACTTCAATTGCCCGCATTATAAAACGGCTGCTAAAATACTGGTAAGATAATACCCTAGTATAAATATAATCATTCAATGTAATTGATTAATTTCTTGCTTAATCTGTGGTGAAACATGTTTTAATTATTTGGTTTGATTAAAACATTTGGGATTTGTTTACACATCAAGATCATCAATCAATGTTATTCATAAGTTATTATATTTTATATATACGTTATGCCTTAACATCATGGTCTGAGCAGGTTTTTGATATATATATAAATATATATATATTATTTTGCAAAAACAAAACCTTACTTAAACTTAAAACATATGATTTAATGGATTGAGGTTATATTTATATTAATGTTTAGAAATAAAAGATTAGATGTTTTGATAATGTAAATAGAGCAGCCCTGAATTGAATTAGGTAACTTGGTAAAATCCAGAAGTTTTTTAGTTCTACATTTATACTATTTGTAAATTATGTTATGTACACTTCTTTTCCTTTAGGCACCGTGTTGCAACAAGGCGTATGTATGCAGATTTTGCCATAATGAACAACAAAACCACATTGTAGATACGTCAGAAGTTCGCTTCATCATTTGTTTGCGCTGTAATTATAAACAACCTGCAAGGGAAAATTGTTCAAACTGCGACATTCAATTTGGTGAGGTAAATGTAAATCTAATAAACAATTTTTATTCAATTCCAATTTTAGTTTTCAATTGTAAGTTTTTTATGCTGTGAGTGTTTTCTTTATATCAATTGTTATGTATATGTAAACAGCCTAATATAACTTTTTATCTTTTAATAAAATCATTTATCATTTTCATGAAGCGCTTTAAAATGTTTTAGTACTTCTGCCTTAAATGCAAGCTCTATGATGAAAATAAGAATCAGTATCACTGTAATGGTTGTGGAATCTGCAGAGTTGGCCCTGAAACTGATTTCTTCCATTGCCCCAAGTGCAATCTCTGTCTGAATAAACGTTTGCTTCGAAATCATAAGGTAATTATTTACATTCTTCATCTATTATAACTACCATATATACACAGTAAACAACGGTAGAGCAGTGTTTTATTTTTTTAGTAATATGTATATATTTTTTAGTGTGTGGAAGATGTTTCAAGGGATGATTGCCCAGTTTGTGGAGAGAACCTACATACTTCCAGGGATCCACTTTCTGTGCTTAAGTGTGGACACATTTTACATAAAAAATGTTTCCAACAATTAGTTACATTTAATTCGATAAACCTGTGTCCATTATGCAGAACTAATATGATTGAATGCCCTTGGTAAAAGCTAAATTAACTTCAATAATTATCATCCATTTTCCTTGCTACGTTATCACATATAGTAATTAAGATGAAATGTAAAATCTAATTAATTCAAGATAAATATAGGTAGTTAGTCTATTCATATAAGGTAACATTTTCATTCATAATTTAAAATATTATACAAATTTTGTATCTTATTTTTTTTATAACTATATTGATTTAGAGGAATAAAATTATATAATCATATGTTTATAATATATTTTTTAACCATAATAAAAATATCATTATTAAATTAATAGATATATTTTTACATTGAAATTGAAAAATGTTAATTTTTTTTCTTATTGGTAACGAAGAAAGTAAGTAATCTAAATGGTAAGGATGTCAACGTTTATTTTTCTTTATTACCAGGTTTAATTAGTATCTTAAATACTGATACTGATAATCCATTAAATATAAAACATCTTTGGAGCTGCACTGTCCAATATCATCATTAGAAGTTTGAACTATGGAAATGTGATTATTAAATCATATTTTAATTCACTTATAAAGCAATATATAATGAAAATAACTTTTCAAGCACTTTGTTAGAGTCTCGCCCTGTATATTAAAAATTTAAAAATCCTAATCTCCGAAGTAACTTCAAGTATTGGGAACAAAAGAATCATTTCATTGGTTTTCGGTGGTTTATAACAATAGTTTTGTATTATTAATTTTTTCAAAACTCTAACGTGTTGCCATAGAATACACATAAAAAGATAATTATTTAAATATATACATAATATATAAAAAATAGTGTAAATCGTTATTAATAAGGAAATTAATTGCTGCAATAATAGGGATTTATCAATATAAAATAAGCTTAGTAAAATTGCTATTATAAAATTATTATGTATTTGTTACAATCAAAAATGATTTAAATTATTTAAAAAAAGATAATTATAACTTGTATTAAAGATATATTTATATTAAATAATTAATTCATTAAATTTTTTCTAGATAAATAAAAATTCCACACTAAAATACGTAGTTCATCAACCCACCTTAATGGCGTTAGTGTCTCAAGCATTTTATACGTCGTTCTCTAATCTGTTACTCTATTTTCAATGCTCTATTCTCTATGGTCGTTAAACAGCGCGCGACCGGTTATTTTTGAGTAGTTTTTAGTAATTCAAAAAAACATAATTGTTTTGGAGTTTTCACAGTACCAAAATGTGTTTACACGTACTTTAATTACCGAGAGACAATGGATTTCCGTTCTGTATTATATATGTGATTAAACAAACGAAATTCTATATTTGTAGGTTATATTTTGATTTTTAAATCAAATAACCATGGAGAGCCTTCCGTAAGTATTTCATATACGTAAAAGCGCATCCAGATATCTCGGAATGTGTGTTTTTTTTTTAAGGTTGTGGCGCAATGTTTATAAAACCATAAGTGAACAATCTCCTACGATTGGACCTTCTTGCATTCGCACTGCTTTAAACGCAGTTGAGAAGGACCTTCTTCAAGGCTTAATGGCATATAAAACCTATACACCAGAAAGTTATGCCAGCTGGAAAAATGACATTGATTTAAAAGATAAAAAGGATTTGGAAGTTCTTATACATCGAGCTAGTAAACTATTGGTAAGTATAATATTAGGTCCATATTAATTATAACTAATCTATCGAACTTCTTTTAAGAATCTCGACTGCCATATAATGTACAGCTTGTTCTGCAACTTCATAATGTTCGAGTTTTATGGAAAACTGAAGGATATAGAAAGACTGGCCAAAATTGAAGCATCTTGTACCGTACTGTTAGATAAACTTTGGCTATTCTATAGTGCAGAGCGAATATTTTTACTTAAAACACAGCGCTTCATTATTGAAAAATCCCAAGATCCAAATCACGCAAATTATGCTGTTTTAAAAGAATTTACAAAAAATAATTCATTAAGTGAATTTAAGAAATGCTTCATTGAACAATTCAAGTTGTTAACTCATGAGCTGCATTCAAGTACTGTGACTAGCTGTAAGAATGCTAAAAAATGGGTAGACAGAAATAATTCTGAAACAATTGAGGTGGTCGTTACATTTATGTATTTGTGTAAAGAGATCGAGTACACCCCTGAAGAAATAGTAGCAGTTATGTCATTGTTTGTGGAACATGACTTTGGTAGAAGACCGACTGAATATTATGAGAGCTTGCACATATCAGATAAAGAAGATTTGGAGACAATATTCTTAATGGAAAATGCTGTGTTTCTAGTTATGATTAAACCTTATTGGTAAGATGTTAAAAATAAAATAATAAAGTAGATTAGATTATTATTGCTTTATTTTAATTGTATATATTATAGGATTAGTAATAGCTGGGTGAAACACTTTAAGTCATTTGAAAAACTATTTAATTCATTGATGACTAGAGATCATTCTCTAGTAATGTTTATATGGTGTTTATTAATCATTTCCATTTCAAATGAAGAAATAAAGTCTAAATATGAAGAACTCTTACCAAACTATTTGGAAAAGTATTTCACAAATGAAACATTTGATGTACTAGTAAAAATAGTTAATCTTCCATGTATTAAGGTAAATACTTTATATTTTATACAATACTATTTAATATTTAGATACAAATACATTGTGTTATATATATAAGTGTAATAAATAATGTTTGTGTTGATTATTAGATCAATTTTTTTATGTATTTGTAAAAATATTTCAGGAATCCAGCCTCCAAATTATCATAAAGAACGCATTGTATCCGCTCATGGAATTTATTGTATCAAAAATGGAAAACCCTTACTTTGTTATTACTAGAAAATCATGCCTTTTGTTATTAGCATCTCTAATGGAAGTTGAAGATATCTGTGAGAAAGTAATTGATCCACAAAATGCAATTAATAAGCTTTTTGCTGTTGTAATCAATATTTTTCCATATAATCTTCAGTCGTTTACCAAATGTGTCTTGTCTATGCTTAAGCACAAAAAGTTTCAAGAAAATGTAAGTATTATATATTTACATATATATGAATGTATAAAACTATTAATATAATTGTAACATAGGTAATTCAATGTTTATTAAATATGGAAGTGTATGCAGAAGCTACCCAATACACCAGCATGGAGTCTGTGATAATATGTAAGTTTAATCACACTATCTATTTAATTACAGTATATCATGGTTGTTTTAATTTTCAGTGAGCGAACAAAAGATAGTTAATGACTTCATAATCCCAGCAAATACAAGAGCTACGGTAGTTCAAGCACAACATTCAGAAACTATTTTGCAATTTTCTGGCTCATTTACATACACCTATTTCCACATTTTAAATGAACACCTATCAAACACTTTAGCCGAAATTGATGATGAGGGGATTGATGAAAATACTTCTTTGAGCATTGCATCTAGTACTAGTGGCTTGAGGTTAATATCTGAACTCCTGAAAATCAAACCTGAGTTATTAGAAAACAAATGGTTCCACCACTGTGTTTATCAAGCAAAGTTGCTCTTTTCAAAAACAGCCTGTATGGAAAACCCAAATTATGATTTAATTGAGAAATCATTTTCGATAGTTGTTGATTTGTCTGTACTAGATGTACAGACTACACAACTTCTAATCTCATCCAGATGTATTCCGACTATTAATGTGGTTAACTACAGTGTTGCCGGTTTATTTAAAGGAAATGTTACAAATGATAGTAGCATTATAAATATTATATCACAGCAGAGACAAATGGGAAAGTTTGGTTTAATGTTTATTTATATGGAGTTATGGAGAAAATCTTTGGAAGTAAGTTAATGAATTATTTTTAATAAGGGATTTGGTGATGATATTTACTTTTTTTTTTTTAGAGCACTTGTGATTCTGAAAAGGTGCACATACCTGGATTAGTTTATTTTTTACATGAAGTATTCCCACATCATCTAAACTGGAAATTTAGTAGTGATTTTGAGAAAATTAAAATTGCAAACAAACTTTTAACATATGTGTTTGAAGTAATACATTCACCCCCTCCAAATGAATTAGGAAAATTTGTGCACACATTCTGTATCGAAACTTTATTCAATTATGTCCCATTCATCAAGACGTTCCTTGCTTATTTGAAGATGCCGAATGAATATATTGAATACATGATGTGTAGGGAGCCATTTTGGGATACAGGACGTACATTGGAGTACATAAGCACACTTCGTTTGTGCTTGAGGATTGTAATCTGGATGTTTAGTTTGAAATCTTACGACGAGATTAAAGAGACAAAATTCTGGAGGTATTTTATTCACAATTCTACGAATATGTGTAATATTTCGAAAACCACTTGTGATTACATAAATCATAGGATTGATCCCGTTTTGCCTAAATTGGCTTGTACATTACTAAGAAAGATATGTTTGGTAACTATATAAGATTTAATTTTTGATAATAGTTTTAGTAACCAATGTTTGTAGGACTCAAATATTCCTGTGTTATCATCACTAGAAATGGATAACTATCAAGTGCAAAATATATTTTTGGAAAAATTACGTGACCCTTTTGTAGATATTGACTTAAAAGTGGGCATTATTGAATTGGTAACAGTGTGTGTTAAAAAGCAAAACGGTATGACTGCTGCCTTTTTTAATCTTACTACAAGAAAACAATTAAATAAAAGTGATGATACAAATGATTCTGACACACTTTTGGGATATTTTGAAGAATATCTGCTTAATATAAAGGAGGTAAGTTTATTTTACATCTTTTATTTTTATTTTACTTAAGTTAATATCATTTTAGCAACCTGAATATTTGAAACATCCTATTCAAGCATCTTTACTGGAATTGTTTCATACGTTATGGGTAGAGAAAAAGACTGTCCTTATAAAAGACTTGATGAAGAAGAGCTGTTTCTGGTCAATATTAGTTTTACCTCTTACAAAAACATTCAACTTCCACGCCACTACATATGTTCAAATTTTAGACATATTAGGCATTGAAATCTTCATGGAGAATATAGATGAAACTCTACTAGACTTACTAAAACAGCTTTTTATGAAAAACTCAAATTTCATAAATAAATTCCCAGATCGTTTAATAACAAAATTAGAAGAATCAGATGATGAAGCTTTGCTTTTAATTAAATCATGGAAAAGATTCCTTACTTTCATGGTTAAATACTTAGATAATTGTATCACTGAAGATGTTAAAATTCCATTAACTAAGTCAATTATTAAAGGTCTAACTCACTATCTGATTGATCCGAAAAATTCGATGTTTATTTATGAGTATGCACAGCTTTATTTATACCTAATTTCTAAATGGGATATGCAAGGTTATAAGGATGATGATTCATTTACAAGTATTTCTGAGTGCTTTACGAAATTAGCATTATGTTATACAGATTTGCACATAAAATGCAAGGAAGCTGTACTTACCATAGCTGTTAAAACAGTCGAGCGTTTTAAAGAATTATTTGAACGAAGTACTATTCCGACTGACAGATTTCTTGCAAGTATGCTTATAATTGTGAATGTTGAATATAATCAGATAACTGTGATGCGTGAAAAGAAGAAAATTTGTCATTCAAATTATAATTCGTGGATACTTGTCACCAAATTTATTACCATGATGCTTAAGTTTGAAAATCGTCATAAGTGGATTTATTTTACACAGATGTTGACTAAAACAACTGACGTTGTGGGGCATTTGTGTTCTCATGAGAAGTTACTACCAGTTGCAAAATTGTCAATACACTTTCTCACTACATATATTAATTCACCATTGTACAAAGAATTATTATATGTGGATTTTCAAGTTTTATTTGATTCGATGAAGTTTCCAAGAAAATTTTTCAGCTATTCACCTTTAGAATTTCAGGTATGTTTTAAATTTTTAAGGAGTAGCATTTATTTTAATTATATATCTACTTGTGTGTTTGTCAGGGATCACAACAACCAGCGTATGAAGAATTCTGGCTTACATACACTTGCCTAGTGAATATGAATATAGCTTTGATTAAGAGGTTCGATACTGTTATGTCCAATGCCATACTGGAATTTGTGGATATGCACAAACAGGATTTGTTTAATATTATTAAGTTGCCTACAGTTACAGGAAATCTTTGTGCATTAAAATTGGTATCTGACACTATAAGACTGTGTAATAATATGCTCAAATGGTGTGATTCTCTGCATTTATATGATGAACCATTATTACCAAATTATTATGTAAGTTACTTTATTATACTAATAGTATATAATTTATATATATAGGGTTTGAAATTAATTATAAAAATGTTAAATATTAACTCTAGAACTTTATTACTATCTAAATAAATATGTTATATTCAATAAATTTAGTGTAATTAAGATTTAAATTAATGAAGTGATTTTAGTAATCTAAATATGAAAAATCATTTACAATAGCTGTGGTAATAATTTTATATAATCTAATATAATCATTTTAGCGAGTAATAGCAGAGTGTTTAAATGCTTGTGTAAATATACTATTGAGGCCAGATTTGATGAAATTCTGTACAATGGATAGTTCAATGAAGCTATCATATGTTGACAATATGCCAGTAGAATTTCTTGTTAACATAATGGAGAGGTAAGTTTCTAAAACCCATTATTACTTAATTAATCAACATTTTAATTTTAGAGTAACGGATATAATAAGTTCTACTTGCCTTGGATTATTGGATATTTCTCCAAATTTATTAGAAATTATAGCTAAGGGAGATTATACCAGTAAAGTTCTTTTGGAGTTTGATTATGAATTTCACATCCCTAGTTCTTCTAGCCAATATATAAATAGTGGCAGGTTGACTTTTGGCTCAATTTTGTGCCTTGTTCACTACTTATGCAAATCATTAGTACAGGTAAATATTCTACCAGTAAAAATTTTATCGACTGCATAATTAATTAGTCGTCTTTAATATAAAAATAAAATGGAATAACATTTTTCACTAATTCTAGATCATGCTTGCAAAGAAGAAAAAGGAGTCAGCAGACACTTCACTAGTTTCATCTTCATCACTTGCAGTCGAAAAAGAAAATACCAAAGTACCTGTATCAAATAGCTATATAGTTTTGGTTTATCCCGATTACCCCAGGGAATCAATTTCAGACAAATTTAATTCTGTACAAAGATTTGCAAATTCTGAAATTTACAGTCTATCTGCCCCGTGGTTATCAAAAATGAACCAAAAACGAATGACTTACATTTTGGAGGTGGTCACCACATTACTGGCGTCACAAGTGTTCAAAGCAATTAGGGAAACTAATGACAATCCAATACAACTGCAGATGCTGAGAAGGAATTTGTGTTCTGAAATACAATTTTATCATGAATTTGTCCGTAAGAAGTTAATGGACCAGCACAAATACGTAATTGATGGTAACTTGGTACTGAGAAATAAAATGTGCACAGACTGGGAGGTTTCAGAAAATTTAAGTGCCGAATTTTTGTTACTGTTATCACATTGGTTTATGATAGTATGTCAATTGTCTCCTTAATTATATATTTTATTAACACACAAAATAAAAACTTTTATATTATTTGACTATTTATTAAAATATAACAGTGTTACAAAATAAGAATTTGCATGTGTTACAATATACTTTAAAGCCATAACGAAATACCAATGGAAAGAGATTTGAATACTAAATGCAAGAATTCGATTATTTTTTTGTTGTAATCTCGTTTTTATAGTGTTGAATTTAGTGCAATGCTCAAAAATTCTTCAAAACCTAATGAGATCACACCTCTCATTTCCTTATCTCTTTCCCTGAAGGCTTCTGTAAATTTTTGAATTTGCACACAGACAACGATGAACTGATCTACTGTCATTTGCCGATGGTTTTGTAAATCACTGTTTTTAATTAACATCCCTATAAATTCTTGTGAAAATCTGAATCCCATTTGATGAAATGCTAAAAGAATAATTACACACATTTAGCTAAAGTTATACTACTTTCACTGATTTTTTTTACCTTGAGCTAACTCGGCCTCTTCAATATTTCCTGATTGATCTCTGTCGTAAGTACGGAATACACCCAGCCACTGATTAATGTACTGGTACAGCATTTGAAACTCGTTAACATCAATAGTACCACTTTTATCTTTGTCAAACATTCCGATCATTAAGTCACAAGCCATATCCGAGAAATTCTTGCCCTGACCGTTCACTAAAGCTGACTGCAATTCTTTCGCAGTAATTTTACCTGAATTGTCTCTGTCAACAGCATTAAACCACTGCTGAACCTCCGGGCTGACTCCTGGGGGTTGCATGCCTGGCATTCCATAATTCTGTACATAAAATTGTGCCCATAAATTCACACTATTGATAAATTTTATTTTGTTGATTACCCTACCTGATACATTGCGTAAAATGGGCGAAGACAGAAGGTTTGATTGATATAGATTTGTTTTCAATGTCAACTGGTGTTATCAATGAATAGAGTATGCATAGAGAGTAATTTAAGATCGAAAACTGTCAAAAATTGTATTGCGTTTACAATGTTGGTATGAAATGGTTTTTTTTTCAGTATGCCTATTTACAAAATCGGATGATTTATTAGAGTGCACAAGGTTAGTTTTATCCATAGAAAATAAAGTTGAATAGTTTAATTTTAATAATCGTGTTAGATATAATTTTTCCGTAAGCAAAATAATAATAATTAATATTTTGCGAACGACAATTGTATTCTATTCTCAGAAATACAACCCTTCTAGTGTTATTCAAACAGCCTTAGGAGTAAACACCGTCATAAGCTCGAACCAAATAGTGAATATATAACGTAAATCTTGATTTATGGTTGTAGATGTGATTTAAATATCTAATGTAGACGCTTTTATAACAGTGACTTGATTACTTTGATAGGTATTTGTTTTATTTAATATTTGGGAATAAAAAACGTAAGCCTCGAAGGAAGCCTTTATTTCAACCTTTCTTTGAGATTTATTAAAGTTCTTGCTTATTTGATATGTGATAATAGGTCATAACTGTTCAATTGTTAATTTCTATTGGTTACAGAAAGGGTAATCTCAAGCTGTAATTAGTTTTAATTAGTTTATCACTAATTTAATCATGTCGAAGTTATTTGTAAATAAATTGCATTTGTGTATAAACATCGCAAGGAAATTTATTCCAATTATATTAGAATTATAAATGCAATAAGGGAGTTTCATATAAATGTATCCAATTATTACAAATATAGTGAAAGGTTAAGAAAGTAAACAAACAATATAAAATTATTATATAAACAATTCCTATATAACTACAGAATACACTACACTTAAAATAATGTTACAAAAATATATATTTTCATTTCATTGTAAATACACTTAGGCCTTTTCCTTATTACATAAAATCTATGGTAATTTTTGGTTACTCAAATGGGATAAAATCCTTTTCAAATCCCTTTCGCTGATACTGGAAAGATTCGCCCTATTATCTCGGCAAACCGCGTTCCCGCTGACCGCTAGAATTTCAGGAAATTTATCCAATATTTCTTGAAAATTCCTGAAATATAAATTGTTTTCAATTAATATTCAGATGCGAAAGTATCGGAGTTTTGTTATTAATGCAATATAAAATTTATAAATTAAAAACTTAATATGTCTGTTACATAAATTTATTTTTTAAAAACATTAGAAAATTATGATAATTTAAAAAATACCTGTTCCTGGTATCAATAGGTGCCATAATTTCGTGATAATGCCTATTTGCAGGCCGATTTAACATACACCGCTGTTTGCTGGTTTTGGTAGGACGGGGCTCGTATTTGGAAGGAGCTACTGAATTAGGATGAGTTGTTGGTTCACAATTCTACAACAAATTGTTTTATTAGTTCTGACATTTTACATCACCTTGTTTCGTTTAAACAAACTTGAAGATGTGTATTACTCGTCTAAACTAACATTACTGAATGCATTACAATTCAACTCTTCAATTTGTGCAAAGATAAGCTAACAAGCCTGTCATAAAAGGCAAATAAAAACCTCCTCTCGCCCACACGACAAAACTACTCATTCAAGTGATATCAACTACAAACTCTCTCCAAGAGTGCCAAATACTACAACTTCATCTTACTTTTAAATACTGTTTAGATTTACTAATTTCTGTAGCCCTTTTGTTAGAACACACATCTTCAAAAGATAATCCTGTAAAAGCGAAACTTGTTCCATATATTTATTTGGGTTTTGTGAATATATTGGCTTTCTTTACCAGATTCAGTATGGCGCGATTTCCTATTGGGGAGTGGAGGGAATGTGCTAGAAATTCCCTTCTGAATTCCAACGTCCGACCGATTTCTTAGTTTAGTTGGAGGCTGGTTATTTAGTTGCGGGAACTTCAGTCGCATCTCTAAATCGGGACCTGGTTGACCATTTGCAGTTCCACTAACAGTGACAGACCAACCACCTACATTTCAGAAAAACCTAGGAGAGAGTTTAAATTCGTTGTCACACTTACTATTTTTCGGCCGTTCGTTCCTCGTTCTTCGCTGCTTGTACTTAGGCTCCGATTCCCAATCAGACTCGAAATAGTCCTCGGACTTATAGTCGGAATCTTTATAAGTCTCCTTCGATTTGAACTTTTTGGGTTTGTCGTAATACTTATTACCAGGAAGCTGTGTACTTTTGGGGATTTTTGTAGCCATAGTATTAGGGCCTAAATAAATAACTATATATGTATGTAATTGTATACAGTGCTTACAATATACTACGTGCATTAACTTTTGATTTACTGATGATATTTTTTGCTAAGATTGGTACCTTCATCGGACGTACTATCGGGAGAATTATTTTTTTGTAACATGTAGAACGTGATCCATCCTTTTGGAATTTTAGAATGATCCACCTTCTCTTTACCTCCTAAACTATCACCCAGCTTTGCTTCATTACTTAAGTAGTTCTGTTCAAGATTATTATTTTCTAAAACTTGCTTCGTAAGCAGTTCGGCGGCGGTTTCTATTAAATTCGGGTTGTTGTTTTCTGCATTTGCTTCTGCATTCTGTTGCCGTTCTTCAGGAATAGAATCAAACCTTCCTACGTGCTTATCCCTCTTGTAATCTTTCGATTCAGCTGCAAAGTGTGTATCAGTCAACGATGTTTCAGCCTCTTCTCGATGAAGAGAATCAATCAATATATTAGCTATCAATTGATCTAGTTTCGGATCGTTTTCGGAGATTTCAAAATCTAAAAACGTGGGCTTAGTTGGTTTATATTCTTTCTGCGAGTTTGATTTATGTTGTACTAAAACTGGTATCCGTGATTTGACTTTTGGCGTCATGTTTAATAATCGTTCGGGCTCAACAATTTCCATAATTTCTAATATTTCAATTTGTTTTTGCTCCGGTTTTTGTGTTTTTTTGGTATTCGAGCTGGCATCCCTTTCTGGCTTATTGGCGATTGGTGACAGTTTTTCTTGTTTTGTGTATTGTCTGGTTTTTGGTAGCCAAAAAGATTTTGGTTTTGTTTTGACTTGATCTGGTGTTTCTTTAAGTTTCGTTATAGGAGTTTGTGTTAGTGCAGTCTTGTAACTTTTTTCCTTATCGGAGTCTGGACATTTTTCTTTTTTATTTTCAATATGTGGTAATGTTGTTTTCTTCTTTTTCGGTTTCGTTTTGCCGTTGGTGGAATCCGGACTAGATATAAAATAAGAATGTACGTTTCCGTTTTCCGAATCTAATTTTTCGAAGGAGCGCAGTTTGCTTTCTTTATTTTTTTCCTCTCGTTTTATCTGGCGCTTTAATAATTTTTCTTTGAGTCGATTTGGAAGAAGGGATGAAACGTTATTCGTTCTAGGTTCCTCTTCTATTATTTTCATGTCTTCATTTTTTATAGGAATATAAAATACGGATGATTTTTTAATTTCTTTGGTTTTAGAATTGCTGATGTTGCTGTTATCAGGTAATAAAGCTAGTTCGCCACGTACTAATTTATCATCGTGGTTAATTTTTCCTTCCTTGGGCGAAATTGGTTCGTCTAGGCTATCTACTAGACTTCCTGAATCAGATTCTTTATCGAAGGAGTCGTTTGATGAAATGTTAACTTCCATTGATGTAGATCTTGGCAATGCGGATAAACGTGGCACCATTGGAGAACATTTCATCTTATAAGGACTACCTACATTTATTTCACTGATTAGAGGCTTTTTATCCGTTTTGTTTTCCGGGGTGTCCTCGGTTTTGGCTATATTGAAAGAGGGAAGATTTTGGACTTGGATAAGCTTAGGCTCTACTGTTTCAGGGACTGGGGATTTATTTTGAAATAAGTCGTGCATCACTTGATTAAAAATTAAATTTAAAGTTGATTCACTTAACTGAACATTAGATATCACATTTAAGTTAGTAGTTTCTCCGGTTTGGGTTGATTCGTTTAATGTTTTGGGTTGATTTTCTAAGGAATCCTTACGTACGAACTCGTATGATTTTTGGGAGTCTTTTGAATTTTCCCGTATTACGAATTGGTATTTAATTGGTAGTTCGGCCAGTTTTGCACTTTCACTCCTTGGAATATTATTGGAATTAACATGGTATGTCGTGAAAGCTCGTTCTGTTTCTGGAGTTGCCTGAGCTGCGCTAGAAAAACTGTTGGTATAAGCGGAATCTGATTGGATGGTTGGAGTGTTATGTTCTTCTGCAGTTCTACTGTTTCTTTCTGTGGAATCAGTTGATGTGGCATTACTGAAGTTACTGGAATAAATTATGTAGGATTCGTCGTAGTCGTCAGCTGGGTTTGGTTTAGTTTGTTCTTCGGGTTTATGATTGGGGGAATCTTCTATACTATCTTTACTCGTTGTATCAGGGTAGTTGCCGTTGTAAATAGAAATTTTTCGCTTAGGGGATTGTTGGGCGTTGAATTTTTCATGTTTTGGGGATATCCTCTGGTGTTTTGGTGACATTTCAAAAATGTTTTTCCTGCTACCTCTAATATGTTCGGGTGTTGAATGTGGGGATGCAAGTTTAATTTTGCCGAAGGAATACTGCCACTCTGAATACGTACGCGGGAATGGAAGCAGTTTAGAGTTTTCCCAAAACCGCTTTATCAGCATAGATTTTCTAATATCTGTGTCTCGTTTTCTATTCAAATTTGGATCACTGCTTGCATCTAAAGGCCACTGACAACTTTGAGTACTGTCTGAATTTTGCGAACGGTTACTTTCCTGCGACGAAGACCGCTGTTGCGCAAGGATGTGCCTGAAAGTAAATGAAGTAAAAAAATTAAATAATAATCAACTGTTTAAAAATGACAAAGAAAATATGTTAATTACCAATTTATCATATTTTTATCCAAGTTGAGAAGGGGTTTTGGTGCAAACACTTACAAGCTCGAGAGCTTTCTGAAAGCACTATGTACGCATTTAATGTACCGTGAGGGTAATCTTATTTAGGATCTATCGACTGTTCATTAGTAAAGTAGGTCAATGACTACCCCTTTATTTGCGGGCTTTCTTCGCGATTATGGGCGCGGACTTACTTTCGCATTATTGTTTCAGGAGCACTTAACCGCCTCCGCAGTAGGATAGGTGGAGCTATGTCTGCGGTCGTGATACAACTGACTTTCCTGTAGCGGTCGTCCATCGTCTGAAAAATAATTTCAGGGTATTAAGCAGGGCATTTGCATAGACATGCAAATCTTGGCATTCACCACGTCGGGGGGAGATTATAATCTTCGTTCAAGGAAAAACGTCGTTATTTTCGTGGCAATTTTCATACGGCGGTGGAATTAATTAGACCTTACTGAATCATTACCACATTCAATACTCTCAGACATGCGATATATGATTATTAACCGGTGGTAGGGTTTAAATAAATATTAATTATACTCTAATTGCCTAAGAATAATTTAATATTAAAACAACACGATGTTAATTAATTGTACAGAATTTTCTTTTAGTAATGTGAATTATCATTTCTTTAAATACATCTGATATAAAGTTTTAAGCAAGACCTAATCTTAAAATTACTTATTTAGACCGTAAACGTAGCAATCAGTCCAAAACTCTTAGAAAATTTGTAATGATCGACTTCTTCTATTTGCATATCGTTATGCTTGTGAATTCATGAAAACCTTTTTAATTTATCTATGCAAAGCCGGGCTTTATTCAAATGCGCCACCGGTTAATCAATTATTGAAATGATAAAGGTGTCAATAACTCCTAAATCAACCTTATCGATTCCAATTTTATTCACTAAGTGTCATCTATTTTCGACCGCTGCGTCAGCGGGGCTTTCGTTTTATGGTTTTCAATAAAAATTAAATGAGGGCTGATGTTTCTGCACACATATAACTTGTTTAACGATCATCTATCCAAATGTCGACAATTACACTAAAGGACAAATACATCCTTATTTTTATATGTGAATATTTTTCATGGCGCATTTTTGTAAAATAAAATTTTTATTGTTCATTGTACGTTTCTATTTTCAGAATACGTTTCCTGTGTTCGGAGTGCTTTGGCTGTGAATATCACATGAAAGCTCTTAATGTGCTTCGGCTATTCATATGTAAATAGAGGACCTTGTAGACGCCGCAATATAAACTACGTGGCCTCGCATATTTTATAAGGATAATATTTTTGTCGTCCATTCGCCCTACTCCGTGGATTTCAGTGGTAAATTGTTTCCTTCAAGGTTCGCGTTTTCCAATTTTTTTTTTCGCAAACGGATCGGTTTTACTGGCCGCGATAACGTTAATCATGTCAAGTCTACAAGGGAACAAAACCATATCGAACTTTAAAGCTTGACAACAACACTATTTTTATAAATACTAATATAGATAAATTAAGATGTGTTAACTAATAATTTATAATTTAAATACAATAAGTAAGTCACCAAAATGTGTCTAATTAAGACTTATAGCAGTAGTTAACTAGTTATAGTATATTTACTGCCTAAAAAACAGATTTTCCGTGTGTGATATTAACAAAGTAAGTTTTATTTATCATTTGATAAAGTTCCTGAAACTGATTTTCTTCTCGCTTTTCTTCAAAGCCATAGGAGTTTGATTCAGTTTTATTAACTATTTACATCTAAGGAAAGAGAGGTGAAGATCTGTGCAATAGTAAAAGATTGAATATCAAAAATTTGTAAAGTTAAATGTTTTATGTTCTAGTGACAATAAAAAAAAATGATAGGATTGTAGTATACATGGAAAAAAGGAAAGACATCCAGGTATTTTATATTCCATGAAGTGGTTTAGATCAAAAATTAGTAGAGTTAGATGTTGTAGATGATATATTCTAGAATGGCAGTAGAAAATATTTGATACTATATTAATCTAAAGGGTAAAGAGAGAGAAGAACATTCAGCTATTTTAAATTCTATAAAGTAGCCTATAAAAAATGATATTTGGAAGAATTCAATTCTAAATGACATAAGTGAAGAATAGGGTGAAAGATTTTATCAAAATAATCAGACTAGGTTGGATGATTCCATTCAGAAATAATGGGCGATTTTTGCTACAGTATTCAACAACTGTCAAAAATCATATAAAAGATAATAATAATAGTTTTTATTTAATTTAAGCTACAAAATAATTAAATGAGCATAAGTTGATTTAGATCAATTTTGGACACAAAAAGTATAAATAATTCTAAAATTGAATATTAAAAAATATGTACTTTTATTTTGTTTTCTATAGAGGCCAACAAACTGGCAACTGGGACTGGAGTTGGAAGACATTGGACCGGTGAACTTTAAATAGACTTCAGTGTCAAATGTGTGGTGAATATGAAAAACAAATGAAAGCACAAGACGCGTTACTTTGCGACGAACGCTCAACAATGGGACGCTTAATTAAATGCAATTCCCTGAATCCGCTTATTCACTTTGCCGCATGGTTGATTATTTTTAGCGAACGGCACAATAACAATGTTTACTAATTTGGGCTTTAATTAATCTTCATTGAATGAACTGAAATTACTAATTTACTCTTTTAAACTTCATCAATTAATATTTGATACATCTAATGATTTTGTTTGAGAAAATATCAGTAAAATCATTTACAAAAATTATCCATTCTCTATAAGAATCAAGAAACCACGGCCTCAAAAAATAGTCGATCAAACAATTGAAAATTTATTAAACCTTAGAACTTAAATCAAAGACTATATTTAATCAGACATTCATAAAATTCAAATTATAATCCACGTATTCAATATAAACAGGAGAAACATAATAAGAGTAGATTTAGAAATGCCTCTAAAAAGTCTCCTTCCGTAAGCCCAAATCTTCACCATAATCAAAACTCAGATGGATAGAGACTCATCAACAGCAAAATTATTAAATCAGTTCAATTAAAAATCACAGATAGATCTAATGTTGGACAATTTGGACAAAATTTATGATTTTATTACAACCGAAAACCTAAGCGTTTTAAATAAGGAATCTTAATTTTTGAAATCAAGTAAAAAAGTGTTACTAGTAGTAGTGTTTGGCTATCGACCATGTGGTCTTTAAAGGAACATCTCCATCACTCTAAATATAAAACCTTAATTAGACCTTAATAGAGATTTTTCCAAATTCTAAAAATTCCAAAATTTAAGTCAAAACATGAAACCTTGAAACCGCCTTCAAGATCTATGCACCAAATTTTGAAGTGATTTAATTTTTATGTATATATGTTTCTGTTTATGTTTTATTAGATTTTGTAAAGTTAATAAATAAATAAAACCCAAAAACCTAATCTACCAATTCGATTAACAGCTTTGTCAGAATTTTAGCAATTAAGATGAATTAATTAAAAAAAAAACACAAATTTCTAAATTTCCTAAATACATTGCCAAATAATCCCCGGAACTATCCCAGAAAATTTATTGTAATCCTCAAAAATCCAAAATTCGTTGTATATTTTCAAAAATTTCTACAATAGAATGCCTTGAATTTGGAAAGGATATTTTGGACAAACAAACAAAACCTAAGACCAAATCTTCACCATAACCAAAAAGAATTAAAGTTATTCAATCAAAAAACCCCAAAATTCCACAAAAGCTGATAAATCTTATCTTGGAAAAACACAATTATTTGGACAAAATATATGAATTTATACCTACCGAAAAACTTTTTAAAAATAACCCAAATTATTTTTTTCAAAATCAAGTAAAAATACTATTAGTCAAAATTAATACATGTTTTTCCAAATTCCAAAATTTCAATCAAAATCCCAAACCCAATCAACAAAATTCGTCCAGTAATTTCGTATACGAACAGAATTTTGGCTATTGAAATTAATTAACTTTTGTAAACATGCTATATCAGAAACTCAAATCTATTACAACCCCCAAAAATCTAAAATCCTTCAACTGGGAAGAGATATTTTGGACAAACAAAACATAAATCACGTAATAAAATCAAAATTTTTCGCTGCTGCCTACAGCAAAATTATCTATAGTTTGATACATTTTTTCACCCGTTGTGAAACATTTTTTGAACTGTCTTGTTTTAAACTAAAAATCCCTTGGTTTGTATCACAGATATTCATTATTTTCTCTCCTGTTGATAAAAGCTGAATTTAATAAAATAATTATGTCGAAAATAGAAGAATAAATCATTAACTTTTTGATTATGCTTGCAGATGTTTTGATGATGTGATTGCGAGTTTTAATATCAGTGTTCAAAACAACGAAATTCACTTCGATGTACTTAGAAAATCTACTAACGTCATAGCAATTAAGCCTAGTGTATGCAAGGTACTATTATTAGGAAACTAATATCATAGAACAAAAGAGAAAGCATATATGAAAACCGACAAGAGGCCTGTGCCCCTATCAAAAAGCAATATCTCAAACATACTGCAGGACATGACTCTAGTAGAAACCAAATCTAGGTTTTCAGAAACACAATACGAACACCCAACGCTAAAGTTGCCCAATATTGTGTTAATCTATCCAGATCAAGCCTAAAATTGTTGACTGGTATCTAACTGGAAACTGTCAGTTAAAGAAACACCTTTATGTATCGCTGAAGATCCCAACTGCAATAAGCGGAGTCAGCGGAGCATAACCTGTATTACTGCCCCGCTCCGGCAACATTAAGGAAGATCTTGCTAGGAACATCTTGGCCTTCTGGGAGGCCAGTTTCCTAGCAAAATCCTCATATTTATCAAAGGAGTAGAATGGTTGGAGAGCTAGTTTTCCAATCACTGGAGGTGTATAATGAACCCAACCAGGGGTCTGAATACTGTGAATTCGCCACCCTAGTAGTACCTTGGCCACATGAGTATACACAAGTCATATAATGTTATGGATAAAACATTATATGACTCTTATGGCCAAGGTACTACTACTACCATCAGCGAGATACACTTAAATATTACATTTCTGCAATTCGAAACATCCTAATATAATTGAAAGTGATCTTGTGTGTGTATTTTTTCCAATCAGTACACTTTAGTGAAGACATTAAAAATGTATAATAGTACCGATAGGTAAATTTGAAGAACTCTTTATCAGAGGTCTATGGTGTACGTAGATTTTTCCTCAAAATTGAAAATTCCTTCAAATTAACATATCAGTACTACTTTTTTAATGATTTCACTAAAGACAACTGATTTGAATAATAATGTTTCCAGTTGGGATATAATAGAAATGTAATATTTAATTGTATCACTTCGGTGCTAGTAGTAGTACCTTGGTTGTATGCGTATACACAAGATCACCTTAAAGAGTAAGAAGGAAATTATAGTACTTTCATTTAACAATCGAATTTATACAACTTTCCTAGTCTAATAGTACGGAGACAAATAAGTACTACTAATTAAAAGTGACTCTACTTTAGGAAATTAATATAAATCCAGCGTATAACAAGAAAAAAATGCCACAAGAGCGTACGAATCAGTTTGTTCCTTTCTCGGCGAGTAGGGTGGGTGTGTGTTCTTAATCCCACCTTCCAATAGGTAACGATTTCATTGATCAATTAATCAATTATAAGTAATAAAAAATTTATCAGATGAACTATTTCGCACGTAAACATATTTTTTTTGAAACAAACCTCATAAGACCTTATAAAGTTCTAAAATATAAACCGCAATAGTATTAATATAATTTCAAAAAAAAAAACATCAACAGTTTGTTATACTTAAAATAAATAAATATATATATAAGGTGGCTGTCCTCAAACCCACCCTCCAATAGGTAAACCATACGCGAATACATCAGCAGTATTTCTGGAAATGTGAATAAGAACTTTAATCCACTATCTGAATTTGAGTTTTAATATATATGTAGGGTGGGTGGGTGGCCACTATCCCACCCTCCAATCAGTAAAACATCAGCACTAGTTCTATTGAATAATTTTTTTAACATTAAACAATCTATATGTGATTTATTATTATTATATATATTCAACATCTTTATTAGCAAACAGATACATATATTCTACAATTATTATATTAAACTTACAATAAGTGAAAAAAGTGGTTACGTAACTATCACTGTTAAATGGTTATTGATCAGAGGTCTTTCTGCCAAGGTTAGTCATTTGTGTCGAATGTCAGTTGTTAATATGTAAATGGATGATATGATTGAATATGTTCGAAAATTGTTGATAGGGACTTTTGTATTTTGGACAATTTGTGGGGTTTCTGTGGAAACAATATAGGGATAGGATTTGGTAATTAGAGGGATTTTTGAAGAATTTCTCAGCAAGAAATTGAAGGCGTTCTTCTATGGGGATTATCAGGGTAGTATCGTAAAGGAGTTAGTTTGAGGGATTGTGTAGTGGGTTTGAGGGATGTCGGAGTTTGGTAAGGGTCCTGAGGGAGGCTCGCTCACTCACCTGGTTATGGTGTAGTATGGGTTTCTGGATTGTGGAAAATAGGAAAATAGGGAGCGATAGATCATTTTATAAATTAAAACTGCTGTTTTATTGTTGCCTGCTTGTAGGTTAGGTTTCTGAAAAGTTTTGCTCTGGTTGTTATTTTATTTTTAATGAGGCTTTGTGTCGAAAGTAAATCCAAGGTATTCGAGGTATCCCGCAGGGGTGGTTGACGTGCACAGCCATTTGGGAGTAGCGACCCCACGTACCCGAGCCGTTCACTGCACACACACGCACATCTTTCACACACATACACACACACACAAACATCAACGACACAGACCGACACCCTACACCCCGTGAAGTAATGCCAGACGGCGGTTCCGCGGGGTGGCAGGGCGACTGGGGAGGATGTTATTAGTGGGTATACCAGTTCTCCGTCTATAAAATATTTTCCACCTCCCAGCCACAAAAAAAGGTATTTGAGGTATTGAGTATATAGGGTTCTGTGAAATGGAAATGATATATGGGTAATTAGTGATTTTGTGGTAAGGAATAAGGAGCTGGGACTTTCGAGGGTTAATATTGATTCTCCATTTGGCGAACCAAAGTTCGAGTATATCGATGAGCTCTTGTAAGGTTTCAAGGCTTTGGATAGGGTGGGGGCATCGGATATAAGGGCGGTATCATCAGCAAATGGTAGGATATATTTGGAGGTATTGAAGTATGTATTTTGGATCGGGATTGTATATGTTGGAAGAAAAGATGTTGTAAAGGAGTGGGGATAGCGGGGAACCTTGTGGAACCCCTTGTTCAGGTGTGAATGTAGAGGAATAGTTGTTAATTTTTACCTTGAGGGATTTATTAAACAGGAATTATTTTAGGATATGTATAAGATTGGGTGGGATATTAAGGAGGTGACATTTGTAGAAGAGACCTTTTGGTCATACGGAATCAAAGGCTTTACGAATATCAAAGAAGAGTGCTGTAGAGGACTTGCCTTCAAGGTGGGTAGTTTGTAAATTAAGTGGGAGGCTCGTAGAGCGTTTAGGAAGGAAACCAAAATGATATTTAGGAATACGGTCTGCAATTATAGAAAGGATTTTATTTTTGAGGAGGGATTCGTACAGTTTGCTTAGGACTGGTAGGAGTGTTATAGGATGGTAGCTAGGAATAAGGGCAGGGTTTAGGGTTGCATATTATTATGCCAGTTTTCCATTCTGGTGGAAAATAATTGTGTTGGTAAGAATAGTTGATAATGTTGAGGATGTGGTGATGGACATGGGGAGGCAGGGATTTAAGGATTCGTCTATGTATGTAGTCGTGTCCGGGTGCAGTGTTTTTTCATATTTCTAGGATGTAGTTGTAATCGTCTTCAGTAAATAAGTCCGTTGGTTCTATAAAGTCTATCGTAGTGAAAAAGTCGTTAAACCAGCTGTCTACAAGATTTGAGAAGTTGTTGTTAAAATGTATGTCCTGTAGCCTTTTATAGGTCTCATTAAAATGTGTAGAAAATTTTTCAGCGATTATGTTTGGGTAAGTGACTGTCTCGTCGGTGTCCGGGTCTGTTATCTGTTATAGTTTGTCAGTTTTTTTTATATTTTTAAAGTTGGTTGATTTTTTGTCCAGAATGTCTTTCCTTTAAGGTCATGAATGTCTTTATTAGCCAGATGTCTGTCTTGTATATTTATTATTATTATTCAGTTTTAATTAATTACACATAATTTTTATAATTGATATTGATATTGTTCGTCCATAGATGGCGTTCAGTATTCGAAGTGAAATAGGCGTTACGAATCCGAAATTAATTAACGATCCAGAAAGAAGGATTTTCCCACATAAAATCACTGAAACTAACCAAAAACAACGAGTGCCACTCGTTGTGTCTTTCTCTGCTTAATAAACAGCATTGAAAGATTAACTGCAATTATTCAAACATGTACGAGGATAGATTGAAAAGTTTCCGGAATGGGCAAGAAAACGCAGTAATTAAGCAGGTTTTTATTTTTATTTTTCAACATAGTACCCTTGCAGGGCGATACACTTTTCCCAGCGGTGCTCCAACTTTTTTAAGCCTTCAGAAAAATATGATTTCGGGAACTCTGCAAAATAAGCTTTAGTGGCGTCGATGACCTCCTCATTTGACGTAAAGCGCTTGCCTCCGAGCCAAGTCTTCATGTTTGTGAACAAAAAGAAGTCGCACGGGGCCAGGTCTGGTCATAGCCCAATTCAACCAATTTAGCATTGGCGATTCGGGATGAATGGGCCGGCGCGTTGTCGTGGTGGAAGAGCACTTTTTTCCGCTGCAAATGAGGCAGTTTCTCCTTCAATATGCCGTTGAATTGATCCAATAAATCGCTGTAGTATTGTCCCTTCTGCAAAAAGTCGATGTGTATCACACCTTGCGAATCCCAAAAAACGGTGGCCATGACCTTTCCAGCCGATGGGACAGTCTTTGCCTTCTTCGGAGCAGATTCGCCTGGAGAAATCCACTGTTTCGACTGCTCCTTGGTTTCTGGTGTATAATGGTGGATCCATGTTTCGTCCACGGTCACGAATCGGCAAAAAAAAATCCGTTGGGTTACGCTTTAACAAGGCCAAACACGCTTTCGAAGTGGTCACACGATTTCGCTTGTTGTCCATAGTCAGCAAACGCGGCACCCATCGCGCCGACAGCTTCCTCATGCCCAAATGTTCGTGCACGATATTTTTCACACGTCTCTACTATTTCGCGCAACTTCACTCGTCGATCGGCTAACACGAGATCATGGGCTTTGTCGACCATTTCTTCATTTGTGGCCGTTTTTGGACGTCCACTGCGTGGTTCATCCTTGGTGCTCGTACGGCCACGTTTGAACTCGCTCACCCAGAAACTAATAGTCGAAAATGAAGGTGTGGATGTGCCATGAACTTTCTGCAAAATATCTCGTATCTCCGTCGCCTTTTTCCTATCCATCCAGAAATGTTTGATGACTGCACGAAATTCGTTTTTATCCATTTTTGCAAAAGTGCCTGACTTGCTTCACAACATATCCTAGTAAACAAAAACGGAACGACGCACGTGTCTGAAAATTTGACAGCTTACCTAAAATAGGTTAGCCTTGACAACCATCATAACAATTTCACGATACGCGCGCCATCTCTTACCCATTCAGGAAACTTTTCAATCTACACTCGTATAACGAAGTAGAAGCTTCTTACATTAACAATAGCATTGAAAGACTCTCTTATAGAAAATCGTTACGGGCGATGAGAAATTGATACTCTTTGATAAACTGAAACGCAGAAAGTCATGGGTAAATCCCGGCAAATCATTACAATTGGTCGCAAAACTCAAATGCTTAAAAAAAGCTTCTTTTCTGCATTTGGTGGGATATGAAATGCGTGCTTTATTATGAGTTGTTGCAAGCGGATGAAACATCTGCTATCAACGTCAATTAATCCGCTTGAGTCAAAAATTGGAAAGAAAACGGCTGTATACTGGCAAAGAACATCAAGTGAAATTGTTGACATGACATGTCTTCCAATACAAAAGACATCATAATGAGTCTTGGCTGGAACATTTTGCAGCATCCAACATATTTACGATACATTGCTCCATCCGATTACCACTTATTATCCGACATGCATTTCCAATCAGTGGATGAGATCCGAAAATGGCTTGATAACTTTATCGTATCCAAAGATGAATTTTTCGAAATGGAATACATCAGGTAGCGTAGAAGATGACATAAATTTATAGAAAGCAATTTTGTTAATTAACCTCGAATGTAGCCAAAACAATGGATTACTTATTTGTACACCCAACATATGTGAAGGATAGACAGGTAAGAGTTTTTAGAAGAGATTTAATGTCCCCTACAAAGAATTTTGTCTTTGATATACAACAAGATCTTTTGCAATCATTTGCTTGATTGTTCTAAGATAACTTCGTCCATTCCCGTCGTTCTTTGTAATTTGAAAGCTGCTTAAGAAACTTTTTTGAAACTTATTGGTTGTAGAATGTAATCAATTGTTTTTACATCAAAATGAAATAATTTTTTATAATTTTACAGAATCAAAAACACTCATACTAATCTACTTAACGAACAGACCGATTTATTTTGTTCGCCAGTAATAAAGCTCTTATTGAAGAGGACATCAAAAATTACGGTGAGAAACACCTTGCCTGCTGTCGACACATATTTGAACCTTTTAGGGGAAGGTGACAGAAGAACCAATCACTTCCATGTATACTATGCGATACTCCGAAGACTACGCAGGTAAAAAAACATCAACCCGGAAGACGAACTCAAGAACACTACGAGAGACTTGGTCTCGTCACAGCCAGAGGAGTTTTGAGAGCATGGAATCTTTTGGCTCTTTAATCAATGGAATTGTTGTGTTCAGGCCTATGATGTATACTTTGAATAAAAACTTCATTTGTACTAACAATAGCATTTCGTACCTTTTCATTTGAACACCCCTAATAATCATTTCCCTGTTGGTAGAGGCGTTTACTTCGCGTACATCTTGACAAAGTATGTATATTTTTTGGAGGTCAATATACGAGAACTTTTAATCGTAGCCCCTAAACTAAAGAGTGTTAGTCACGTGGTCAAAGAAGTAATAACCGGTCGATATTTATATAAAAAAGGTAAATCTATATTGAACCCTGAATTATTTTCAGGATTTATTCACTAGTCCTTAGAAATTACCTTCGATGATTCATTTATCAAAATATGAAAATGTTGATGTATTTTGTTTAAATGAAAAGATAATAAAAACGTCCACAATTAGAGATTAATTAAGAAAAACAATCAATTTAATTTATATCAATAATAAAATAATTATCTTTAATTATTAATTGATTCTCTTAGAAATAAGTACAACTAGCTTAATAAAATTATAGTAAAAGGAGGGCATATTCTTAAACTAATTTTAATTAATTTTCATTTTAAAAATTAAAAACTTTTTATTTTGAAAAAAAAATCATTCTTTAGTTAGTTAGAAAAAATAAACCTTAACAACGTTTTTAAATCGTTTAAAATATACTATTTTAATCTTTGATCTTTCTACCATTTCTGGTGTAAGGACGAAAAATAGAAAATTAACTTTCTTATTGACATCAACAAAGTGTTTTGTTCAAAAGTAAATAATTTTATTTTCAGTTTTTTTTTCTGAAATTAAAAATATTAATTCAAATCGTTCTTATGATATTGATGATAATCGAAGGCAGTGCATAAAAATTAATTACATTTTCTTAATTGATGTATGAAATTTGTTTGGGATATAAGCTTGTGCATTTCTTAAGAATCCGGTTTTGACTCTGACATAATTGAGGAAATCTAATCAAGGAAATTGCTTGTCATCGGCAAGTAAGGAAATGTTTCTGAATTAATAATGAAAACTGTCATCCAACGTAACTAATCAACCCCTGACAGGTATTTACGTCTGAATGTAAAGTAATAGTCCTTATTGGCATTGAAACCCCCCTAATCGCAATGTACACATTGTTCGTTTGAAATACAACAATCCACAGTTAATAATGAAGTACGTGCTAATTATGACGTGACTACGTGAGAAAAATCGGTGCTCGTGTTTGTATATTTGTGCGAATAGAATATAATACTCACATATACAGGCGGCTAGTTAACGAAATGGCAATGGCCTACGTAACGCATTTATGGCGCGATTTATTCATGACCTTTTCGTTTTCATTGATACAAAGAAAATGTATGAAAACTGAAAACAATCGCGCCTCCTTTTGTGTTGTTACATTCGCCCGCACGGTCGGCTTCATGTCACTAAAGAAAATAATAAGCGGTCGATATTTGTATAAACTAACCGAATCTATATTTTCACCAGGGAAATGCTTCTACCACGCAATCCTGAGGCTGTCATTTTTCAGCACGTTGGGGCCGCGTTTCGCCTTTTCAGCGGTAATCCGCCGGTAATTAGCTCTCAAGTGTGCGTGAATGACTAAAAATAAGAATTCTTTGTGATTCGGCGTTAATTGGCGCAGGCACTTTTCACGCACACCACTTACTGGCTACTAACCTGGCAATATTCAAAATGCGTGAACGGAAAAGCGTGGAGATCTAAGGGAGACACTGCATGAACACGTTTCGCTACAAAATATTTTAGTGGACTGAACCCGAACAAGGCATTTCCATGCATCGTCGCCGATCAATCAATATTAATTATTTAATAACACATTTGTTGCGATTCTGGGCGGCTCGCATATAATAAAGGGTTTCGTATCAGGCACTAGGGTCTCTTATTAAGATTTTCGAATTTCTTTGGTGAAAACGCCTGATCGATAAGTGCAGTCCCCGTGCCGGGCCAATTTCCGCTAACCATTTCCATTAGGCTTCCCCCAGGATAAGTCGATCATGCACAATTAAAACGCTTTAATTGGTAGCGATTTGTGCTGAGTTGGTACTCCGCATGTGCTCATAATATTATTCAAACAAATGGGTTAATTAAAGGTCGGCCGCGCATAAAACCACGTTTTAAACGAACTCTTTCATTACCACCGAACCTATTTTTAACGACTAATTCCACTAAACGAAACTCTTACTTTAATTATTAAATACTATTGCGTATATTACATACGAGAATTTATAATTTAATGAAATGTACAAATTTAAAATAATGTTTTGCAAATATTTATAGGTGTCATAAAATTATCTACTTCCTCTATTACAAATGTACAGTACTTTATCTTTACCGCACAATGACCTAACGTTTTTGATAACGAAAATACGGTATAGTTAACAGTACTGTTAAATCCGTTACGTAATACGAGGAATAGTAGGAAAGTACTAACCGTTTTCACCGAGAGTGGTCGCCGGATGTGTGATAATATGTGTATTTCAGTTGTCTGTGTGCAAAATTACGGCTCGATGTTGATGTGCGCCTTTATAATGTTTAGGAAAATAAAGAACATCGCCGGTTGTGATGTTAGAGCTGTGATTAGATTTTTTTTAGACCTTGCGATATTCATTTGTCAATTAGAAGCTGGGATTTGTGGGGATTGATTTTAATTCGCGATTTTGCAAACCAGTGCTGCAGGGTGTCAATAAGCTGCTGAAGGGATTGAAGACCTTTAGGTACGGATGGTGTCATCTGCAAATTGGAGGAGATATTTTGAGGGATTAAAGTGAAGAGGGTCAGGGTTGTAGATGTCGAACCAGAAGATGTTGTAAAGTAGTGGAGATAGAGGGGATCCTTGGGGTAGAGTAAAAGGAGGAGAAAAGAAGTTGTTGATTTTGACTTTGAGGGATCTGTTTGAAAGGAATTGCTTAATGATAAAAATAATGTGGGAAGGAATATCGAGGAGGTAACATTTATACAACAGACTTTGACGCCAGACAGAATCGAAGGCTTTTTGAACATCGAACATCGAGTAGTAGGATGGCTGATGACTTTCCTTCAAGGTGAGTTGATTGAATGTTTGAGGTAAGAATGGTAAGAGGGAGGGTAGTGGAGCGTTTTGGAAGGAAGCCAAATTGGTAGTTCGGGATGCGGTCTTGGATGTGTGATAGTATTTTGTTTTTAAGGAGTGATTTATAAAGTTTACCTAGGACGGGAAGTAACGTAATTGGACGGTAGCTGGATATTAGGGATGAAGGATGGTATTTGTTTATTTCTTTTCGATTTTGGCTTTTCTTTCTTATTACTTTACGATTGAATTTTCATCTCTACAAGTTTTTTGATAGAAAGAATCTCTTTATTGAAATTTGTAAATATAGATATAAAACCAAAATGTTTTCCTCCTGATAAACGGCATAAATAATAATAATAATAATAAACTGTATTCTCCTTAAAGAAAACAATTTCATATATACAGGGTGCGGCAAAACAGACAGTGCAGTTTCAAAGGGGTATTAAAAAAACGGCGCAATTTATCTCAATCGGTATATCATGCCGTTTTATGCATTAAGTCCTGAAGATGACATCAAAAAGATGATGACCTCCAGCAGCGATACATTGATGAAGGAGATTTCTGAAATTTTCGCCGCATTTTGGCACATCTCGATGGGTATAGCCGCGATTTCCTCCCGAATTCGATCCCTGAGTTCTTCCAAGGTGCGAGGTCGATGCCTATAAACCTTTTCCTTCAAGTAGCCCCACAGGAAGAAGTCGCAAATGCTCAGATCAGGGAAGCATGCGGGCCACTCCACATCACCTCTCAGAGAAACAAGACGCCCAGGGAACACCTGTCGCAGTTTCGTCATAGAAACTCGAGCAGTATGGGCCGTAGCCCCGTACTGCTGAAACCAGATGTCTCCCAGGTCTGCTTCATCTATCAGTTCTTCCAATCGAGGATGAAAAAAATTTTCCAACATGAATGCATAAAGTTGAGCAGTGACAGTTACGCTTCGTCCGTCCTCTTCAAAAAAATAAGGCCCAAATTTTGAAATCGCATACCACACGGTGTCTTTTGAGGAGTGAAGTGGTCTCTCGTGAAGTTGCCTTGGGTTATTTACAGACCAGTATCGAAAATTTTGTTTATTCACCCCTCCACTGAAAAAAGTTGACCTCGCATGGATTCGGTTCAACATTTCTTGGGAGCGATTCATGCGGTTTTCATAATCAGGGGGCATTAACTTTTAAACAAGCATCATCTTGTAGGGGTGGAATGAGTCTTCATGCAATATCCGTCTTAGAGAGCGATCAGCAATGTCCAATGCAGGTGCATGCTTCCGGACAGAGCGCGTAGGTGACCGTTCTATAACTTCTTCTACTCTTGCTACATTTTCGTGTGTTCTTACCGTTCTGGGTCTTCCTAAACCCCTACGTCTTTGTCGGGAACCAGTTTCTTCTAATGTACGCACCCAACTCGCGATTAAATTAATTAAGGGGGCATAACTTTTGAACAAGCATCATCTTGTAGGGGTGGAATGAGTCTTCATGCAATATCCGTCTTAGAGAGCGATCAACAATGTCCAATGCAGTTGCATGCTTCCGGGCAGAGCGCGTAGGTGACCGTTCTATAGCCTCTTCTACTCTTGCTACATTTTCGGGTGTTCTTACCGTTCTGGGTCTTCCTAAACCCCTACGTCTTTGTGTGGAACCAGTTTCTTCTAATGTACGCACCTAACTCGCGATTAAATTACGGTGAAGGATGGGATCACGACGTGCAAGATTAAAATGCAGGCCCGCTGGGTGGCGACAGCAGAACGGCCATTTTCAAGAAACGTGCGGACTGCGAAGCCCCGATGTTCTCCAGACCAAACCATGGTAACGACTAAAAACGGCACGACCCCCCCGACACAATGAGATCCCTCCCAGGTAGGTACCCCCACCACACGGGATATACTGGGCGTTCCAAACTGCACTGTCTGTTTTGCCGCACCCTGTATATTAAATACAAGAACAAGGAAAATAATAAAATAAAGGGACTTAATGAATGATTTTCTCATTTACCTCGTGGTGAAATAAAGGGAAACATAAGGTTGGATTCAAGTAAAAGACTTCTATTGGTCTACCATCCAAACCGTCATATGATAAACCAATACAATTAAAGAGACATTTAAATCGTAACACTAAGAAGGGGTAGACATTTTTTGACCAAACGTAGCACAAACGTGTAACTATTAAAAGATAGCAATTAATATGGATCAAGCCTTTTAGTTTTTTCTATAAATTTGACCAGGTTTATTTATTGTTTTCGCTTTTCATCGTTTGTTTTGCAAGTGTAATTATGCCTAGAGTGCGCCAACATGAAAATTGTCGCCAATTAAGCGAATTCAACAGAATTCATCGTTAGTTTCCGCGAAGGTGGTTATTCTATTAGAGAAATTGTTAATTGCCTTAATCGAAACCAATCCACCGTTATGCTCAATAATATCGCAGAAGAGGAACCGGAGAATTAAAGACCGCCATTTTTGACTTATAGCAATAAGAGACTGATTCTTCAGTACTAGATCAATTGACGCTTTATGGTTAGCTAACCAAGGTCATCCTCTAACCCTCCGAACAGTTTACCACAGAAGCAGAATTTCGATCACATCTTGTGTTATCACTAACGGCTCAATATCGACAGCAACATTTGGAAGGGTGTAGGTTGCGACTGCACTAGAACTTATAGTGGCTTAACCCCTTCCCGCACAATTATTTTTGAACGTAATGTGCTTGTGCCCGAGATACCTCGGGCGTATGCGGGAAGTGGTTAAGGTGGTGTTTAGTGATGAATTCTGATTCTGTTTGGAGATGCATAATAGCCGTATGAGTGTCAAACGAAGACGTGGGGAACGTCATAACATGGAATTTTATATTGCATCAAACTGTATGGGGTTTTATAACTTATAGAAGTAGGTTTTTTTTGTATTCATCCGTGTCAATATGAACACCGAGCGATATATAGATTCTTTCGTTTCTTCAGCAGTCGGAAGACCAACTTTTCCAGTAAGACAATGCCCGTCTCAATATTGCAAAAGTTGAAGATGATGTCAATATTTTGCCATGGACACCGAGATCTGCTGTTTTTCTTCTCATTGAACATAACTGTGACATTGTCAGGAAAAGCCTAAAGAACTTACAGCATCTCCCGCAGACAGTGCAAGCTCTTCAACACGAATTATAGGTTGCTTGGGATACAATGCCTCAAGAGATTATTGGCTACCTACTAGAAACAATGTCATGAAGGGTAGGAGAGTGTGTAAACAATATGAGCGGATAAACCCATTAATAATTTAACAAAATGTCTATCTTTGTTCTTTTTCTTTCAAATTTTATTCAATTGCTATCGTCCAAAGGTGACGACAGTAATTTATTCGAACACTAAAATTCCTTATGAGGGTTCCTTGATACAGTGTTTAGCGCGCCGACTGTAGTCAGATGGGTCCTCGGTTCGAATCCGAGCTCGGGCATGGATGTTGTGATCATCATAGAATAAATGATTTGAAAAATATTAAAAATCGGTCGTGTCTGAACAGCCAAGTAGCTTAAGACAAATTCCTTCATTCATTCTCATCATTAAAATTTCCTTATGACAGATCGGCAGGTAGACTCTGATATGGCTGCCAATTCGTGATGGATATTTTCTTTCAAATGCGCCCAAGAAGTTAGTCCATTGGTGAAAACTTAAGATTTGAGTTAACCCCTATAGAAAAAGTCCATAGGGGTTAAATCAAGACTGCGTGGAGGCCAATTTATGTCATAAATTTGCCAAGGAAAATTTCATCTTGGCCGGCATTAATTGTACTGTATTTGTACCAATTGAATTTTATAAGGATACAACTTTAGATATTTTGGTGTAATGACGATATATGCACATTTAAAGCGCTTGCGCACTTCGGAATTGAAAGGTTCTGATCGTCACTCACCTTCTCTACTTTTCTTGATGATATTGGTCGACCCATTTTTGGTTTTTCCAAAGTTGTACCGATCTCTTCAAACTTCTTCACCCAATTTCGAATGAGGGGTATGCTTGTCGCCTCATTTAAGTGGCGAAAACCACTACTGTAGTCGCCGAATCACAATTTTTGTAAAACTCTCGCTCAACCAACAAGCGGTCTGCTCCTGAGAAACGCCTCATAGAAATTAAATTAATTAACTACTAATTGATATATAATAAAGATTCTTTCAATTATTTTCCACATACTGATTTATCTTAATTATTTTTTCAAGTCACAGTTACATTTTCGAATAAATTCCGTCCCTAATTAAAGCATACATGAATAAAATTAAAAAAACAAATCGTTGTGCTGCAACTGTGAACGTGTACAAGTGCAATGTCGGAATTTCAATTAGTGTATTCCAGCAATTATAATTTATAGCACATAAAACGTGTTTTATTTTCCATTATTGTTTGTAAAGAAAAAAAATGCAAGTAGGACAGTAATTATCATTTTGATTGTGTTATTCCGACACTGCGATAAGAATTCAAATTGCTCATTTGTATTCGCATGTAGGATATTCCACTTTAACAATATTATCGATTCCGTTGTTTTTTTTTCTTGGCCGTAACTCGTAAAACTGGGCGATGTATAACAGTGGTTTAAAATTTTGTCAATGTAAGATAACAATAATAACAACAATAATTTTAGTCTGTATTAGAGGAATACAAGCCATGTTACATAATTAGAAAATCATTTTAAGAACGTTGAAAAACAAGAAAACAAGAAACAATTTTATACAATTTTATATTCTATAAAGCATATATTTTAAAATCTAAATATTTAAAGTATTACAGAGTGTTAAAACAGTTGATTTCTGATTAAACGTTTGTTTTTTTCAATTAATTGATTTTTTCTCACAAATTAAATACAATTTTAATAACTGATATAATAATAATAATTTATGTGTGCTACTACTAAACATGTTTACACACGTCACAAAAATAATGTTACATACATTAGTAGTACAATAAATATATATGTGTAATAAGATATGCACTAGAAATTAGAAATAATTACACATGAATATAAAATAATTACAAATCAGATACGTTAAAGGATAAAAACATATATCAGATATATAAAGTTAAAATTGTGTTTAATTTAAGATTAATGATGTATAACGAAGTAGAAACCTCCATCGTAAACGAGAAATGTTTTTTTTTTAATGTAACTGATGTTTGATACATTTTGAATCAGGAAGATTAATAAAATAAATGTTTTTTTATGTTATTTTTATTAGTGACCGGTTTCAACCTTTACAAGGTTATTTTACAAATTCAAATTTAAAAATACACTTTGTTGTTATCACACACGATTTTTATTACTGACCGGTTTCAACCTTTACAAGGTCATTTTCAAATTCAAATTTAAAAATTGCCTTGTACAGGTTCAATCGTGTGTGTATTTTATCAATCTTCTTAAAGTTGATTTTACTTTTTCTTGACGATAAGGTGAACTAATAATTACACCAAGTCATGGATGAAGAAAAATTTCGTAGTTTACTTTTCTTATTCTATTCAGTAAACAATTTTGATTTTCAAAAGCTATTCCAATTTTTCAGATATGACATCAATAGCAGTTAATTAATTAATTTTTTTAAAGGACTATTTTTTGAACATTAATATTAGTAATGAATTAATTTTTATTTTTAATTTTGAAATGTAAATTAAATAATTTGAACTTTGCGACTAACAGAGGCCGAAAATATATGCAAATCGTCGTGAACAATACGCAACTAAATTATGGTGTCGAGTGCTTCCCATTGCGTGACAATTGACTCCCAGATGTGTGTTTTATGTATCACCGCCAACTTGGACATTATTTACATTTCGCACACACCAAAAAAAAGGTTAACGCAGCTAAATGAAAATAATTATGTTTATGATATCAATATAAACAATGCCTCATTCGCTATAAATACACTGGTTATTACGTGCTTAGAATAATGTAACGATAGTTGTATTCATTATAGACTCCCTAATCTATGAAAAAAATAGTGTAATTACCTTAAAAGATTGTATCGTGTTGAAATAGCGCATGGTATTGGTCATCATCCACGTATTGTAAATTATCAGGAACTTTAAATGAAAATACACTTCGTACTTTAGTCTCTTTTGAAAATATATAAGATGCACTATTTTTTTTTAATTTGTAAACCCACAACATATTTTGACTTTCGTTCCTTTTGAAAATATATACGAAAACGTCAAAACGCTAAAATAAATAACACCAAAAGAATTTTAAGTTTATAAAGCTATATTAAATGAATACTCGGTTTATTATAGTTTAAAGTAACGATTAATACAATATCTACAGTAACAGGGAAGCAGGTGAAAAAATAATTGAATGCCTCGACAGAAAACATCTGATATTACTTGAATTTAAAACTTAGAATCGTTACAAACTTGACAAATAAAAATAATTGAAGATTACTTAAACAAATTGTTAGATATTTGCAAAAAAAATGTATTTTTAATCTATTTCTAAGAAAGTAATTTTGAAATGTTGAAAGTTCACTTTCTTCAAAAGATAATTTAGAAATTACAAATATTTCATTTTTCATTTATTTTGTGTCTGTCGGGTCTGTCCAGTAATATATCTTCTATCTCTCAAGATTCCTCTACAATTTCTCAAGTTATTGTTTTGGATTTTTTCAGAACTTGAAATTGCACGATATTTTTTAAGAGTTGTATGATTTTCGAAATTTTTTGAATTTTCCATAAATTGTTCATCTAGGCTTCTGAAAATTTCCTTTCTTCTACTTTAATATTTTTGTGTATTTTCTAGGAAAGTAATTACGAAACGTTGAAAGTTCACTTTCTTCAAAAGATAAATTGGAAATTACAAATATTTTATTTTTCATTTGTTTTGTGTTTTGTGCAGTAATAAATCTTCTATCTCTCAAGATTTCTTTACAATTTCTCAAGTTATTGTTTCGGAATTTTTCAGAACTTGAAATTTTTTTCAAGGGTTGTATAATTTTCTAAATTTCTAGAATTTTCCAAAAATTGTTCATCCAGGTTACTGGAATTTTCCGTCCTTATACTTTTATATTTTTAAGATATTTCTAAAAAAGTAATTTTCAAACGTTGAAAATTAAATTATCATTAGAAGAAAGCGAACTTTTCTTCTAATGATAATTTAGAAATTACAAATCATTTTTGGTCCCGTTGGATTTTTCTTCGAGAATTCTTGATTTTTTTTTTCAGTTTAATAGAATTTGTCAATAATAATTATTCGATTTTCCAGAAATTTCTTTTATAAATTGCGACAATTTTCCTCGAACGTCATAAAATTTTCCTATTTTTTTTTCTCAGTTTTCTAGACTTTACAAAATATTCTCAAATAAATTGTGAAAATTTTCTTAGATGATTTTAGAAATATCCAGTAATTTTTATAGATTTCTATATTGTTTCAAAAACATTTCTTCCAAATTGTGAACATTTTCTTTGATGATAATAGAATTTCTCTTAAAGATTTCCAATTTTTTTCAAGAGTTTCTCTTACAAATTATGAGAATTTTCTTCGAAGGTTTTAGAATATCCCAGCATTTTTTATAGATTTCTAAAATAGCTCAGGAATTGTTTCTCTAAATTGTTTGCATTTTCTTAGAGGGTTCTAGATATTATTTTTCTCCAGATTTCCGGAAATGTCTCTTACATTTTGCGACAATTTACTTTGACGATAATAGATTTATTCAACCATTTATCTTTCAGATTTACAGAATTTTCCAAGAATCTCTATTTCAAATTGTGAGAATTTCACTTACAAACTTTACTTACAAATTGTAAGAATTTTCTTCGAAGGTTTGGAATATTCCAGTATTTGTTAAGAGATTTTTCAAATGGTTCGGGATTTTTCAAAATGTTTAGCAATTTTTTGAGTGTTCTAGAATTCCTCATTTTTTGCTCAAGTTTTTTAGATTTTTTTTCCAATTTCTAGAAATTTCCCCTATAATTTACTACAAATTAATCTTTCACGAGTTGTTTTATCAGTTGATTTAAAGATTATTGAATTTATCAGTAATTTTTATTTCAATCGTCTTAAAATACTTTGACATTTATTTTGACAGAATTATAAAATTTTTCAGGAATTTATTTTCCAAATTTCTTTAAGGATTCTAGAATTTGTCAGTATATTTTCTCCTGTATTCTAGAATTTTTCAATAATTAATCTTCTATTATCCAGAATTTTCTGTAATAAATTGCGAGAAGTTTCTTCAAGGCCATTAAATTCTTGTCCAATTTCTCTTTCTGATATCTAGAATTCGAGAATATCTCGAGTCGAGACAGAAAACATCTGATATTACTTGAATTAAAAATTAGCAATCGGTACAAACTTGACGAAGAAAATGAATTGAAAAAAATTAAATAAATTGTTAGTTATTTGCTAAAATAAATGACAAATAGATCAAAACGGTTTAAAACAAAAATATCACCAAAAACAATAAGCATCCCTCAATATCATTAACCCGGACAGGAATCAATCCAGGATCTCGAGGTGAAGAACGAGGGATAGAACCGTCCATATATTATATACAATATTATGTATTATATTTATGACTTTTTTGAATAAACTGTTAATCTAAAAAAAAATAGGATTTTTTTTCAAACATCGATAAACTGTACGGTTGAATTGAAGCGTACTCATGACCTATGACAATACGTAGTTTGTTAATGTAGGTTAGAAAAACGATAGGTCATTGTATTAAATATTGTGGTAGGTCAAGAGTACGCTAGAATAAATAATTCCAAGTATATTCTTAGTTTCTATTAGTTTATTATAGTTTAAAGTAACAATTTAAACAATATGTAAGGTGATGGAAAAGCACAAGAAATTCACAAAGCCTCAAAATAATTGAGTATCTTGACAGAAAACAATTGAAATTACTTGAATTGAAAGTTGACACGGTACAAACTTAAAGAATGAAAAGAATTTAAAATTACTTAAACAAATATGTTAGTTGTTTACGAAAAAAGAAACAAATATATCAAAACAAAAATATTACCAAAAATAATTAGATTGGCAATCGATAGAAACTTTAATGTTTATCAAAACGCATTTCCTAAATTATATACTTGAATTAAGCGTACTCTTGACCTAGGTCAATGTGTAGTTGATTAAGGTAGGTCGGGAGTACGATAGGCCACTATATTGAATATTGTGGTAGGTCAAGAGTACGCTAGAATAAATAATACCAAGTTTATAAATTATGTACTTAAATAATATTAGGTTTGATTTAGTTTAAAGTAACAATGAAAATTGACAAAGCGCCAAAACAATTGAATGCCTCAACAAAAAACAATTGAAATTACTTGAATTAAAGATTGGTAATCGATAGAAACTTTACGGACGAAGAGAAATAAAAATTATTGAAACAAATTGTTAGTTACATACAAAAAACAATTGACAAATAGATCAAAACGTTTTAAACAAAAATATTACAAAAAATAATTAGAAAAACTTAAGCATTTCCTAAATTTTACGCTTGAGTTAAGGGTACTCTTGATTTAGGCCAATGCGTAATGACTTAAAGTAGGTCGGGAGTACGATAGGCCAATGTATTGGATATTGTGGTAGGTCAAGAGTACGCTAGAATAAATAATACCAAGTTGATAAATTATGTAGTTGATTAAGGTAGGTTGGTAGTACGATAGGCCACTTTATTGAATATTGTGGTAGGTCAATAGTACGCTAGAATAAATAATGCAAAGATTATTATATAATATTAAGTTTATAATGCTGTTAAATTAATATTCGGTTTATTATAATTTAAAGTAACGATTAATACAATATCTAAAATAACTGAAGATAAATTAAAACCGACAAAGCGCCAGAACAATTGAATGCCTTAAGAAAAAACAATTAAAAATTGACAATCAGTAAAATGAAAATAATTGAAAATTATTTAAACAAATTGTTAGTTATTTGCAAAAAACAATTGACAAATAGATCTAATCGATTTAAAACAAAACAATTGAATATCTCCACAGAAAACAATTAAATTTACTTGAAATAAAAGTTGGCGATCGTTACAAACTTAACTAATGAAAAGAATTGAATATTACTTAAACAAATATGTTAGTTATTTACGAAAATCAATTGACAAAACGGTTTAAAACAAAAATATTACCAAAATAATAAAAGAAAACTAAAGCATTTTCGAACTTTAATAAATTCTAAGCTTCAATTAAGCGTACTCTTGGCCTAGGTCAATGCGTAGTTGATTAAGGTAGGTCGGGAGTACGATAGGCCACTGTATTGAATATTGTGGTAGGTCAAGAGTACGCTAGAATAAATAATTCCAAGAGTATTATATAATATTAAGTTTATAGTGCTGTTAAATTAACATTGGATTTATTATAATTTAAAGTAACAATTTAGACAATATCTAAGACAAAGGAAGATTTAAAAAAATCGACAAAGCGCCAGAATAATTAAATTCCTCAACAAAAAAACAATTGAAATTACTTGCATTAAAAATTGTCAATCGGCATGAATGAAAAGAATTGAAATTTATTTAAACAAAATGTTAGATGTTTGCAAAAAACAATTGACAAATATTACCAGTTAAAAAAGACTTAAGCATTTTCTTACATTTATTAATTGTACTTTTGAACTTGAGTACTTATGACTTAGGTTAGTGGGAAGTTTCTAAGGGTAAATTATTTGTTAAATTAATATTCGGTTTATTCGATTAATACAATACCTAAAGCAACGGGAAATCAATTAAAATTAACAAAGCGCCAAAACAATTGAATGCCTCGACAGAAAACAATTGAAATTACTTGAATTCAAAATTGGTAATAGATAAAAATTTGACGAATGAAAAGAATTAAAAATTATTAAAGCAAAATTATTATTAAATTTTTAGTTACTTGCAAAAAAACAATTTAAAACAAAAATAAAGTGCCAAAACAATTGCATACCTCAACAAGAAACAATTGAAATAACTTGATTTAAAGATTGGAATTCCATACAAGCCTGACGAATGAAATGAATTGAAAATTATTTAAACAAATGACAAATCGATTAATACAATATCTACAGTATAGGGAAAGCAGTTAAACAATTGACAAAACCTCAAAACAATAGAATGCCTCGACAGAAAACAATTGAAATTACTTGAATTAAAAATTGACAATCGATACAAGCTTGGCGAATGAGAAGAATTGAAAATAGCCGAAACAAATTGTTAAAAAAAACTCTAAAATAATTGAATGACTGAAATTTGTGCAAAGCCCTAAAAGAAGTGAACGGTGCTTTTATTAGATATTAGTAAAAAAAAATGAAAAATAGTTAAAAGGGGATTAAAAAGCTTGACGAATGAAACCAATTGAAAATAATTCTTGAATATTGTTGGCGTTTACTTGGTGGTACATTTTGATTAAAAATACATACACTTTTCATTTTCAACTTTTCAAAATGTCTATTGTGGTAGAACAAAGTGAAAAGTGTATTTATTTTCAAATGGAAATAATTTATAAAAAGAGCTGAAAAGTACCAAAACGGTTAAATGTTCGAAAAAACAATTAAAATTATTAAAAATTTACCAAAAAGAACAATCGATAAAAGCAGTGACAAGATAATAAATAATAAAAAAATATAAAGTTAAAATTTGCAAACGAGTTGAAACAATGATAATTGATAATAGTGCAAACTATTAAATATTATTGAAAAGGAAAAAAACAGTTGAAATTGTTAAGAACTTTAAAATTACCTAGCACATCAGAAAACAATTGAAATTCTTGGAAATTAGTTCACGAACAAAATCAATTAAAAATAATTAATAGTTGAAATTGTTAAGAACTTTAAAATTACCTAGCACATCAGAAAACAATTGAAATTCTTGGAAATTAGTTCACGAACAAAATCAATTAAAAATAATTAAAATAGTTCTGATTAAAAAAATGTTTGTCTAGATAAACGCAGACAATTTGAAATTATTTGAAAAACAGTTGGAATTTTTAAAAGGACAAAAATAATTCAACAACAATATATAAATAAACTAAGCTAGCGTTAGATTACGTTTTTGTTTATTTCTTATTTTAGCTTTAATTTATTTCCCCTATATATATTATTATTTCTTTTGTTTAACTGTATTATGATTACTTTCTGCAAATTGAATCTTACGTTAATTTAATAAATATTATTATAGATAAATAAATAAATGGAAAAGGAAACAATTGACAAAAAAAAACAAATAAAAATTCCAAAATTCCAAAATGAAAAATAGTTTCAATTGCTTGAAGCGCTAAAATAATTAAATGGCAATGCAAAAACAATTAAGATTGTTAAATGTTGATTTAAAAAAAATATCAAAAGTGACAAATTAAAAAAAACAAAATTAAAATTGTAGAAATTTTTAAAAAACAATTGGGAATCGATAAAAGCAATTGAAAAATTAACCATAAAACAATTCAAAATCATTAAAAAACAAATTATAGCAAAACCAAGTGTTTTAATTGAGTTAATATGTTTAATTAAAAGTCTCTTCAGAAAACAATTGAAATGATACTACTTCAGACGAAGAAATGGTGAAGAAGCGTTTTGCTTCAACAACAAACAAGTGAATATGAATTTTCAACATATAACAGCCTCATCAGTTAATATATTGAAATGATAATAGATAATATTAAAAATACAACTTATGTATTTTTTAAATGAAAACATTTTCAGTATACAGAGTGGCTTAGAAAAACCTATTTTTGTGATTATTTAATTAGTTAATTTTCAACACTTAATTATTTTTTTGGAGCGGCGTTTAAAATGTTCAGCTGTTTTTAATAATGTTTTAATATCTTTATTATATTTTATTAATATTTGGATCCATTTTATTTTCTCTCTACGAGTATATCACACAGTAAGCAACAGAAATAAAATTTGTAAAATAAATTAAGAGCCCGATTTGTTCTACTTTCTACTATTTAATATGTTTGTTATAAACCATTATCATTATTGCAGTTGTTTCCTCACATTCTGGCTTCGTGAAGCGAAGAAATATATGCGTATTTCAAAGTGTGACGAAACAATTGTGATGTTTGTAAATACACGAATTGTGGAAATAAACAGGCGTGCGTTTACCTTCATAACGCGACAAATGCGATGGATTTACGGCACGTTGCAAAATTTCTAAAACAAGTTTACGCATCTATTAACTACCTAAATTATAAATGTTTTCAACTAGAAGGCGCAAAAATTGATTACGTAAATTAATTACAATAATAAAATAACCGATGCAATATTTTTTGCAATTTATTTAATAAGAAAATGTATTAAAGTAAATTAACTAATTATTTAATGTGTTTTTCCATTGGTTGGTCAACCATAAAAAAATGAACATACGCACGTCGAAATATGCGTCTGATCGATAAAAATAAAAATTTTACTGCCTTACTATTCCTGCCGTGTTTTTATGGAGATTGAAATTAATTTTTTATGGTATTAAAGTCTAAAATTAAAATCCGTATTTTCAGTCCTGAAAATATTTTTTTAAAATTATTTTGGCTTTTAAAATATAATAAATTAAATGTTTACTTTGTGATACATCTTGAATATAATGAATAAATTGAATTACTATATTAATTTAGAAACTTCTTTAATATAATAAAATTAAAGTTATTAATTAAAACCAAAAAAAGAGTAAGTTTTCATATTTTAAGATGAAAACTGATGGCCAAAATGATGTGGAAAGAGAATTATTAATAAAACATATGATTTTGTGTTGCGTTAAAATAATGATTCATGTTTTTGAACATTAGGTATATTTATTATTTCCTGTTCTGGTAAACGAGACAATCTAAACCGCGAACGTGATTATTTTATTTGCAATAATACGGAACACTGACGTTTATAAACTGAAAATTATTTGGTACCAGTGATATCTTGTAAGCATACAGTCGATGAATGAAAAAAAAACGAATATTCTTTTATTATTTGAGTTTTTAGAAATCATTAACAACATTCAAGATTGATATTTTTACCTCTTAAGACTAAATTACAAAAAATAATTCAAATAAGAATCAACGTAGAAATTAGAACGTTCATTGTTTTGTTATTAAATTTGAATTGGTTTATTCACAACCAAAAATTGATATTTAGACATTAAAAATAAAACACAAAATATTTTCTAATTTTGTAAAGAATTATTTGCATTTACATTGATTCAAAACTGTTTTTCCCACAATAAAATTCCTGCTAAGTGTTCTTATAGTATGTGTATGTTTTAATTTTTTAATAAGGCTTCTCCAAGCCTTTAATTCAAATCTGTCAACAAAGAATATTTAAAAAAAATACCTTAAGCAAAAATATTTTCAAGAATAAAGGTATAAACTTATTGAATGTATTAACATTTAAACTCTACATTAAAATGAATTATTTATATTTAGAAGTATAAAATGTATAACTTACCTTCGGGGTAAGAAAAGGCGGCTTATGTATTCATATATAAAAAATCGCACTGACACAGCACATAAACGTTCGCTTTTCAGCGACGCACTGCCGGTTCAAGCATCAAGTTGTAGCTTTATCACTCCCTCTCCGCCCAATTTACAACCATACCCAGTGACATTTGTGCAAAATAAATGTTTTATGCTATACTAAATTCAAATTCCCCAATTCTATCACCTGAATTATTCACCGTTTATCGACCGCCTGCATACTTTTTCCATAGCGTTGGTGAAAGCTTACTCTGTGGATAATTATACATATATTAATAAAAACTAAATTTAATTATGATTTATAAAGGCAATACAAATAATTATTACTCGACTGATATTTCTGATAATTATTATATATAAAATTTTAATGTAATTAGAAATAAACCATTAGATTAATCTACATATATTTTAAATTAAAGCATTATTAAGAAAGATAATAAATGTAAAAAAACTATAGTCATAATAATAAATACATTAAATTAATAATTGTCTTAAAGTAAGTAAAACATAAAAGAAATGTTCACTAGAACGATTATTTTAAAAGAGTTTTATATTTGGCCCTTACATTAATTAAGTAGCTAGGTGCAGATTATAGACGATCACGTCATGAACCTATCAATCTGATTGGCAATCTATTGATTTATAGGATGGGTTATATTAGGCTCTCCGAGTACAATTATAGGTTTTGCTGTAATCTAAGACACCACAGTATCGATTCTGTAAACAGTATCTATTACATCAGCAAACACATAAAATGTATAAGGTCATTATATTATTCTCCCTATTATTAATTTCTTCTATATTTGATGCAATCAGATCATTATTTAAAAATTTTGTTAACCAACATTAGGCAATTAAAAAAAAAGCTAAACGAATTTAGATTAATTCATCGGTAAATTCATCTTCCTATTATTAATTCCTTCTATGATTAATGAAATCAAATTATTATTTTATAAATTATATCTTAATAGATGTCAACTAACATAAAAACAACTTGAAGAAATGCGAAAAGAATAAAATGCAGTCATAAAAATTAACTTACAAATTTTTTAATATATAATTGTTCGATTTTATAACAAAAACATGTTTTGGTTATAAAATTAACAAATGTATATTAAATAAACTTTCAATAGAATTGAAATAATTCTCTGTTTCATTCGCACTTCTTTTATTATTAATTAATATGATTATATGTTTGTTAAGTGAAAGGGTGCCTTTAACATATTTAATAGGAGTAAACTTTTTAATGGAATCATAAATGCCCTTAAAAGAATATCGACCATTTACACATCATTCAATTTTAAAATAAGCCGCCAATCAATAAACATGTTTAACAAACAATAATTAATTTATTTATATAAAATAATACATACCTACGAATCCAATTAAGTGTAGTTCTTAAGAACCTACTAATCCAATTAACTGTAATACCTAAAAACCTACTAATCCTGTTAAATATTTATCATATATATTCCGTAAACTTAATTACTATTACTTACTTGTTTACACTATACATTTTTAAATAAGAAATAAAGGAAGTAAAAAATGACATTTGAAATTTAACATTCCATCTTAATCTTTTCTAACTTGCTTCTTGGGTTGCATAAATCATAAATTAATATTAACTTGCTTCTTGGGTTGCATACATCATACATTAATATTAACGTTAATTTTATTATTTTATATTCAAAATATAATTATTTAACATAAATTAATTAAAAATTTAAATCCAATTATTAATATTTAACAAAAATTAAGTAAATAATCATATTTAATTGAAAGCGCCATCTAGTGTAAATTAAAGTTACCAATTTACGTATAAGAAATTTTTTATTTAATTGCTTATTTTTATTAATAAATATTAAAATCCATTCTAAATTAATAACAATTAAAATTTAAACTAAAAAATTAATATTTTAACCCATAAACAACTGCTGATGTTTTGGCGGCATCTGTCACCAATCAATCGAACTACATTCAACTGTCAAGATGAAAAACCACCAACTTATTTGTTATTGACTGTTTGAAAGAGTTCGTTGTTTTTACATTGTTCGCTTGCCGATGCCAGTTTGTGGAAGTTAGTTGAATTAAATTGTAGAAAATAGCACGCGCAAAACTAGTACGTGTTGTGGGTCCTAAGTGTGTTCAGTGAGTGTCGTAGAAAAAATAGTGTTTAGTTATAACCTCCACTGCAACCCAAACAAACATGAATCTAAGTGCATCTTATAACAGTTGCGAGGTAATCTGTTTATTTTCGAGTTTGGGCTTAGTCTTAGTGAAAATGGTTTCAGTTTAAATAAAATTTAATGGTGATATGGAGGATTCAGTGGAAGGAGTACCGAGCACGAGTGGGAGTTACGAGGAAGCCGGACGGGGGTGCAGGAATAAAAGGAAGCAAGTCAATCCCACTATATGCCCCGTGTGCAGCTGTACGCTTCGAAACAACGAAGTGGACCAGCATTTGTCCTGCGAAATCGATAAACTGCAAAGGATTAATTGGAAGTCTAAACAGCAGAACGGGAAAAGTTGTAGTTTATCACCAACTAATAGTAATGGAAGTGGAAGTGAGAATGGGGTTGATAGACACTGGGAAACTTATCAGAAGGTGCGTACCAACAGGCACTGTAGGCAGAGGTTGAAATCGAAAAAGAGGAAGAGTGATGAAGTTTTGTGTCCAGTATGCAATAAAGAAACTAGTGAAGAAATTAATGCACATTTAGAGAGGTGTTTGCAGCGAGCTGCAGCATTAAATGGGGAAGAAAGTGATGAGAACATTGACGTTGAGGGTTACGAGGAATATGAATGGGCTGGACAATCGAGGGTTCGAGCTACATCAATGTTACAGGGTGGTGTTTCCACTCTAGGAACATCCATCAGCATGGTGGATGATGACGAGGATTTGGTTGTAGATGGTGATGACTCTCAGGTGTACGGTTCCCCTCAATATTCGGAGCGTGACATCATTTTCCCTGACATTGACAAAGAACGTGATGCTTTAAGAAAGGTAGTGATAGGGACAGAAGTTAATAAAAAATGTGATGAATCTGAGAAGATGGAAGTGTATAATGAAACTCCTGGTGATCCAGTTTTAGAAGCTTTAAAGAACAGAATTAGGGAATTGGAAAGTAGAGAAACTGGAAAGGTGGAAATATACAAATGCCTAATTTGCATGGAGAGGTACCGTACCCCAGTGATTTCTGTGTGCTGCTGGCACGTCCACTGTGAAGTTTGCTGGCTACAAACGCTAGGCGCTAAAAAGCTCTGCCCTCAGTGCAACATGATCACATCACCTGCTGATTTGAGGCGTATTTATATGTAAATGTACAAAGCATCATCATCCATTTCACATATATTCAGATAAACCAAATGATTTCTATACATTAAAATCACAGCTTTGTCTACTACCGTTACTATTTGTATGTTACTTACGTTATACAAAACGTGATATTTAATTTTTATTCTTCCTATAATAGACCTATTTGCATACATGTTATTATGGTATGACAATATTGTAGTTTGTTGCTATGTTTCACTGCCCACCTTAAAGGTGAAAATTTATATGACTGTATGTTTTAAGAGGTCTATTTGTTCTATTTCTGTTAGTTTTTAAAAGTTGTAATTAATAATAGGTATTTTTATAATAATTGCAAAAAAGTTGTAATAGTTTCAATATTTAGTACTATTTTTATTCCAAAACAATATTTTATATTTTTCTTAGTCATGCACAAATATAATAAAATACCATTTATTTGTCTTTGTTATCTAAAATCGGCTGTAAATCATATCTTGTAGAATGGATCAGTTAGTCCTTTTAGATATTTATATAAAAATACTACTTTGAATGAACTTTCTTTCCATAAAGAAATTATTTGTTTACATGAAAATAAATCAAATATAATTTAGTTACAATGATAACTAAAAGTAGCATACATTTATGTAACCACGGTAATATAGCATTTGATAAATATATTTATATTTTGAATTTCTCGCAGATACCTTATGGAAAGACAATCTGTTTTTTTACTCTTAAATGATTTTTGTAAACGTGTAATCTGATTTAAATTAGAGCACAGTATAGTAACTCCATGTCATATAGTTCATTTGCTCCCTTAAAATTAATTTTTGACAGAATTTCTTTGCATAATAGTTATGTATTTATTTATTTTACTCTAAACATATGTTTTACTGAGAACATGTAGACTTAGCTAATAGCAAAAAAATTAGTGCAAACTGTGATTGGATGTTTTGGTTATGCAAATTTGTAACCACCTCTTCAATAATTTAAAACATTGTTTTCTTCTTGTGAATAGTCTACCCTTTCTTTTCATGCCAGACCGAGTGATTCGTACTTATTACATAAAATAATTGCATATGTATATACGTGTCAAAACATTTCATTAAATTTGTACATATTCGAAGCAATTTATCAGGGAAGGCATTCATATTCGTAGAAATTCGTTTGGATAATCTGTGATATGTGAAATAAAACATTGTCATCTCAGTGCTGTTTTTATTTTACAAATTTCTGGTTTTGTAATGTGACAATAAATACGTACGCGCATATTAGAAATGTTTCATTTCACATATTTTGTATAACATGGCTCCACGCTCAAATAAGCTCGATTGCAGACACATTTTCATATACTTGAATAGTTGTTCATAACGTGATTTATTTCACTGGTTAAGTATTCAACAATTTTCCTTATTTAAAGTCGTAATCTTATGGGAAATAAAAATGTTAATGCTGTTTGTAATAAGCTTCATTATAAAATGTTTGTAACAAAAAAAATTATATTTAATAATTTGATCCTTGTGCAACTGTTATGGCCATACACCCAAATGTTTTGGAGAATGTTTATTTTTATAGTAATGTGAATGCTTATTTTCTATGTGTACATAATAGATAGATTATTTATGCAAATATATTGTATTTTAATATAGCTATGTGTTTGTATTTCTTTTCCCTTTTTGATCTAAAATTCGGAATTTAAAAAAAAAGAATAATAATCTTTATTTAGCAACACTGTTGTAAAATACATTAATGAAGAATATTTAAGTGCAGTCTTCGGTGAGCACATAAAATGTAAAGTATATGAAACTTATTTAAATATAACAACAAATTAGTTTCTTTTTATATATTTATAAGCAACTTTATACATATTTTTAAAACTTATAAAAGGTACAAGAAGGATGGACAAGTGATCACATGATTAAGTCAACTAAAGTATTATACACTACTAACTTACTTCTATAATTTAGCTATCACATCTCGTGAATTCCATCAGTAATCACGATTAATATTTACAATCTTAAAAAGATGGACAGGTGATCACATGATAAAATCGACTGGAGTATTACTATATACATTGATAACTTATTGTATAATTCAACTATCACATCTCATTATATACATATTGTCAGTAAGTTTAAGCGATTTACCATCCACTCCATTGCTATTAACATTGCGGCTGCAATGTATACTAATAATTTTCCATGTTATAAGTGTATGGAAGTTGCAAACTAAAATTTGAAAATAACTCAAAAAACAAACATTTTTAAAATCATTATGAAATCAAACGTCGAACCTCGTTAAAAATAATCGCTCCAGACTAGATACAAAGAATGCACGAATATTAAGATTGCTGCCTGATAGTAGTACAACAACCTACGACTTGTATTGCGTTCTTGGTCTGCCAGTAAGAAGTAATATAGAGAAACAAAGACTGTGACCTCAGTTCCATAAAGTCTCCATAATTTGAGGGCTGGGGGCACAATAGTCTTGTACAGTACCTCCGGCGCGCCTTTCGTAATTTCCGACATGGTTGGGAGGATGGAATTGTCGGCACCAAGACTAGACTGCACAAAGAAAAGCTTTTAAGTTAGTTTTTAACTTTAAATGTGTTTCAACTTACGTTTTTATTACCCATGGCTCTAAGAAATCGACGTTTACTTTCAAAAGGAAATCATTTGAAACTGCAGTGTTGTCAACATAGAAATGGGGTTAGTTTTTACGAACGCTGACAAAACTCCTAATAACTAATATTAAATGCGCCCTTATTGATATTTCTGATTAATAACGTGTTTTTATAATGATATTTAATTTATTACCCCAAGATATTTTTTTACTAATAAAAGTTGGTAGTATAATGACAGTTACATTCAAAATGGATAAAAAAGAAAATTATTTATATCTTCTCCATTTATAAGTGTTTCATAACTTAATAGAGGGCAGTGTAACAATTAACCATTAATCCAAAATTATTTAGGATTATTACTTAAACAAACCAAATTTGATAATTAAATAGTCGTTATAATTAAAGTGAAACGAATCAAGTGAATTTTCAATCAACTACCTATTATTAAATAGTCGTGTTTACTCTAATTTCAAGTGTATTCATTAAAAGCTGCATTAATTTTGGATAAAGTTAATACAAAATATGTCAAATATAAAACTAATGTAAGTAACAAGTTTAATTTAAAATTCTTTGATAAATTATGAAATGAAATATCTTGATTTTTCCAGAAAACTAATTTTAATTCTTAAAAAAAATTCAATACAAATAATAAAGGTAAAATGGAAATAATTAAAAGGAATAGCGAAATTAGCAGGTGTAATTAATATAACTAAAAATGTATGATTGCATAAAAAACTTTTAATTGAGATTACTTTTAACACATAAGGTTATGTATACTTTATATATACATTTATATAGATAATAATATACTATTACTAATTAATAAATTTCCTCACCTAAGTGTGTGGGACATCAGGCCCTGGCAGAACAACTAAAACATATTTTATCTATTAAAAACATACGAAAGTACAAAACCAAAGTTGTTCCACCAACGCAACAAAACCTTATTCGATAATGATATTAAAATAAACCTGATTACACTTGTTTATATCGTATATATATAAAATAAGCATTATAGTGAATTCCAGTTAGGGGAGTCCACTGGACTACATCGAAAGTAAAAAATACCAGTCTCATTCACAAGGCAGCGTTCACAAGCCACGATAGAGAAAAGTAATCACAAGTAGGTGTATAAAACATCAAGTTTTCTCCTGAGCTCAGCTTGGAACACGTTCGTCCTCAGGCGCCCCTCCTTTAATGTACTTTAACAGCCGGGATGAAGAATCCGTACTTGCTCAGCCAGATGCCCACGCCGGTGCCCAGCAGCAGCGAAAGCAAGTTGGTGAGGAATAATGTGCAGAGGCCCCTGCGCGAAAACACGCTGCTGTTGCCCACCCTTGCGTAGCGCAGGCTCAGGTCTCTCTTCGGAGGGCGGAAACTCCAGTTCTTCGGCGGCAATTGATCTGGGCGACTGCTCCAGTCAGTGAAGAAATCACCATCCTGCAAATACGTACTCTGATATAGCGGCAATAGCAATGAAACTAATTTTTCAGTTTTCTTTTAGCATCTGTGGTCAGACGAGAGAAGTGAATGGCATTGTAATAGTATCTTCTCATCCATGCGTGTATAACCTTTTTATCTAAGAACCAGTTTGTTGACTGCAGTCACGGTCATGCATTTTCAACAATTATGATATTTAATATTTATCAATGAGTTAACACGGACAACGCTTTTGGTATTGTGCTTATTTTCATTACTATTTCTGCTTTATTAATATAAACAAATACTATTTATACATTGGATTAATTGTATATTTGAATTACATAATTTATTTAGCTTAGTTATTCCACCATCAGATGGTAGAAAAAGCCAAGTATTTATTTGTGTTGTAACAGTAAAAAATATTGTATCTTGTTGAAAGTTTCGTAAAAAATCTTTAAAAGTTTGGGGAATTCTTTATATTCTTGTTTTTTATTAAAGAGATAATTTAAAGCCAGTCTACATTGTTTAAAAATACCTCACAATATAATGCTCGTAATAGATTGAAAACAATAAAAATCTAAAAAATATAATACATTTTATATTATGAATATTTCCAAAAAGTCATTTTTCTAGTAAAATTATATAAAATGAATTAATGTTGAACATAAATTAAGAAAAAAAATTAAAATATGATTATTTCAATTGATTTATTAAAGAATTTATTTAAGTATTTATTTGGTGAATTTGTATTGTAACAGTAACAAATAATAATGGAAACAACAAATTACTATTATAATAACTATTTTAAGTCCTAGATTAACACACCAACACAACTAAAATGGGTGTTTGCTTTAACAGTATTTAAAGTTAATAATTTATGATTCCATTTTCAAATGTTCCTTATTTACAGACCATAAAAATATTTCTGCAAGTAAGAGAACAAATTAAAAATCAACAGTTCAAACCAGTTTCTACAATTATAAACACAAAACAGTTACATAAACTAACAATTTGTAGCATAAAAACATAAATTGAAATTAATGAAGTATCACCAGATTTTGTGGGTAAGAATAAATTTAAAATAATGACGCTGCATAAAGTGTAAAATGTATTTATAATAAAAACAAAAATATAGCATGAATTATGTATGAAGTAAGCACACCTCCTCATTAAGTAGAATGTTATAATAAATTTAATGTAACCACTTAAATAAATTAAATTATTATACTTTTTTGAAAAACTGTTTGTATTAATGCACTGAATATTGCTATTGATTTAATATACATTACTGCATACCTACAGATAACTTAAGTTTAGTTATTGTTTACACACCCGTATAGATATCGCACCACGCCGAAGCAACATTTCATAATATGAATTTAACAGATGGATGAGCGCATTTACAGATGATTAATTTGTTAAGGACACCAGAAATGATACTGCCAAGGACAGGCGGCATGAAGCAATTAATTTTAAATGAAATAGCATAAAGTTGTGCAATTAAAAACATACAATAGCAGCAGTATAACATTAGTTTTAAGCAAGTTTATAAATTTACACATTTATTAATGTTATTGGTACAAATGGTAATCCTTATTTGTAGCATTGAAATTGTTTTTCTGTTATTTATAAAAGATTACATACGTTTACAAATAAATACATACAATTAAAAATAAGCAAAAACAAATGCACCTGGAATAATAATATGTTTGTTATTTTTATAATGAGAAAATTTGTTTATCTAACTGTCTTACGGAATATTTTAAAGGTTTTTTTGTTGCTTAATAAGCCATACTAACAATTTATCTAAATAATTAAAACCAAAAATGAAATATGCAGAATAGTACTGGTTTTAAATGATTTTCCTGTTGAAAATTTATATATTTAATTAATTGACCCCTTCTTTTGTTGTATATAAGGCAAGCTAACAATTAATTGTTACTGTTATCAGAATAATTAAAATCCTGAAACATGCAGAAATTTTTCTGGCTTTGAATAAATTTATAATAATTTAATTTTTGGCAACCAATTAAAGGATTTTAATACATTTTATTAAATACATTTATATTTCAATAATATTAATAATCATATACTCAATACTTATATTAATTTTATTTACTTAAAATATATGTTTACATTTGTTTCAATTTTAGTTTGGCCTCGAATAAGTATCCAACATATTTCTATAAATAATATTCAAAAAAATATATATTTTTTATGAGTCCAACGGACTTTAAATGTAATGTTTATGTGATATGTGTTGCTTAGAGTACTCACATCTTTTGTTTCACTATTCATATAGTATGATTGCCATTCCATAATCAGCGGGGTTCCCTGCACTGGGCTATTTGGCGGCGACTTTGGACTGCTGCGCGGCGATACTCTGGTGGATGAGTTGTTCGACTCCCTCTGCGCCTCCCTCAAGAGCCGTAGATACTCATCGGTGATGTGCGGGGTCACCGATCCAGGTGTTCCTCCCTGTGAGCCCCCCAAAGAGGAGCCGCCCCCTATGTGGACCCACGATTCTGCAAATGTTGATACTGCATTTTTTTTAGGATTTGTTGCTCAAATTAATTATTGTTTATATAATAATAATAATGATAGTATTTTTAAACACAATAATAATTGTAATTGATAGAATTATTATTTATAATGTTTTTACTGGGGATAACATTTTAAATTTCATCTTTAATGGCTAGCCATCTGTGTTTTTGTGTGCCATTACACAAGAAACGGTCGCCTGTGGTATTTTTATTCGGTGTTTGCGATAGTATTATAATTAAATGGTACATGCTGCCTTTTTACGTTAAAATACGCGATGACAAACACATCGCTATATTTTGACACGTATAATTCGCAGCACGCCAGCTGGGATGTAAACAATACGAACTCACCTCCGAGAAGATCGTCATTGCTTGATTTTGACGATGACATTTTCCTCAACGATTAACGTCGCACCCAGACGATATTAACGTGACTGCTCGTCTACGATTCAATAATAAAACTTCAAATATTAGTGCCTATCCTCACACAAACAACACAGACGAGGCGTACGTGACTTGACAGTACTCCGAACCAGTTGATACTCTCTTTGTCTCCCTGTAAACAGACGTCACCGTTCACGTGACCGTCGCGGCCAATCGGCGCACACCAAAACATTCATTGTCCTCAATGCAAAAATTAAAAAAAAAAAAACAATCTTTGCATACAATTTTTAATATGTACAACAACTACATACCTTGCACTTTAAACAAAACTACTTCCTAAACGCACGGAGTGGGACGCGCCGAGCTCAATCCCCCTACCAGATTGAAGTTAACTGCGTGGGATTTTCGTTATTGACGCACCTGGATGTAAGTGCCTAATTACAGGTGTAACACTTTAGCATTTGTAGGTAAAAAGATACAATCGTAATATTTGTATAATTAGAATTAATTAAATATATCTAATTTTTAATCTGGCAAGTAGGGACCATAATGATATAATTATTACTTTGAAAAGTAAATGTTATTATCATGACAGGAAATATGAGATCTGTCATAAGGTGGTGGTGGAGGGGGGAATGATTCTAGAAGTTTTTTTCAAAGTAAATAGAGTTTGGTGAAATAGAAGAGAAATGAGTCTGCAATAGGAATAAAAGAACTTCAAAATACATAAACATCTTATATATCTTGTCACACGCAATCGGTTTTAGGTAATTATTTATTAAATTGATTTTTGAAGGTGATATTGGGGTATGTAATCTTAAATGAATTTAGATAATGAAAGTTATACCATAGACTAAAAACCAATCAAAGAGTTTGTAACATATTATTTAAAATGAATTTCCGAATTCCGAAATTAAATATATTTAAATTTAATGGTAAAAAACTCTGTTTTTCAGTGATGATGGGCGACAACTTACCAAACGAAGCTCTGGCCTTTTGTATCCGGTAAGCGATTGTTTATGACCAGGTAAAATAAAATAACGAGATGTCTAATCTCTCTTTAATCGGTATTAATGTCTCAATGAAGGAGTATTGGAGTTGATCTTCCGATTTTTGAGGTTCGGTCGGCCGAAATGCATAGAAACCTTCTTATCAACATTAACCTCTTGTCGCCATTTATACGTCCACTTCTCGTAAATGTAGAGAATTCTCAAGATAAACCGTTGTACCTCCTTTGCCAAGTAGAGTAGTGTAGTTTAGTTAGAGTATTTAATTCTACTGGTATAGATTTCAGCGGGCCATTCCTCTTTAAAAAGGGTATTAAAGAGCAAACTATTATGTTTGTTTCGTAACTGAAGCTATTGGCTTAGACGTCGAAGCTTTTATCGCCCCCATTGCCACTTTCTATTACTCTGCTATATCACTCCCGGAAACTTCCTTGTCGAAGATCCTCTTGTAGCCTTAGCAGATCCTAACATATGTAACATCAAGTTTCACAATGGCTGCACATTAAATTAATGAAACCACATATTTGGAAGCATTGGGTAAGGAAATATCTACCTACGCATTTTTCTTCCTTCAAATGGGCAACAAGAAAGCGAACTATCAAAATTGGAGACCTGGTGAATGTGAAGGAAGAAAAACTACTACCCATGAAGTGGATTGTAGAACGTATTATTAATTAACATCCTGGAAAGGATGGAATTCCGAGAGTGATTTCAATTAGCTTCTATCCGAGATTAGTAATTGACAGGTACAGTTAATACAGAGATGTAATAATTATTACCGAAATATGACCCAATTTACAAGCATCCCCTTACTAACAAAACATCTTTTTTTATACAATAACTCTTTAAATATTATAATTGCAATTCAAAAACCAAGAGCTTTCTATTGTTTTGGTTTCATCAAGGCCAGGAGGGTACTGGCATTGATGAAACCAATCTAGATTGAAACTTCTAATATCATAAACTATATTTTAACAGCTTTTTATAATAGTAAATAATCTTTATCTTCCTCGGGTATATAATATTGAGGTAATTCAATTTTAAGCGCAAGAGTGGAAATAATCTCGTTCCCACCAGACGTTCCCCGGAGAATGCAATTTACCCACGGTATTATTATTAATCCGGTCTCTTGCAAGCAGTTTTATTCAGGACGCTGTGTACACGTTACTTCGAGTGTAGTGCTCAACAAATATGTTATTAAAACCCTAACCTCGGACGGATCAATTAATCAACATTCATCCGTACAAACATGCGCCTTTGGCGCGATCAATTGTAGACGGATTGTTTTCGAAACGAAAAAATGCGATAAGAGCGTAGCTGACGCAATTTCAGGAGACGGAGACGCGAACCTAAGTGTTGATCAAAATAGAAAACCCGCACGTAAACACTAATTCCTGTTTATATTTGTGTAAAAGATAAGATGGTTATAATTTAGTACGCACGTGGAACCGGCAGTGGCAGATTTCGCGGCTACGCCGTGTAATTGTCACGTTATATTATTCGTGTAGTACTTATCAGAATTTCTGTCGAGGACTTCTCGTTTTGATAAGAGAGTTTATCAGAAGCGGCGGAGAGAATTAATTTTTAATTAATTTTATTGTAATTAGCGGAATGTGTCGTTTTTTTTATACGACAACGCGCGACCTCTATCGTGGCGTTAGGGTCAGCAACACGTTATAACGCGGATAATCTATTGATGGATAAGAAGGTAAACATTTTAAACGACGCGTTTCGAAAAAATCTAAAAATATATTTTAACATTCAGATACATACATAAAAGCGCAATTTTGTGTACTTTTAATTTGTAATCCTTTACAGGTTAAAACATTGCAAATTTATACGCCTATAAAATTCGATTAAACATTTAAACCTTATATTGTAAAATAATTCAAGGCTGTAATGTAAAGTTTTATATTAACCTGACGTTTCCTCGCCCCCGCCATTTACGACTCTGGAATAAAATCAATTCCAGACGACTAAAAAACTTTAAGTGCTAAATGTGATAAAGAACTGTCGTGCCAATCACGAAGGAATTTTATTCGCCTTATTTAGTTATATTTCAAGCGGAACGAATTGATTTTTTGTCGAGAAAAAAAATTAGATCTTTAGTAGATCAATTGAATATAACTGCAAATCAGTCTCTGTTTATATTTAAGCAACATTTAGTTTTAGAAATATTCCACAATAATAATATGTGTGTGGGTACAAACGAAAGCATATGGAGAAAAGGATTTGATAATCCACCTTAATATCTTTGAATATGACTTATTAGTGCTTTAAAATGACTCATTTTTCATTCAACATCTTTCAATAAATTTTTCAGATATACTTAGTGATATGGAAATTGCAACACCAAGAAGGGGACTTAATTTGGCCCAAACGTTTAACTATTGAAATTTCATTCATATATGTGAATAATTTTCTCACTTGCCTTAGGCGAAACATTATGAAACATTTCTTTACCTATCATTCATGTGGATTAAGTGGTAGTTGACAGGTTGGACGCACGAAGTTGGTTTTTCAATTAGAGCTAATCGCCTTAACCGAAACCAATCCACCGCCATGCGCTGCTATCAGGTATAGACTAGGGAGGGTCAGAAATGTCGCAGAAGAGGAACTGGGAGACAAAGAAAAAGAAATCAGTTTCAAGACCTCCATCTTTGACTTATTGTAACAAGAGGCCGATTCTTCAGTACCAGATCAATTGCTCATCTATGGTTAGCTAACGAAGGCCACTTTCAAGACCTCCATCTTCGATTCATGGCAACAAGAAGCAGATTTTTTAGTACCAGATCAATTGCTGATCTATGGTTAGCCAACGAAGGAAACTTTCAAGACCTCCATCTTCGATTTATGGCAACAAGAAGCAGATTCTTTAGTACTAGATCAATTGCTGATCTATTATTAACTAACGAAGGTCGTCATCCTGTAACCCTAACTTTTGGCTTGCAATCCTATCGGCCACTAATGGCTCAACATCGAAGCAACGCTTAAAATAGTGTAGGTTACCACTGCACTGGAACCTAGAGTAGTGTTTAGTGATTAATCCCGATTCTGTTTAGGGATACATGATGGTCTTATGAAGGTTAGACGAAGACGCAGCATAGAAATTCTGTTGAGAGGCTTGTGCATCAAAATATAGGGTGCTATAACTATTAGAAGTAGGTTTCGTTTATTATTTACTCGAGGAACTATGAAAGCCCAGCGATATGTGGACGAGGTTAGGATCATGCAATTATATTACTAAGCTGCGCTAATGTATTCTAAAATCATTGCCAACGGAACAAAAACCAAGTATAACTCGCAATCGCATAGTGCGCAATATGTAATGCTTATTTTAGAATTCACGAAACGTACGTATTAATAATTTCTAAATTGGAATTCCGATTGAAAGGTTCCAAATGCAATGAATGAATCTGTTTTGGGCCAATGCCATCACTATCACTTTCCTACGGCATATAATGAATAAATCGCTGGCAAGAGTTTTTTTTTTTTCAAATGTTGATGCACCAATAATTTTAAATCCATTACAAATTCTATTAACTTAATCATTTTCAAATGTTTATTCAAGCTCCTTAATTCTTTGTTTTATGAGTTTAATCATGAAACCTTTAAACATTATCTAAATATATGGTTCAGGGACTTTATCAAAAAATCATTGAAATCTATTATGGAGAGATTTCAATGATTTCCTGAACCATATATTTAGGAAATATTTAAAGGTTTCAAAATATATTCACAGCAAGATTTTATTTAAAGATTTTAAATTCTTTATTCTAAGAGTTTAAACATTTTCCAATTTTCCAGATACATAGTTCATAGATGGTAAATTTTCCATTTTCCAATAATCATTAAAACATTTTGGAAAAAAGTTTACATACATTTTAAATGATTAAATTCAAATCACAAATTTAAAACCTTTATATATTTTTCAGATTTTTTTCAAAAATTATTGGATCCTCTCTAAAAATAATCAATTTCTGTTATTCATCAATACAAAATAGCTTTGTTTCGACATTATTTCTGATATTCATTGCGTGTTAATTGATTAATTAATTACAGTACACTTAATTAAAACTATTTTTCGTCGAAATAATTTATCAACCATTAAACACATAACACCTTTTAACAGTTAAACGCGCGCGTTTGCTAAATGCACAAGTTTTATGTCCTATCAGACTAATGTATAAATCGCCGAAATCAAACACATTAAACACATTAAGGTACATGTGTCACGTGACACTCATATATAAATTGTATGATTTCAGTGCACCAACGCAGATGCACTCGCGCATGACGCTTAGTCTTATAAATGCGAGAGTTCTCACAAGTGTTTCCATTCCGACTAGAAAAGACCTATTGGTCCTGATCGTGGAGGAGTGGGTTTAGTCGGTAGGATTAAAAGGTCGTCCATGACCGAATTCTTCTCCTCTAAGCATCAAAAATTGTTTCTCTTCGTGAAAGAAGTTGTGTAAGGTGATTTTCCCAAGAAAATTGAGTCTTATGAATTGTTTATGAAATGCATTTTGGATTTTCCCATGCAATAATCTCCTTTATGGTATGGGATTAGCTTTTATATTTTTGTAAACAATGATTAATGGTGCTTTAATGTAATAACAACAGTGACTTTAATTAATAAAAAATAATGAGATCGTGTAGATGAATAGGTTTTGAAATAATGTTGATTGGTTATCTATGAAATTCGGGAACACTGTCTTAACACTCAGGTTTTCAAGCGTCATTTATTTTAAATGAGAGATATTGTTTTGTAAATTATCTGTAAAAAGGAGATTCCGTTTAATAAACATTATTATTATTATTAAATTTCGTCGAAAAGATTGGTAACGCAATTCTCTGATTTTGATCTAGTTAAGTCCAAAAATATTTTTGGAAATTTATCGTTTGTAAACATGTATTCACTTCATTAAACCGTGGTTCTAGTAAATATATTTCAAAACGTTTTGGAACTAGTAGGAATGTTTTGAGCACATTGAAAATTCAAAGTAGGAACAAATTTCCTGATCAGTTTATACATAAATTATTCATGTTTTCTATTTTTATCGCTAAACTAAAATGAACATTGTTTTGGCCACGCAAAACGTTAATTTCCTTGGCCAAGATATTTGTTGATCATCCGGCTATAAATATAGTGGAATTTCTCCATTTTGCATTCCAGTCCAGAAATTATCATGGAATAATTACTAATCAACGGGCATTTTAATTATGTCAGTTCTGTGACCGTTCACATTCGTCGATTTTTTTTAGACTTAACTGTATTCCAAAACACGTCATTATATTTTAGGTCGTAGGTCACGAAAAGAATCTTGGGTTATTAAATTAGTTGTTTAATTTTAGCGAGGTGTATATGAACCTTTCAGGAGATATATTTTGGCAAAAATCTCAACACTGTTATTACGAGCCAATTCGGGCGAAGGCTTCGTGCCGAAAAAAATTGGGTGCAATGACTGACCTAGACCTCGAAACGTTAATAATAGTGCAGCGTCTGCGTAAATGCGCACATTTTATTTCTTTTGTACTATAGTTCGTATTTTTGGGCCGATTGGTTAATTATCATGTGAAGAAACTTTAATCTATCTATTGCATCATATACATATATTATCAAAAATGCCATTTACCTTTCGGTGTAGGCTTCTATTGCATCATTCAAAAGAAAATTAGAGAGTTTGTAGTTTTCTTTATAATTAAATGTTTTTGTATTTTGTATCCCTTAAATTTAAAAATAAGGGTTGCTAGATACAATTTTTTTAAATATATTCATCCATTAAATTTAAAAATGAGGGTTGATAGGTACAAATATTTGAAATCATCATTAACTCTTAATTTGTAATTTTTAGCAAAATACATTCGTTTTAAATATACATATTTTGGATGGAATAAAAAGTTTTTTTATGATGTTTCACTGATGATTACTAGCGCGTCAAATTGTGTAACGATTAAATGTCGACAAACATCGAACGGATTTAATCAAAATTCTCCAGGGAGGCAGGCCTGTAATTAAACGGCCTAATCACTTTTTGGCCCATCGCTTCATCCGATTAAATAAGTAATTCTGCAATGCATTTCGCCCGGATAATGGTCCCTGATTTAATCAAATCGTTACACGTAACTAATTTCATTCGCTCATTTAATTAAAAATAAGATTAATGTAAAAATCAACAATTTTAAATCGTAATTTTACTTTGTAATTGCTTTTGTGGTTGTTGGATAGATAATTTTTAACTGGCTTTTATTAAATTGTAAGTTTCCTTAAAACAAAATCAAAATAAACGTTTTGATTTTTGTAAAAAAAAGGTGGGAGGTTAGCAAATCTCAACTCATCTTTTTTTGGAAACACTCATTCAAAATCATTTAAAACTTAAATAGTATTGTTCTAGCGTACTCTTGACCTTCCGCAATAAATTAAATATTAACGTAGCGTGCCCTTGACCTACCTCAATTAACAATACATTGTCCAAACGTATGTATTCTAGCGTACTCGTAATTTATCTCAAAATTTTGGGTATTGACCTATATGAATCCTAACATATCTCAATATACATATTTATTGGTCAGGAAGTTATGGAATATGTAACATTTCAAAAAAGGTCAATAGCACGATGGGATAACGTATTATAAGGTGGGGTAGGTCAAGAGTACGATAGATTAATTTATAATTTGTTAGGATAGGTCGGGAGTACGCTAGATCTAGATTAATATTACATTGAGGCAAAAAGGTCAATAACACAGCGGGATAATGTATTATTAAGTGGGGTAGGTCAAGAGTACGATAGATTAGTATATAATTTATAAGGTGGGGTAGGTCAAGAGTACGATAGATTAATATATAATTTGTTGGGATAGGTCGGGAGTACGCTAGACCTATTAATATTACATTGAGGTAAAAAGGTCAGTAATACGGCGGGATAATGTATTATTAAGTGGGGTAGGTCAACAGAACGATAGATTAACATATAATTTATTGAGGTAGGTTGGGGGTACCGTAGACCTATTAATATTATATTGCGCTAGAAAGAACGTCAATAATTCGGTAAGATGGTGTTATTAAGTGCTTGAATTAGTCATATTACATTTGGGTATATCTTTACGTACAACAGATTAGGGAGTGTAAAAGTTGAACTTACTGAAAGCTAATATTCATTAATAAAGTTGATGCTATCTGTTTGATAGGATTTCAAAGGAATCATTTCTTTTTTGAGCTTCTACCTAACAAAACAACGATTAATTCTGAAAGATAGTATCATCAGCTAAACAAAATGAATGATTCACTTAAATGGAAAAGACTAAAATTGTTCAAAAGATAATGTGAGTCCTCATACAAGTTTAGTAACTCGATAAATGTTTTTACAGCTTCGATGAGATATACTTCCACCCCCAGCACATGCTCCAAATCTGGAATCTTCTGATTATCATTTATTCCGATAACTACAAAATTTTTAGACGAGAAAAAATCTATTACCAGAAAATGGCAAATAGTATTGGATCAAAATGGGCAATATATAATTTAATAAAGTATTTGCTATAAAAAATCATCTTTCATTTTTGTAAAAATTATTTTTCGAAACCTAAGAGTTTGGAGGTCGGTAATGTCATTATGTGCACTGTATTTTTTATAACCTTATTATTATTACGGTTAACTTTTTGACACTTTTTTGTGCTTTTAATTATGTGAGTAGAATTTAACTGACAGATGAAGCCATGGCAGGTGCAGTAAAACTCCCCCAACTCCCAAAATAGCACGAGGTAAGGCGCGAGACTAATGGAAAGTTGCAGTTTCTGTATTTCGCATACTTGGGTGAATGCAGAAACGTCCATGACCACACACTTTAGATTTATCTAGCACTAAAGGTTGAGAATCTTTACTTATTTACTATTTATTTATTTGTTTTAATTCTGTGCCAACAAAAAAGCCTAACACATACAAAAAATATATAAATAATATTATTCACATAATTTAGATTGCACGAGAATTGGGCATTAAGTTCATCCTAGATGATCTTCCACTCGTACCTCAAAATTGTCAATTCTTCTGCTGGCTCCCATGTCGCACCAGAAACCAATATTTAAGTGTATTTTAGCCTTAAATCCTTTAAAACAACATGTACCAGCTTTTCAGAACTTAAACCTTGTTTTTGACTTAGGTGCTTAAACTTATACTATTACGAGATTCTAACTTTTTGATTCTATCAAACCACTGATAATCGTCACTTTGTGTCCGAAATGTACATCTGGTTACAAATAAAGAAGTGAAGAAAGGTTTTTAATCAAGTTGTTATCATCTATCATCAACTCACTCAATCCAAATACATGATTCTAAATTAAAATTTCTAATCAGTAGTTCTGGAAGATCAATGATCTAAGAATTATTGGTCAAGTTTTTTAAACAGAAATATAATAATATTACGAAATATTAATTTTTATTAGAAGTAATAAAATATATGAATGTCCTTGAGCATTACTGGGCTATTATCTCACACACCTACTAGCTAAAACAACTATTCCCGTTCTGAAACACCTCTAAGCATTACATAACATATTTTAGTACTTTAATCCATTAAACTTGCAAAGGAATGAAAAATAATTAACATTTTATTTTCAAATGATTTATTTTTTTATTTACTGCAAAACGAACAATATCGAAACAATCATTCGATATGCAATTATGCTTATCAATCCTTTCAATTATATTTCTATTAATAGATGCGAGTCATTATCAAGCCATTTATCTTATTTTCGATAACGATTTGAAGGCCTAGATTCCAACCGCTGAGAATAAAGACGTTTCTTCGTCGAACAAATGATTCGCGCGAATGGATTGCGAATTGCAGAAGCAGCTGTGCGGAAAATGTATCACAAATTTATTCATAATTCAAATCCCAGATCTGTAAATACACTCGTTAAATGTTGTACTCGTTCGCAAAGTTTCTGACGTCGCCTGGCACTTCAGGTTAATGATGCGGAATCTAAACAGAATACATTTTCACGTTAAACTGTTGTAAATGTACGTATTTTCTTCAAGAAATTTCTTAACGTGTGGATAATCCTAGGAAAAATGTTTATTTATAAATTGTTCTTTTTATATTAATTTGATTTTAAAATGCAATTTGTTATTACATATAAAACAAAGGATTTGGGGTTTCACTATGAATAATAAATAGAGAAACGCTAAACAATGTGTTTGATTTGTATTTTCATAGGGGTTTTATTTATTTTATTAAGACCAGATGAAGATAATGAAGACAGAATAAAGTCATGAGTTAATATTTTCGATAATGTATATTACTATATATGAAATTAGTTAAAAAATTACTTATTTGGAAGAAAGAGACAACAATCTCATTTAGACAAGAGATTGAAGTTGAGACACATTTTTGTAGCATGTAGAAATATTTCTTCAGGAAGAAGCTTTTAAATCTTTATTAAAATAAGTAATGTAAGCTAATTATACATATTTTGCAATATAAAAACAAAGAACAACTACATAAGGATATATACTGGCCGCCATAAGTAAAAGAACATCAAGAATTTGAATTTTGAATTTGAACGTGGTAGAGTAATTGGGCTCAGAGAAGCAGGTTTGTCAATTCGTGATATTGCCCAACAAATTGACAGAAGTGTCAGTACAATATCTCGATGTTGGCCTAGATGAACCGAGGGATAGGAACAACGGCGGAGATTACGACCTGGGCGCCCTAGAAACACTACAGAACGTGAAGATCGAGCTCTTCCTCTCATCGCTATCCGGGAATCCGGGATCGATTTTCAACAACAAGAGCCATTGAAGACATCTGGAGAGGTTCAACTAACCAAGGAATCTCAGTTCGATCAGTTTACCGGAGAATTCGATCATATGGTCTCAAGTCGTACCATCCTTTTCTTTGTTTGCCCTTAACTCCTCGCTATAAGAGGTGCCGTCTGGAATGGTGCAATGAGAATCTACAATGGGTCGATCAATGGCAGGTTGTCTTTAGCGATGAATCGAGATTTTGTTTGTTTGCCCATGATGGTTGTAAAATGGTTAGATGTCGCCGGGGAGAAATTTACAGGAAATTTATAGTTTGCAGTGGAATGCCACACAGCTCTTACATCGGTTATAGAAGTAAGTCTCCTATTTTGTTCATTTCAGGAACATTAAACGCAAATCGCTACAATAACACAGTTCTAGAACCAACATTAATGCCGTATCTGATAAGGTTGGAAACCACATTTTCCAAAAGGATAATGCAAAGCCGCATACAGCTAGTGTTACTATGGAATTCCTGGGACTAGCTAATGTTGATTTACTTCCATGGCCTTCTCGTTCTCCAGACCTATCGCCCATTGAACACGTTTGGGATACAAGATAGAAGACTGGGCCATCTTCAGCCACTCCCACCCACTTTACCTGATATTAGGATACGAATTCAAGAAGCTTGGGATGCAATCCCTCAGGCTGACATTGATAATTTGATTTCTAGTATGCCTAGGCGAGTTGGTGGGTGCTCCAAAAATCGTGGAGGAGCAACTCATTATTGAAATTAAAGAAACAGTTACTATGATTTTTTGTTGAAATTTTCATCATTTCGTAGTGTGGATTTTTTAAAAGTTTTATCTGAAATTTTCATAAAAATTGAGCGACGAATTCGTGATGTTCTTCTTCTTATAGCGGCCAGTATAAATTTAACTTTATCAATAAAGATCCTTACAATTTAACGTTCAAAATTAGAGGCATCTCCAATTCAATTCAATGGCTCTACACCCCCGATTCGGGCTTTAATTTATTCCTCCATTCTGTACAGTCCATTGCCACTCTTCGCCAACCCCTTAGTTTTAGGACCTTTTTGGCGTCTTCTTCAACAGCATGCTCCCAATGCTTTCTTGGTCTTCCAATTAGCCGTTTGCCTTTCATCTTGCACACTTCATTCTTAGCAGGTGTCCTGCTCATCTCTAATACGTCATTAAAAATAGTGGGAAGAGTTGTAAGCTAAAACATAGTTAAGATGAAACTTTTTTGAATTTAAAATAATGTTTAATAAACAACATAGCTTACTTTGAATTAGTGTTAAATAAACTTTTAATGAGGTAGGTGAAGGTTAATAATTAATTAGGTCATAAAGGCCGAAAATTATGCACGATTATGTTAAAAGGTAAATAACGACAATTCAAAACCGAAGCGTCAAGGTCGATTAATAATAAAGTTAAATTATAATTTTAAAAAAATATGATTACCTTGACCTTTGTCATATAATCAACTAGTAATAAAGTATAAACAAAGAACATATAGATGCATAAGAAACAAATGCTCAAAACAAAATGTCACGAGTAAAAGCATTAGCTTTATCAACGAAGATCTATACAATTAAAAATTTAATGCATCTCCATTACGTTGTTTGATTATTTTAAAAAAAATGGAAGGTACAATCACTTCTTAAAAGTAAACGGGGTTTATAACATGAAAAACGCTTTCTATAGCTTTAAGCCAACTTCTAGGAGTTGAAGAATTCCATCTCGGAAAAATGTTATGTTTTTGGACATGAAAAAGTCGCGTCAAGCCGTTTTCGGATCTCATTTTCTCATTGGAAATGCATATTGGACAAGACGTGTTACATCTGTTATAACTATATTTTATATAGCAACATTGCTAAATAAAGTTTATTATTATTATCGTGGTAATCGGATGGAACTACAAGACGTCCCAGCCAAGACTCATTATGATGTCTTTTGTATGGCGTTGCCATGCAACAATTTCACTGGACGTTCTCCTTTGCCGTTTTCATTCCAATTCTTACCTCAAACAAATTATTTGAAGTTGGCAACAGTCCGCAGTGACTGTTTCATCTACCAGCAAAAACCCATATACCACCAAATGCAAAGAAAAACCTTTATTAGTAATATGTAGTAGAATTTATTTATCCACTATGCCTTCATAATAAAATAACAATAAATTCTTACACAAATTTTGTTTGCACATGGAAAAGCTTGACTTCATTATAAAATGTTTTTCAACTCTTGCCTGCATCGATGACATTGATGCCACAGAGGGTCTTTATGATGAAGATTTTCTATTATCTTGCCGAATTTGGCTTCTTTTTCTCTAAGAGGAGGACTTCAAATAAACAACCCCGATTCGGGCTTTAATTTATTCCTCCATTCTGTACAGTCCATTGCCACTCTTCGCCAACCCCTTAGTTTTAGGACCTTTTTGGCGTCTTCTTCAACATTTATGTTATGTCATATTTGACACATAGGAGGTAGTGATTGAATTTTGCGACCGATTGTGATGATTCGCCGGGATTTACTCATGACTTTCTGCGTTTCGAATTGTCATAGAGTGTCAATTTCTCATCGCCTGTAACGATTTTCCACAAGAACGACTTTCGATGTTACTTGATAGGACAGAACACTTAGAAATACTGCAGCAAATCGACTCGGTCCTCCTGTCCAAACTGACGGACATCATGTCCAGGAAGCTCGAATTCGATCTACCGTTTAAGGTGTCGATTGAGGACTCCAAAACGGTTTTGATGAGAGTCAAGGAGTTTGATCGAGGAATATCAGCCTGGTGCCAAGAATAACAGAGGTACTGGAATAGGTATTTATGGCCCTAACCAAAACCACAGGAGCTTCATGGCTTTGGGTACGACACCCATGATTTTGCACTGTGTCCTCCGATACCATTTGTGGAAAATGGAAAAAGAGGAAAGTGTCGCGATTGTTCATAAGCGCCTTTCACACTTCGACAGGGACCGATTATCCCCCGAAGAAGTGAGTAGTACCACCCCCAAGAAAGTTACCAGGTTCATGGTGGAGGTGGAACTGCTTGGGAAGTGATTGGTTCTACCCTTAAACAATTGATCTGCTAGGTCGCAGTTTACGAGAGGCTAACATACCTCACTAGGACCCTATTTAACCTAAAACCTATAACCTACTTAATAGAATACTGTTTCTTAGTTGAATAGAGACAAAGTTTCTTTATCACTAAATTATTATATCTTTTTGCCTTTGGTCTTTAATCTTCTTTGCTTTATTTATACTTTAAAATACATACATTTTTTTGATTTCCATTCAATAATCCAATGGCTGACCACATAGTTTTATGTGAATAGTGATCAAATTATTATTAAGAGAGAGAGAGAAACATTTTTATTGAAGATAGTTTTGCAATAATAATACGACATAACAATTATTATGCTCTTTTCTCTTCTTCTTAATTGGCGATGGTCAAAATTATACATTTTTAAAATACTGGGATTTTATAATTTTTTTATGTAATGAAAATATTACATATATGTATATGCGTATCACAATCTGCGATAACGCGGACGTTCGATATCAAGAAATATCCGGATTTCTTGCACAATACAAATACAAATCTTTAGACAATTTCCCCAGTAATCGGGCTTCCATGGGCTATCTTATGTATAGAGATAACTTTGTCTGTAGGTGAATCTAAAAGTAATGCGTATAAATTCCTTGAAAACATTTGCAACCAAACAGCCGGATGATGTTTTTTTTACTTAGTTATAAATAAGCATAATTGATAATCTGTTTTGAAAAAAAAAAATATTATGCGACGCAGATTATATTTAGTATTAGGCCAGAATGATGATGATGATTATATTAATATAATTTTTGAGTTATTATCAATAACAGCCACTTGCGGATTACGATCTATTTTGGAACTTATTATTATGTTGACAAAAACGGTTCAATCATCTTAAAAAATCTGGTGTGTATGAGATCTGTTGTTCAGAATGCAATAGCGTGTATATAGGTCAAACAGGAGGAAGACTCTAGCTCATTTTCAAATCATTGTTTAAAAGCCAGAATGATGATGATGGTTATATTAATATAATTTTTGAATTATTAACAATAACAGCCACTTGCGGATTACGATCTGTTTTGGAACTTATTATTATGTTGTTGTTTAAGGTTATTTAGTAAACAAAAACGGTTCAATCCTCTTAAAAAATCTGGTGTGTATGAGATCAGTTGTTCAGAATGCAATAGCGTATATATAGGTCAAATAGGACGAAGACTCTAGCTCTTTTCAAATCATTGTTTAGAATGCAAACACTAATTTCCGGATATAAATAATCTAATTGCACAATATCAGCTTAATCTTCTGGATTCATTGGACAATTTCAAACATAACCGTAATCCTTCAGTAAATCTTCTTAATGAGCAGACTGAACTAATCTTTTCGCTACTTTTTAATCTGATACTGTCCTTCTGAACTAATTCGGCAGGTATGCTCCCTAACCCCAAAATAGTTAGTATAAAATCAAAATTTCATCAATTTATAATTCACTTGATAATGGCGATAAAACTCGAGTCGTGCTGTATTGTTTAGATTTATAAATAATTGTGCCTTCACGTTATAAAATATTTTTACAATAATGTGGTTAAAACATAGTGAATTTCTCAATTCAGTGTAAGTATGGATTACCACGTAGTAACGGTCGTAACCATCATCTTTATTAAAATCGGTTCCTTAAAGAAAAAGTTTGGTTGAAGGTTTTTTGGCCGAACCTAACAAATTATTAAAAAAACTGTGTTGTCATTTATTGTATTTGCTGATTAAACATTAAAATTGCGGTTTACTTCTAATCTTGATACGTTCCTGCTGCCTACAGATGCGCACCTGCAACCCGCAGCTGCTTAAAAGTGTACATAAGCCTTACACCTGCAATGCTAATAAAATATTGATCAACCTCGTTACATACTTATCGCATGTGACCTTAGACTTATTTCAGCCTTTTTTTATCTTCATCACAAACCACGATTTACCTACGGAAGTTTTTTTATTACATTAAATATATTATATTTGCTGTACACTTGATAGAAGAGGATAATAGATGTTTTAGAATTAGAACGTAGCTTCATATATTCAATTTTCTGACACGTGTTTTAACCATTATCGAAGAAGATTGCAGAGGAAACTTTATTACATCTTCATATTATTTATTTAAATAGTGCATGATATAGAAGTATGTGCTTGAAGATCAGGGTATTTGGAGCAAAATCAATGTGGTATTATTATAAATTCGTTCATTCTATATAAGGATATTGTATATTTTGCTAACCCTGCTGAGACGATGTTAATAAATATGACCTTAAAAAATTAACGCGTTTCAACAATAGAGAATGTACTAATAAATACGAGTCTCTTGGAAATTATGAGTCATATTTTAGGTAAATATTTTTTGACAATATTAAAAATTGCTTTTTTATCATTAAATTTACTCAATTATTATATCAAATGTGTAAATAATAAAAATATTGGCGGCGATTGTTTACTATGTGGTAGTCCATTATTAACAAAAATTAAAGAATTTTCAAATGTTTCTAATTCCTTTTACCCGATAAATATTAGTTTTTAAATTTTCATCAGTTTGCTTTAAACTAAATTAATCGTTTTATGAGAAAATAGGACACCAATCATGGACGCCCAGAATAGTGTCGGACACCTACCAACTAAAACCACTCTTCCAAAACTGCTATTGGGATTAGTCCAGTTGCAAAAGTTCTCAAGCAAATTATTCACATTTTTTGCTCTAAAGTAAATGCATTTTTTATGAATAGAACATCCATCATGTAGACCCAGGATAGTGTCAGACACCTACCGACTAAAACCACTCCTTCAAAACCACTATCGGGACTAGTCTAGTATTAAAAGTTCTAAAGAAACTTATTGTTAAGATTTTTGGCGACTGAGGAGATTAACTTAATTTTGTATCATTTTCGGAATATAATTATCCGATTGCGCGACAATGTTTTTGTTTTGCCATCGTAACGAACATTGAATTAATGTAAATACCGAAAATCAAATGCGCGTAATTCCTATGTTATATATTAAACATGTTTATTACGGACGGCATCAACAAAGCGATAAAACACCATTAACAATTAATTAATGCAAACATATTGTTTTCCCAGTCGTGAGTCATGCCTACTGTGTTTACCATTAGCTTATTAAAATACAGTTATCTTTTTTATTGAAGCGCCTAATGTGTGTATTGGTATTACAAATATTATCTACTTTGTAGTCGATATAGGTGACCGATTTAGGATTAATTACAACACCTACTTAATGTTTTAATGATAATGAAGTGAATTATTTATTAAAATATAACGGATTTACTGTATAAGTCTGCAATAATAACAATAGTTGTTTTAAGCTGGACATAAAAATATTCTTATTCGAGATCGAACTGTTGAATTTGATGAATTTAATCTTTTAGTGATCTCACGAGTTGTTATTCGCTGGTGTGTAATTGCAAATGTCTTTATTGTGTTTTTGTCAGCTTCAACTGGTCTTTTCTAGAAGGTGGTGCATCTTCAACCTTAAAATTGCCAGAAATTTTGCAAACCAGTTTTGGCACTGTCAACACATTTACTTCACATAAACAGCATAATTTCCTTCTCTGTCGATACATCTTCTCCATGCACATCCAATATTTTTTTCTTAATTCAACAGCATTTTTACCTTTTTGTAGTGAAAAAGTTGCTTTTCTTTCTCCATATGTAAAAAATCTCCAACCAAAACTAACGTTTAGAATCAATCAAATTTTTTCACAAGTTTTTGTATATCAGCTTTCAGAAATATGTGGTTTAAGTGTGAATTTGGCTGCGAGAAAATACGATCCTCTATTGAAAAAAAAAATACGAAATTTAGAAAATACTGTCTAAACAATCCAATATTATTAACTTGGGTAATTAGCATTTCGGTCGAACTTATTTAATAATAACAATCCCCTTGGGACTATTTCAGTCCACTAATCATAAATATTTCCTGCCTTATATTGATGAATGACCCTTGCCTCTTCTTACTACAACTTTTTTCGACCAAAATCATTAGTTATATTGGTCTTGTCATATTGATATTCATACTTATTTATCAAATCTGTTTCGAAAGATTTAGAAATAATCCAATAAGTGTATACAAAAATTTTGGCTACACTTAGAAAGGTACAAGTTCAGCTTCAGATGACCTTCCACTCTTGCCTAATGCTTTGTTGATGGCTTGCTGCCAGTAATGGTCTCTTTGATGATTTTGTCCTTTATTATCAATGCGAACTCTTCGTAGCTACTTCATTAATAGCTGCTTCTGTCTTAAAATTAATGAAGTAAGGAATAAACTCAGTGATATCTTATTATATTTATTCAAAACATTTCATCATCAATATTGACACACTTTGTTAGAAAGAATCTTGCTGTATGTTTTTAAAGATGGTTCAAATTCCTTTCTTTCGTCAATAATAAAAAAAACATTTATTTTTAATAAAGCATAATTTAGATTAAATCTTCCTAATAGCAATATACTTTCTTATATTATTTCTGTAATAAGTAAATGTGGCTATATTAAAAATTCTTAGCATTTATGTACTTCGCTCCGAGGAATCAATTTCTCCGTCTCGTGTTCGCATTGTATTAAATTCCTTTCAATATTAAATAGTGTAATTGTATTACTCCCATCATCGTATTCTTGTCAAAGGTGGGCATTGAAGTTTGAAGCATCTGTCCAATAACGAGCAGCGAAGGGGGTTGTTTCAGCGACGCATGTCTGGAAATAATTTACTTCATTTGTACTCCGCTCGATATTCCAGAAATCAATTTCGCTTCCGTGTTAATAAACTTCTCTCAAGTAAAACGTATTTACATAATTTAAATGAATATAAACAAAGTATAATTTGTTGTTAAAAAATATTGATAAAACCAAATGGAAATATCCAAATTATTATCTTTTAAGATTATTTTATTTATGTATTATTGAGATTATTTTATTTACTATTGTTGATGTAAATAAAATAATCTTAAAAGAAAATAATTTGGATATTTCCATTTGGTTTTATCAATATTTTGTTAACAAAAAATTATACTTTGTTTAAGAGTAATCGAATATCAACGAAATATAATTATAGGAGTAGTTCATTTAATTAACATATCCAATCGCCATTCACAAATCTAACATTCGGCAATTATCCTTCGACCGATCCAAAGAGAAAACGTTACTTTTAGTATTCGCGATATGGATGGCGAAATAAAAATAAAAGTGACCTTGGGCCAGTCATTCTATTTGTGTTAAGTGGGAAGCTTTAAATGTCAAACCATCCGGCGAATCAAAATATTTGCATGTATTTTTAGAATTGTTTTTTTATGGCTAGGCGGATGTCCTCCGACACAATTAATACATCTGAATAAAAAAATATACGAAACGTACAAAAACATTCAATTAGAAGTTTAACAGAATGATTTGGATGCATTAAATTCAGATGAGACAAATTTTGTACATAATATTACTTTTGCTGTCTTTATCAAATTTTTCTCCGCATTCTGACCATTACTTCTATTTTGCCTCTATTATTTTTAAACCTTTGTTCTCTGTTCCTTATGTATCTCATAGTTTTTGTTGGTTTTGTTTTTACCATTGAATCTTTTTTGTTTAACTTTTTCATCCCACCATGTCGTTTTTTACTGTTCGTTTGTAAGTTTCATACACTTTTCTTGCTGTTTTTATTATTGTCTCTTCAAACTCTCGTCTAATTTTTCTTTGTCTTCTAAACTCCTCACTTTTTTATTTGGACAAATATAACACATTACATTTTAACGATTTAAATCAATCGATTAATCAAGTATATGAGAGAGATAAACATCTTTATTGAAATATAGTGTTACACCTGATAATATGACAATTACTATGCTTCTTCTCTTCTTGTCTTTCCATTGGCTATCGACCTGTGGTCTCTCAATTATATGATTTCGTTATTTTCATTAGATTTAATCAGTTATTAAAAAATCCATAATCGATGATTCGTTTCCCTAATCAAACTGAGATTTTATTCACCAGTCAAAATTATCAAAGCCTGTGGGTCATTGACCAGCTTCTAGAGCCAACAATCTAATTTAAAAAAAGACATTCGCTAATTGTACTAGCCAAAAACTAAACATTATTAATAAAATATATTAAAGTCCTTTACGTTACGAAATATTTTCCTATTTTTCTAATTATTAAATAGTAGCAACTGTTGCGTAGCTATTACCACCATTGTAGGTCAAACGGTTATAGTATTATCTCATCCGTCCCTACGCATTTAAATCGCATTTTAAGTGTACATAATTGACTTCGAGCATCAACCCCAGCTAGTAATTTTGTAATAGTGCCAATTAAAATGAACATTTCGGCGAATACTATATCGCCCAATCAAATGCTTTGGCACTAGACGGTGTCGCGTTATTGAGGAAGTATTAAAAGCCGGAACGTGTTGAATGTGCGTTTGTTTGACCTATAAACTATTTTACTGCCGCTTTCACATAAGACGGCAATATTGCCATTTTACAATCAATATTTGCCCGAGAGCTTGTGCGAGATTTATATTCTTCCTACCAATATTGCTTTAATAAAATATTTTAAGATCAAAACCTGTTTATTCGATGTATTACCTTCTTAATTTTGGCCTGATAACGTTCTTACGACTTTAAATCACATTTTAATGTATATAACTGATTTTGGGCATCAACCTCTTTATGACTTTTGATTCGGCTTTCGAAGTTCTTTAAGTCGATTAATATTTCCTACTTTATTTCTAATGTTTAACATTAATTTTCTATTCATTTGAGAAAATCACAGATATCAGCACGACGGCATAAATTCGTTTCCTTAAAAGCATGTGAAACCCATGTTTCGAGCGTTGAGATTAAACCTAGTCGTTTTGAAAATATGCGTGTGATGTCTAATTCGATAAATATAATCTCTGGGCGACCTTTCGAGTTGTTGGTCATCAGTTTGCATCAATTAATGCCTTTATTGTGTCCTTGTCAGCTTCAATTATTTTTTTTTATGCAAACCTGGCTTAGCTGTACTTCGAGACGATTCATTTCGAAAACAGCCTCTGCCATTTCCATTTTGGATGCTTCTGTATTGTGCCACTGAAGCAATACGTTGCATCCGTTAGCTTTCTTTTCTTTGGACAAGTAATGCGGGATAATAAACACCTGCTCGGCTTACTTTCCCAATTTTCTGGAAATGTTCTTGTCAACCAAGATTGATTAAGAGTGTTTGGCAGCTCCTTGATTGTCTAACAAGGATTTGCTCATACTTCCGCCCTTAATATCATTGTCTAAAATTGTTGGTCTTCCCACCAGATAGCATCACCTTATTTTAATGAATATCGAAGATTACTTATCGTTTTTTCTTCTTCTCTCTAGCCTTAACAATTAAGTAAAACATCCATTTCACAGACGCGAGAATTTTTTTTTTTTAAGAACATGTGAAACCTAGGCGTTTTGAAATGATCTACAAAACTAATATCTCGGCCAGTTTTGGTACTGGTCTTCTATCAATACATACACATCGGACAATTGTTTTCCTGTGTAAACAGCATTTTTGCCTTTTCTGTAGCAAAAAAGTAAAGTATGCCGAAAATGCTGCTTCTAATTTTCCATATTTGAAACTACTGCTTAGAATTAATCAAACTTTTTCGCAAGCATTTGTATATAAATTGTCAAAATTAATAATGATAACGTTATCTTAAGGCTTAAGTGTAAAGTTGGTTACGAAAAAATACCACTAGAAACAGAAAGACAATATTTTCTGAACAACCTAATAGAAGGCCTAAAAATAACCAGATAATTCTTACGGTGATCATGGTTTAGAGATTTTTGGGATTATTAAAGTATTCAACTTTCACAGATCTACATTTGAGAAAATCACAGATGTTTGTTCCACCGTGCTGATACAAATTTCTTTCCTTAAAATCATATAAATCCCATGTGTCGAGCATTGAGATTAAACCTAGGCATTTTAAAATGATCACCAATGGGCTAATTTGATACATTTAATCTCTGAGCGATCTCACAAATTTTTGGTCATCAGTTTGGATTAATTAATGCTTTTATCAGCTTCAATTGTTTTTTTTTGAGAGGGGGTGCAAACCTGGCTTAGCTGTACTTCGAAGTGATTCATTTGAAAACAGCCTTTTCTACTTTGGATTATCATAAAGGACCTTTTTTTCATTTCCAGTGATCAAGCGATCA